>JASEVX010000001.1:162790553-163326897 GCA_031761405.1 Serripes groenlandicus | reverse complement strand
ACAATAAGGATCAAAGTGCTCAACAATATCAGAAAAACTTTAATTTTTCAAACGTACACATATTTTATGTAATCATGAACAAACAAAATGCGCTTATGAGGTAAATCACTCGTAAGTTTCATATCAAGATGTCAGAGAAAATTCATGCTGAATTCGTTATAAACAGGGATGATTTAGAAGAAAGGTTGCAGACTCATGTCCGATATGTCAAATTTCACCATTAGTGTTTTGATTTTAAGTCTTGTGTTTGTAAATTGATCTCTTTACGAATAAGGGCCCTGTGACCAGAGTAGATATTTTGGCTGGAGCATAGCGCTTGAAGGAATATCTAAAAGCGGTTGACGCAAGAAACATTTTTACTGACTTATTTGAAAATCGGTTGCATTCTTTCGTAGAAGAAGATTCACTCTATCCATATTATGCAAAGCATCGCCATATCTTTTAACAATCAACGTGGCCTGAAATAATTTGATAGAGTCACCAACCAGTTTGGGAGGAGAAGATTTTTTGTTAAATCGTTCGCTTGCCATGGAAAACGTAACTGTGCATTGAGGGGACATTGTAAGGATGCTACATATGAAGTTTCATCATAACTGGCCCTATGGTTACAAAGGAAAAGTATTTCGAAGCCAAAAGTTGACTCACGCACGACGGCCAATTCACCATGACATAAGCTCGACTGACTTTCAGCATGTGGAGCTAAAAACGAACAGATCAATTATTATCAAAATTTACAAGTATTACGTGTACAACGAGGGTAAACGGTTATCATTTCATATTTATCATATATTTGCAATTAAGATCTTAAACAAAGTAGCATTACATTGAAGAATGTGTTTTCAATATATACCAATAGAATAGTTCTAACTTATAATGTCTGATATCAAAAGAGTGAAAATGCTTGATTTTACATCAATCTTTACCTTGTTTTCGGAGGTGACTTAACCCTTTCCCTCATATAGACGCTTTCTATTTTTTGACAAAATACGTTTAAAGTCGTTTGCTGCAGAATTGTCGTATGAGGGAAAGGGTTAAACTATTTTCCATAGATGAGCACGTGACCTATTGTTCCCGCAGTGTTCTACCATTGTCTCCACGTAAGTGGAACCAATCTTTATGAATGTGGTGTGGAACCAGTGTTTTCGCTCAATGATGTTAGGAGGGTTACTTGAAACAAGAGGGCCATGATGGCCCTTGAATCGCTCACCTGATTTTTTATTTTATTTTCACTTTAGCTATATAAGGCTCGCCCCCTGGCAGCCATAGTTTCGACCAATCAACTTGGCTTGAAGGAATCTGATAGAGGGTCACCCTAGGAACATTTCTACAAAATTATTTGAAAATCGGCCAGATACGTTTGGAGGAGAAGATTTTTTAAGTTTTCACTTTAGCCATATAATGCAAAATAGCCCTGCCTACTGGCAGCCATGTTTTTTGACCAATCAACATGGCTTGAAGGAATCTGAAAGTGGGTCATCCAAGGAACATTTCTACAAAATTATTTGAAAATCGGGCCAACACTTTTGGAGAAGAAGATTTTTTAAGTTTGCACTATAGCCATATAATGCAAAATAGCCCTGCCTACTGGCAGCCATGTTTTTTGACCAATCAACATGGCTTGAAGGAATCTGAAAGTGGGTCATCCAAGGAACATTTCTACAAAATTATTTGAAAATCGGGCCAACACTTTTGGAGAAGAAGAATTTTTAAGTTTGCACTATAGCCATATAAGGCAAAATAGTCCCCCCCCCCCCCCCCCCCCCCCCCCCCCCCCCCCCCCCCCTGGCGGCCATGTTTTTCGACCAATCAACATGGCTTGAAGGAATCTGATAGAGGGTCACCCAAGGAACATTTCTACAAAATCATTTGAAAATCAGCCTGACACTTTTGGAGAAGAAGATTTTTTAAGTTTTCACTATAGCCATATAAGGCAAAATAGCCCCGCCCCCCTGGCGGCCGTGTCTTTTGACCAATTAACATGGCTTGAAGGAATCTGGTAGAGGGTCATCCAAGGAACATTTCTACAAAATTATTTGAAAATCTGCCAACCAGTTTGGGAGAAGAAGAATTTTGATTTTTTTTTTTTCGTTTCGTTGCCATGGAAACCAGAATTCTGCATGGATCCCTAAAAATGAAGGAATTCTAGTGAGGTCATTAAGAGGATGCTTTCTGTGAAGTTTCATCCCAATTGACCCACTGGTTACTGAGGAGAAGATGTTGAAGATTTTTTAAGTTTTCACTTTGGCCATATAAGGCAAAATAGCCCGCCCCCTGGCGGCCATGTTTTTCGACCAATCAACATTGCTTGAAGGAATCTGATAGAGGGTCACCCAAGGAACATTTCTACAAAATTATTTGAAAATCGGCCTGACACTTATGGAGTAGAAGATTTTTTAAGTTTGCACTATAGCCATATAAGGCAAAATAGCCCCGGCCCCCCCCCCCCCCCCCCCCTCCTGGCGGCCATGTTTTTCGACCAATCAACATGGCTTGAAGGAATCTGATAGAGGGTCACCCAAGGAACATTTCTACAAAATTATTTGAAAATCGGCCTTACACTTTTGGAGGAGAAGATTTTTTAAGTTTTCACTATAGCCATATAAGGCAAAATAGCCCCGCCCCCCCCCTGGCGGCCATGTTTTTCGACCAATCAATACGGCTTGAAGGAATCTGATAGAGGGTCATCCAAGGAACATTTCTACAAAATTATTTGAAAATCTGCCAACCAATTCGGGAGAAGAAGAATTTTGAAGTTTTTTCGGTTTCGTTGCCATGGAAACCAGAATTTTGCATGGATCCCAACAATTTGAAGGAATTCTGGTGAGGTCATTGAGAGGATGCTTTCTGTGAAGTTTCATCCAAATTGACCCACTGGTTACTGAGGAGAAGAAGTTGACGCACGACGCACGACGCACGACGCACGACGGACGACGGACGCCGGACAAAAGGCGATCACAATAACTCACCTTGAGCAAAGCTCAGGTGAGCTAAAAACCGAAATATACTTCAAATGTATGGTTAACTATATTTCAGTGTAACACTTACTCATTGTAAACATTTGTTTGGTTAATAGCATTATAAAAAATCAAATATTTATCTTTATAAAAGGTTATTTGGACTCGTGGTCTAGTCGTTTACACGCTGTTCTGTCATTCCATATGTCTGGGGTTTAAATCTCGGTCCGGGTTCTGGATTCTTCTGAGGTTCTTTAAGTGTCTCCCTCTATGCTAGAAGTCAAGTACTGGTCTTTTCCATGAAAAAGTGCCTGACGTGTATCGGTGCTATACACTGGGCACATTAAAGAACCTAGGGGTCTTTTCGGAAAGAGTATCGCATCCGGACTCCCTTGTATCTAAGTCTGTCTCTTGAACTTATCTGCACTTGCCAGAAACTTGTGTAACGTGTACCATCCATGTGCTAACTACGGTGGCACAGAGGTGACATGTGTATGTTTTTATTTATCTCGTGCGCACGACTTAATTATCTCGTGCGCACGAGATAAATAAAAACATACACATGTCACCTCTGTGCCACCGTAGCTAACCGCGATGAACGTTGCTTAACTTTACGAAAAGGTCATCCACTCTACCAACGTCGCTATAAAAGCCGGCTTCCACAGCAAAGCTGTAGACGTGATATGTAAACCTATATCCCGTTCCCGGGTCACCCATCCAGGTACTAACCGCGATGAACGTTGATTAACTTTACGAAAAGGTCAACCACTCTACCAACGTCGCAATAAAAGCCGGCTTCCACAGCACGGCTGTATAAGTGATATTTAAACTTATACCCCTTTGTACACTATCAAATGGGCCTATAGAAGCTAAACAGATCATGCTCAATCAGAGCAATTTGTCTCTATAATGACATTACATAACACAATCGATACTGAAAATAGTCACACGGTAGTGCCGTCCGGACGAGATCAATCCGAAATGCATGTGAAAATACCAAAATACACCCAGAATTTAACAGATTTATTTTCCAAATTATATAACAAATCATCAGTACGTTTGTTTCCTTCAAATCTCAGTCTAGTTCTAAACTTGGTCATTGGAGTCATAAATTATGTCATTAGGTCAAATTTTAGAAAAATTAACAATTCAGAGGCCACATTTGCATCCAATCTCTATGAAAAATCTCAGTCAAGTTAAAATTAGGTTATGGAGGTCATCTGTGAATAAATATATAAAAATATCATCATGTAGTGACTTAATCATTTATCATGACATGTTGCAATGTATTGATATTCGCTTACATGTACTTATGACATTTCATCGACTAAAGATTTTGTTTCCATATTGAAACCATTTTATAAGTGGTTTTCCAAGAAGGCTGAAACCCCCTCAGCCAGAGATATGTATACATATGTTTGGTTAATAACATTATAAAAATATATTTATCATTATTTGGACCTACCTCGTACGACTAAACCCGATACGTGATCACTTGACCGAACTCGCGCCATTTGACAGATAGGGTCTTATATATTGTGACATTGTTATTAAATCGTGGCTAGACATTTTCTAATTTTGAATTTATCATAGTTTTACAGTTAAGATACTCAAGAAATATTATTCAAATGTACCTTTCTCTAATAACAAAGGAAATAATTCGCTGTTTAAAGTGTAAAAATGAATGTCTATGTTTTCGAAAACAATAGATATCACTTTTTGTTTGTTTAAATTATTGGGTATTTCTTTATTATTTTATCTTTTTCTTATTTGTATAATTGGTATATGACATTTTGTCAAATCACTGAGTGATTGTTCCAGGGCAAAACGCCCGAAAATCCAGAAGGATTATAATGGTGTAAGCCAAACGTGCATATTACATCTCACCCGCCAAACATGTGCGGCGTCTATAGCAAGCCAATTGTCCAATAATTACGTGAACCCAGGTTCACGTTCGAAAAACATGTTAACCTATACTTTCGAGCGAAAACATAGGATAACGTCGTAAACCATAGTTCACGCTCGTAAACGTAGGTTCACGCTCGTAAACCCAAGTTCACGGTCGTAAACATAAGTTCACGTTCGTAAACTATGGTTCACGCTCGTAAACATAGGTTCACGCACGTAAACATAGGATAACGACCGAAATTCGTAGTTCAATCGAGAAACCTAGTTTATCAAACGTAAACCATGGTTTACGGTCGATAAACTAGGATTATCAAATCAACTATGAATTTCGGGCGTGAACCTAGGTTTACGACCGTGAACCTATGTTTACGAGCGAGAACCATAGTTTACGAACGTGAACCTATCTTTACGACCGTGAACCTAGGTTCACGTTCGTAAACTATGGTTCACGCTCATGAACCCAGATTCACGCCCGTAAACATAGGTTCACGCTCGTGAACTTAGGATAACGACCGAAATTCTTAGTTCAATCGAGAAACCTAGTTTATCGAGCGTGAACATGGGTTCACGAGCGTAAACTATGGTTTACGCCCGTTATCCTATGTTTTCGCTCGAAAATATAAGTTAGTATTCGATAAACCTGGTTTTACGTTCGAAAAACCTAGTTTATCGATCGTTAATCCTAGTTTTTCGAACGTGAACCTGGGTTCACGTAATTATTGGACAATTGTTAACCTATACTTTCGAGCGAAAACATAGGATAACGTCGTAAACCATAGTTCACGCTCGTAAACGTAGGTTCACGCTCGTAAACCCAAGTTCACGGTCGTAAACATAAGTTCACGTTCGTAAACTATGGTTCACGCTCGTAAACATAGGTTCACGCTCGTGAACCCCGGTTCACGCACGTAAACATAGGATAACGACCGAAATTCGTAGTTCAATCGAGAAACCTAGTTTATCAAACGTAAACCATGGTTTACGGTCGATAAACTAGGATTATCAAATCAACTATGAATTTCGGGCGTGAACCTAGGTTTACGACCGTGAACCTATGTTTACGAGCGAGAACCATAGTTTACGAACGTGAACCTATCTTTACGACCTGAACATAGGTTCACGCCCGTAAACATAGGTTCACGCTCGTGAACTTAGGATAACGACCGAAATTCTTAGTTCAATCGAGAAACCTAGTTTATCGAGCGTGAACATGGGTTCACGAGCGTAAACTATGGTTTACGCCCGTTATCCTATGTTTTCGCTCGAAAATATAAGTTAGTATTCGATAAACCTGGTTTTACGTTCGAAAAACCTAGTTTATCGATCGTTAATCCTAGTTTTTCGACCGTAAACCTAGGTTCACGTAATTATTGGACAATTGGCTTGCCATAGGCGTCCGTGTCTTTATGCAATTTACTTATTATTTGCTACAATACAAGCAGATTTTTTTTTAGATTGTGTAAATGCAAATTCTTTGCTTTGTTTTCTAATAAAGAATCTAACTTCAAACCCCTATCATATTAATATTTATTAAACATGGATATTCCCTTGTGCATTTTCCCAGTGAAAGCCAACATCTGACGAGACATCAGGGTGATCACAATAGCACACCATGGCCAATTAGTGCTCAGGTGTGCTTAAAATAACGATAAAAGTGCCTCATCTACAATTCCGCCGGTTTTTCCCAAATAAAGCTTCCTTTGTAATAGACAATATAATATTTCAAATACTGGTGGTATTTTTTTTTTTAAAAAGGGCGGGATATAGGAGCCGTTTTAACGCCATTTTATCATTGATAGGAATATGTTTCCTCCCTGTGATCGAAACAAGTACTCGTGACATTTCTACGCAGTATAATTATATTCCTAGTATCGCTGCTGTACGATGGGGTGGGTGGAAAAATGTCCGAAAGCAGCTAAAGTGGAAGAAATGAACGGTTTCAAAACGTACGTCTTGCAACATGAAAATAGACACGTAAAAACTCGGTACAATGACATTAACCTTTTATCAAATACAATGCCATCTAAGCTGCTATCTAGAATACAAAAGTATTTTATTGACCCAAGACATGATTATGGTTTTAAATAACTTGGCTACAAGGGACACTTATCAACCTTGAAAGGTGACCCAACCACACTTGATCAGTTTTCAACGGGGTCACAATTAAAATTATATAACAGACAATGTCAGTTTTCGGCGTTAAAAACAATAAATATTGTCCAAAATTAAATGTTACACAGGTTCTATCCACTAAACCTCTACACTCATTCGACCATCTCTGGTCTCAAATTATACGAGTATTAACAATAATAAAATACTTTAATTATGTCAAGTGAGATGTTTTTGATAGCGCTGGGATATTGTCGTGGGGTTGGGATCTTAATGCATCTGACTACGATGAAGACTTGGACATACGCAGTCACCTCATCGTCGTCACTGTCCGTCTAAATGTAATTTGTAACCTCAATTAGATAAAGGCTAATTTATATTTATATGATCCCGTTACGGAGAGTCAATAAGGCCCGAATTCGCCGGGTGCTTCTCATGTGTACGTGGCGCTAAAGGTAAAACTGACTTATGACATTTACAAGAAGACAATGAACAGATCAACCTGCGAATCTGGTCCTGCATTGTTCGAAAACTAGTCAGAGAAATAATTATGTCAAGTATGTTCCACTAGGATCAGAGTTCTTACATATTAATCTTAAACTTCGGTTGGAAATGTCATATATACGCTATAGTTGGTCGTCAACAGGGTCCGTATATTCTTACGATGCAGGTCTATACTTCTGGTTGTAAAATGGATTGAGGGCGTTATAATCCTATTGCACAAGAATGCTGACAAAGAGCTGTGTATCAAATTAAAAATCAAAGCGCCAATGGCACTGTAGTGGCGATCGTATGGAAAATCCTGCAAAGTAACAAGCAGTATATCGGTGTAGGGCTTGCAATGACTCTGGTGCGGGTAAATTTGAGAATGTATCAACCCTGAATCTTTTGACAGTAGAATAATGTTAGTTTGCCAGAATGTTGTCTTGGTGATTTTTTAGTTACGTTCTGAAATTGGTCATGATGTGTTCAAAATTAGGCCATTCCAAAGTTATGAAAAATCTAGTTGGTATTCGATAGACTACCGTTTTAGCTCATAAGAATGGCTATTTGTAAACTAAATTGTTCGGGTAATCACATGTTCATCACCAGGTCGCTAGGTGTTTATTGTTTACACTTTAGAAATGACTAAATTATCAAGAAAAGAGAGAAACAGTATCCATTAGTTTGGTGTTTGTTTCAATGATGTCCGATATTAAACAGGTCTGTTCAATTTAGTCCCTTCACATTGCATGATTGAGGGTTGTCAGAGACATATAAACACAGTGTATTTATATGTCTCTGAGGTTGTTAAACTGCTTCGAATAATGTGAGTGCAAAAACAAACACAAAACATGCTCAAAAAGTACAATTTCACTATTTGCCAAACTGTTCAATTTATAAAAATATAAGCATATATTATAATGCTCGATCTCCAAACTAAATTAGGCTACACTTTCAGCATTGATTGCTAACACAGGTGAGGAAAAATGAAAAAAAATTGGACTAAAAAAAAAGTTATTTTCTGTTTGAATTGTTGTTATTTGTAAGTGTTTAAGATATTTTGGTGTAATTTTGTGGGTTTTTAGGGTTGTATCCCATGGGAGTCCAATCAACGCGTCTGGCACCTGTGATTGCTAATTGACTCTAGAACGTGCAGACGTGTGTACATAACGTGTGTACACACTGACATTGTGTGTCCTTTTAAACCTTTGTAAACCTGTCTTATCATCTAGACGCTTTCATATATTTAAACAACTACACAATAAAGCGTTTATAATATTGAGATAACCATGCAGTCTCGCGAGCTATTTATAGAACCTTTTGGAATTTCCAGATTTGAGTATCATCAGAGTTATCGGTATTTGCAAGGCAGATATAACGCGCAATGATATTTATTATCTGCCCGATCATGATGAAGATAATATTTACATATTTTAACTCTATGTAGATAATGTCTTGATAAAACTCAAATATTAGTAACAATCCGGTACCAAAGTAGCACTGACATAATTATTATTAATCACGTCTCTGCATCAATGATGGAACTATAACGGATGTGAGTAAATTAGTTTGCAGTAAGGAAAAAAAATATCAACCGATTGTTCAAAACCGACTATGTAAATATTTTTCGTTGTTGTTGTTTCTGTTAGCATTGTGGCGATTGTCAAACCAATCGCCACAAAAACATTGAACCGGAATATAGCAATAGTTTGCACATCTCCTCTTGTTGGTGAAGCTTCCCATAACATTGCATTGAATTCGAGTCGTTGTCCCGGACAGCAATTATCATATGTCATTTTATTTAGAAATTAAAAGGGCATTAACTCTGTGAAAATTCATTGAACCGGAACACAGTGATAATATGCAAATCTCCTCTTGCCAGTGAAGCTACCCATAACGTTTCATTGCTGCGAAATAAATAGCCCGGAGAAAATCGGGACGGACTTCCGGACGAACCAACGGACCGAAAAAAAAACAATCGGGGAGCATAATAAACGCATTGATCGTTTATACAACGAACATTAAACACTTTCCGGTGGCCCAGTTCGACTTTAGAAAAAGCAGATCAACAGTTAATACAATGCTGTTATTACTTCACTTAGTTTAACACTTCTTAAACAGAAAAAATAAACGCTGATATGTAGCTTTTGTAGATCTTAAAACTCTTGATAGTAGTATACAGAAATGAGTTATGGTTTAAACATCATAAATCAAGCACACACGGAATTTATGGAGTAGGCGGCTTCCTGTAGGAATGCTTCGAATTTTACCATAAGGAGATATTTAGACCTGCCAGTTTGACCACATATCGGGATTTCTCTTTGTCCTTTCTAAGTATATTAATTTAAGGTAAATGAATTTTAAAACATCCCTTTTACCAGGGACGTAGATAAAAGGGATAAGTAACTAAATTATATACTAAAATATCACCCGTGCCGACATTTGTAGCAAGTAAAACTCAAAAACTATTCAAGATATGAAAATAAAAAATATATTTAAAGTTTAAACATTCTTCTATTGCAGTAAATAAAATTTATTTTAATATATTACAGGTTTTGATAATATGTTATCTGTATGAAAAATGTCAGTCTATTAATTTTTGGAAAAAAATAATATAATTCAGAAATCCCAATATCGGTGTCTTTTAAAACAGTCATTGTTCAAAATACAAAGAAATTCCAGTTATTTATTGTATCTCTAACTTTAGTTGAAATGTTAAGCTTTTAGCATATGTATTTTTTGTTTATGTGCCAAAAGTGACTTCAAAGATTTATTTGCTACAAAATGTGAACATTTTGACAATTTTATTTCTATGAGTGATATTTTAACCAGATAACAGGTGTACAGGTGGAGCTGCCTATCCCTCTTATCTACGTCCCTGCTTTTACACTCTTTATACATGTGTGAGTTTTACAAATTAATATAAAAAAAGACGAAGGCCGATAAATTAATTTAATGTATGAACATTTTTAGTTAAGCGAAATTCGAACTGTATCCAGTCTAAACAGTAAAATAGAGAACCATTCTACTAGATTGGTTAAAGCCAAGAACCAAGAGCTAAATGTAAGCTGGTTACTTACATCCTGTGTTATATTACGCAGTAATTAGATGAAGTGCCCGTATTCACCAAACTTTTAAATTTTGATTTTTGACTAAATTTAAATCTTAATTTTTAGTCCCCTTTTTGATTCCCGGCCATTTAGATTTAGTCCGTAGTCACCTACGCGTTTTAAGGCGATCTCAATTTAGTTCAGTTTGTAAATGTTGTAAGCGACTCTGACACCGACTCTGGTTCCCGAATTAAGCTGGGAGCTAAAATAAAAGACAGTACCATTCATCTATAGTCTATTTATAGATTTTCATTTTTATCTTAATTTCACATAGATGGCATCTCAATTTTTTCAATCATCCTAACTATTCATTTGCTTTTTTTTTTAATAATCTGACTTTCATGTTTAGTATAATATCTTCCTATTTTATTTTACAAGGTTGCGTGACGAAAACTTCGTCTGCAGCTCTTCTAATAGTTGTTTTTGTCGGTTTTGATCATCTGTCATTTTCATTCATTTATGCATTTTGTTTTTCGCAAATATCGCTCAAAGTTTTGTCTATGATTGCACATACTTGATTCAAAGTTAACTTTGAGTACAATTGTCATCGCAAAATGCAGACATGAAACGATTTAAATCACAGAAATATCTGTTTCAAAAAATATTTCACCGTCTAGTTGATTCGTTCTTTTCTCTGTTGCAGCAGGGTCTTTCAAATAGTACTATTTGAAAGACCCTGGTTGCAGTATCACTTTCATGAATATCGAGGTAAACACGATTTCGATGTATTTCACCTAGTCGACAACATATTTTATCACGGATGCGATGTGAATTTTCAGAAAAATTAAATGCTTTGAAAGACATTTGTTGCAGAATTGTGTATGTGGGAAAGGGTTAACAAAATAGTGTCTTAAAATGTACTATAAATGTTCTTTTACATATCTTTGCTTAACAAAACATTGACTTGAAATGTTTGTAATATAAAAGTATTCTTATTATTAATCTTAGGTCATGATTTTACAGTTTGAGAAATAAATTCAAGTAAATTTTCATGCACTGGTTTAATGTTTTCAAAAAAAAATTGAAACTAGTTCCTCTGTTAAGCCTTTCCAACATACAACACATATGTAGCACATTAGCTAAAAATTAGAACATCTTGATAAAGAAAGGTAAAAATTATTGAAATAATGTAGAAACCATTGTAGCAAAAGGATAAATTCCTTGTGAGCAATTTCTCCTTTTGTCCCATTTTTTTTTTCAAAAGTCGTCTGCTGCAGCAGCTTTAAAATGCTCATGTTTTAAGGAAATGGTTAACAAAATATTGATTTTACCCACCCATTGAATTCTAAATTGATTGTTTCATTGAAAAACTTACCAGTGTAAGATTGGCCGCTTTAGGATTAAGTTTGACTGTACGAACATTGTACGGATAACGTGAACATTGAAATACGTTTCCTTGAATTTCTGAATGCTAAACACGACACGAGTTCTCATCTTTTTCGTGCACTCGAGATTGTTCGTTTGTAATCCGACAATTTGTTTTTTAATTGCTCCATTTGCCAAAATAATTTCAACTTTTTATCAATTATCTTACTATCATTTATAGAGATATTCTATGTTTTGTACTTGATGATTTCAAAGTCTGTCAGTTAAAACATCATTGAAAACATTGTGGCAAAAGGAGAAATTGCTCATAATAAGCAATATCTGCATTTGCCACAATAAGTTCAACACTTTTCAATTATCATACGATCATTTATAGAGATTTTTTATATTTTGTAATAGATCATTTAGGCACCGTATTCAAGACTCATTAAATATTAGTCCAAGATTGTCAACTTTGACGATACAAGTATGAAGGCTATTTATAATTAAGCATTGGATGATTGCAAACTGTGACGAAAAATAAAATAGGTTAAAAACAGAAAGAAACTGCCATGGCCGAGTGGTTAACGTCGGGAATTTGAAAAGGACATCACGGGTTCGATCCCAAGTCGCGGCGGTTATGGTTGAGTGCCCTTGGGACAATGCACATATCCTAGCCTAGACCTGGTTTTTGGCCTGGGGCTTTAGCTCCTGGTCATAGTAGTAATACCATTTTTTCGGAGTTGGCAGCCTGCCAATTGCTGTTAACACCCAACAATGTATTTTAGGGTGAGACTGCGCGAGAAAAATAGTTCGTCATGGATTCAACAAAACTGCATTTAAAATGTTAAGATCTCCCAATAAAATATCATTATGATGTTGTTGGAAAATCAGTGCAAAACTTAAGGCGTGAGTACTCCAATATATGTTTAACAAATGCTTTAGAAATTAATGCGCCGAGAGGTCAAATAATTATGGAAGCTTATTAACATTATTAACATTCGCGAAGTGGAACGGATAAACACATACAGTGGCGTATTAACCGGGGGCCTGTGCGAGGCAAAAGATAATGGTAAAACAAAGAAGTCGCGTGTCAAATGCAGTGGCGGATTTCGCGGGGGTCCATGAGTTTTGCATTTTTTAAACACTTTCTTCTAGTACATGGTTTAAAGAATTATTTCTACTTGATGTGATGAGATTTAACATTTGACATATTTCTCAATATAATAAGGCCGAAACTTCAAAATATTCTTCCTAGACCTGCTGTAGAATTCTCCTATGATTTTCATGTCTTAAATGTGTATACGTGCGAGCTTTTGCACTCAGGTGAACGATATAGTGCCAACAAGGTCCTCCTGTTTTCAAATTGGCAGTTTCATAATATTTACTATTTTTGATATGATCTTTCAACTTCTTAACAATAAATACATAATAAACATAAGCTGCAATTGTTATTTCCTTTCACATTTTCCCTACTTCTTCAACCTTCCTGCAGCCCCCAGGCCGTCATCACTTCAGTGCTTTGATTTTACCCAGGGATCATGAATACGTGAGCTGTCGCCGTTTTATAACTGAAATGTTGAAAATCGCATAAAACCCAAATACAGCAACAAAAAATAAATTGCTAGATGGGTATGACTTTTCCAATTTCTTTACTATATCCGATCCAGCTAATCTTAACCCTTCCATAATATTTGTAAAACCCGTGTTATATATATAGACTGTTATTCTGCACATAATCTCGGAGTCGCAACTGGCAGATACTCGAGATCGCATGTGCCCTACCCTACCATGAAAGACACTGTTAATGTTGTAAAACAAAATATATTGAAGATGTTAATCGTCTCCTTTTGCCATATCCTTCACATATCAATGTCAGAGAGAACTATCTTAAACCTTATTTTCATAAACACCCATCGATGCAAAAATGTTGTATTGAATTGCTCAAATCAGAAAACAATTCAACTGTTAACTCTTTCCCTCATATATACGCTTTCTGGTGCCTCTGCAGTAAGACAGCTTTTTGAAAACATAGTAACAAAAGAAGAAATTGCACAAAACGTGCAATTTCTCCTTTTGTCGCAATGTTTTTCACTTTTAGTCATAGGTTATCCATTCAATTATAGAGATTTTCTATTATTTGACAAAATATGTTCAAAGTCGTCTGCTGCAGAATTGTCGTATGAGGGAAAGGGTTAAGCAAGAGCGCCGCGCAAGCAAACGCCAACGCTCGTCTGCTTTTATAAAGGTCGAAAAAGGGGCATTACAGCATAACTATTAAAACCAGAGTTATGTGACTTTGTATATACCTGCGTATTGTTCCTAGGAACATGTGTTCTAAGTTTCATTTGAAAATGTTGAGCGTTTTTTTAGTTATGGGCAAGGTTAAAGTTTTTGCATGAATTTCTAAGTCCAAAAATACTGAATATTCTTTAAAGCCAGAGATATGTGACTTGTTATGTACATGCGTTTGTCTCTAGATAGATGTGTACCAAGTTTCATTTGAATATGTGGAACGGTTTTTGAATTATGAGGTAAGGTTAAAGTTTTGGGCAGACGCAGAAGCCAATGGCATCACAATAACTTCCAAAAACAGACGGGCTAAAAACATTCTGCTATATTATGTTAAAATAGCATTATAAATATAATTACAGCTACTAAAATGTTCTTTTATCGAAGTTTAGCCTCTTTATCATAATAATATGTCTTGCTTTTCACGTTTGCATTCACTGATTTTTTTTTTAAATTCCCATTTCAAACCCACGTGTCTGTATATTTGTTATATATGTATTTATGTTTATCGACGACTTTGTACATTGTATACGTCTAAATAAACCATCTGTTCTGTTCGGTTTAATAATGGGTTTGCTGTTCAGATGGTTCAGAATTACAAGCAAGGCTTAAACACTACTATTTCATTGCTTCTGAATAAGCAAACTCTTTGACTGGTGGTACAGACGAAATATTTAACGGTTTACTTGGTTCAGCAGAGAAGAGTGTTTGCTTTTAAAACATCTGCAGAAAAAAAAATCTAGATAATAATAAGCAAGATTTTGAGAAAGAGTTGAATACAGTGTGCGGGGGAAAAATGTAAAAAATGTTCATCATATGCCTGGTCCTTTTTTCTACAATGTTTTTCTTAAAACTAATCTGCTGGAAAGGCATCAAATATCGTCTGTATCAAGGGCTCGTGCCAGTTCACTGTCCGTGATTACAAGTTTTATAGCAAGTGAAAGTCCATCGCTTAAAGGCCACACCACGCCAGCACGGGTCCTTCTTTATCCGTGTGAGAACAAAGAAAGACCGAGGCGGACACGTGCTAAAGATCTCGCATACTTCGCCGTCAGATCGTATATAGCAAACAGTAGTAACATTTTACATCACAACAAAAAGATAGAAAGTGTAATCAAATCTCAACGTAAAAAGGACACACAGGCAACTTTTGTTTATGAAAAACCGGTAGAAGTGTAGCCTCTCAGCGTTATATATCAGAGTTCTAGATAAGAATGGCATTTCACAACCTCGAATCCGTATATGACCTTCAAACCCTATGATGTTGGTACTCAAAAGAATTGTCTCATTGAGACAATTCTTTGAGTACCCACAACATAGGGTTTAAATGAGTCGTAAGAGAGATATTGTTTGGAAAAGACGAGTCTACTCCTCCTTATCTAGTGCTCTGATATATGATCGTGTCTGTGAACACCAACCAAGGAAATACATGGGGACCGTCTTGTTACGTCTGGGCAATGATTTTAGCTTCTTAGTGCGATTAGATAATAAAACCCGGGTTTTCATTTCATATAAAGGCTGACATATGATCGGTGCCATCTGATGATCCCGGGGTTTGATTTCACTCGATCGCCGTCGCGATAAAATGGGGCGTCGTTTTAACCCCTTTCCCACTTACAACAAATCTGTAGCAGACGACTTTGAAATTACATCTGGGTACGCATATCGAAAATCTCTATAAATTAATGTTTGAATATTGTGGCAAAAGGAGAAATTGCTCGTTTAGGGGCGTCAGAAAGAGTCTGTATGAGGGAAAGGGCTAATTTATTTATTTCTGGCTACACATACAAATACACCCACACACGTTTATTGCTCTTATGGTGATTCGCTTCCAGATTTTTAAAAAAGTTCGTGGATATTAATGTCTTTAAAACTGTTATCGATATTAAATGTTGTGGTATAACCCAGCAGACGTCAGTAAAGGACAGGGATATTCATTGTTTGTGCAGCTACTACTAGAACCTTTTTAAATTGACACATTTCTTCGCCATTATTTTGAAAACGCTTATGTTTCCATGGCCACGGATTGCTAGGTGAAATATTTATCCTTTTTGTTACGTCTTTCAATGTAATTCATATCTTTTACCCTAAAGTCTTGTTTGTTTCTCTAATATAATCGAATATTAATTTTTTAAAGGATATCCATTTTCACACACAGATATTTTTGAAAACATTGAGACAAAAGAAAAAAAATACTCATTGTGAGTAATTTCTCTTTTTTGCAATAATGTATTCAACTTTATTCAGTAAATTTCAATTTTAAAGTTTCATATGTTTTACTAAATATGTTTAAAGTCGTCTGCTGCAGATTTGTTGTAAATTGCAGATTCAGCGGGAAAGGGTTAATATAACAGAACAAGGTACAACATTTCAGCTGAGTTATAGGATATCCCTTTACACACAGATGCTTTTGAAAACATTGCGACAAAAGAAAAAAAAATACTCATCGTGAGCAATTTCTCTATTATGCCATAATGTTTCAACTTTATTCAGTAATCGTTTTAAATTTTAATTTTAGAGTATCCATATGTTTTACTTAAATATTTTCAAATACGTTTGAGATTTATTGTATGCGGGAAAGGGTTAATAGAAGATAGCAAGGTACAATATTTCAGTTTAGTTGAAGGTTCAACTATTTTGATATTTTCAGTTATCTGCTAGTTGAAAACATCTGTAACATTCGTAGAATTGAACGTATACTTATGTTGATGTATTGTTGAAAACAATATGGTAAACGGAGATATCGCTCGTTATTGAGACACTTCTCTTTTCAACCATAATGCTTCCAGAAGTTGGCTGTGCCCTGTTTTAAACATTGGACACATACGAAGCGGGCGACCTTTAAAAACATTCCGGCAACAAGAAGCTGCCTAGAATGAGCAATTTCTTCTTTTGTCTCAATGTTTTCAACCTTTTTCAAATGTGTCTGCTGCATGTGGAAAACAGCACGAACAACGTTTGATCAATAGTTCTACATAATTATAATAGTTTTAAACTCATCCGATTATATATCACCTGACGTTTAAAACGTACAGTTTATTGGACAATTAATATCGAGACAGAGTTGAAAATATTGCCGCTGTATAATTTTTATTTTTACTAAATTGATCAATTCGTAAGGTTGAGATGACCCTGACTGCTATTTAACGACTTCAAATGTGTACATGTAGTACTTTATCATATTTGGACCGCCTCGGGTGCGAGTTAAATCCCCGGCCGGGTCATACTAAATACTTCAAAAATGGTAGTAATGGCTTCCCCCCCTTATCGCTCAGGGTTGCGGTGTTAGCATTACGACTGACTGGAAGGTATAAGAATAAACGGAGAGGTACTGGTACCCAGGAAACGCCGTGAAATAACTGACAAAAATGTTTAAAGCGGCGTAAAGCACCCATGATCATATGGGTACACATTGTGTAAATGTAATGGCAATGCGGATTTATTTTAAACTCACCTGTAAACATGTATTTGACGTGCGTAATCAACAATTTAAGCACAAAGTGGTGTTAACAGACAATGTAGCCTATAATTACAAGAAAACATGCAGCAACAACACTTTTCCAAGATGCAATATTTCCTCGGGGGGGGGGGGGGGGGGGCGGCATCCAATAAATGTTCAGTTCTATAACAGCGTTTCATGGGTAAGTTACCAGTCAGTCAGTAGTAATGCTAACCCCGCAACCCTTGAGTGCCAATAAGGGAAGTAATTACTACCATTTTTAAAGTCTTTGGCATAACCCGACTGATGATCGAATCCGTCACCTCCCACCGCTTTATTAATATTACTAGTACACAGAACGACAACACGACATGCCAGATTTAAGAAACCACGCAAGTAGTACTGTCACGCCGTTTCACGATGCGTGAATTAAGAGGAAAGTATCGTCTTAAAAATCTTGCGAATTATTTGAAAATCCAATGATGCATTTAAGGGAAATAGCGCTTGCAAGCTCTGACAAACGCATGCTCGCAATAGTATTTGTGACGACTGGTTAAATGCATCATACAACACGTTCCGTTACAATTTACTCTATTATATATAAATGGTGTCACCAACTTCTGTGAAGTTATAGGTTCGAGCCCGGAATTGGATATGACAACTTATTTTAAAACAAGAGGGCCATGATGGCCCTGGATCGCTCACCTGTTTTATGAAATATGATTTATAATGCCAACCACGGTAACTCGTTTCGCGGTCAGGTAAGCTAATAATAGAAGCCCAATGCCCAGTATAGCTCCACTTGTCAAATTAATGTAACTTGAGGAAACTGAGAGGTCTATTTCAGGTAAGACTTTTTTTCAAAGTAACCGGGGCATAATTTGAACAATCTTGGAAGAGGACCACTTGGTAATGATGCTACACACGAAATATCTAAGCTCTAGGCCTTTTGATTTTAGACAAGAAGAATTTCCATTTTGTCAAAGTAATTTGTGTTGCTGTTGCAACTAGAATCTGCATGAAATGAATTTCTTTGCAAGGTCACCACACAAGGAACATGCATGTGAAGTTTCATCAAAATTGGCCAAGGAGTTTAGTTGAAGATGTTGTTTACTTAAGTTAGTGACGACGCACAACAGACAAAATGCGATCACAATAGCTCACATTGAGCACTGCATGCACAGGTGAGCTAAAAGCATGTGGAAGTTCTTTCCAGGGGCGTTTCTCTTCAACAAACACCCGATCTCTGTTATTTATCTAATGTTTACTTAACTGTTAACAAATTACTACAATAATGATCATTGTTCAACGGCTGTTTTAATAAGTATGTAATGGGGTCACTTTTCAACGGGGTCAGAATTGAATGCAACACTAGAAAGAAAATGACTAGTTTGGAACAATCTCCTTTTCCCATAATCCTTTCAAAAGTTGGTTGCTTCTTCTTGAATCATACTGTGTGTACTTTGTTCCACTGCATTGCTCAGTTAGAGCTCCAATACTAGTCTGTATTTTCTTAGTCGAAAAAGGGGCATTACAGAATATTCAATATAAGAGGGCCATGATGGCCCTGGAATCGCTCACCTGATTTTTTTTTTCACTTTAGCTATATAAGCCCCGACCAATCAACATGGCTTAAAGGAATCTGATAGAGGGTCATCCAAGGAACATTTCTACAAAATTATTTGAAAATCGGCCTGACACTTTTGGAGGAGAAGATTTTTTAAGTTTTCACTATAGCCATATAACGCAAAAAAGCCCCGCCCCCCCCTGGCGGCCATGTTTTTCGACCAATCCACATGGCTTCAAGGAATCTGATAGAGAGTCACCCAAGGAACATTTCTACAAAATAAGTTCAAAATCTGCCAACCAATTTGGGAGGAGAAGAATTTTGAAGTTTTTTTTCGTTTCGTTGCCATGGAAACCAGAATTCTGCATGGATCCCAATAATTTGAAGGAATTCTGGTGAGGTCATTGAGAGGATGCTTTCTGTGAAGTTTCATCCCAATTAACCCACTGGTTACTGAGGAGAAGATGTTGAAGATTTTTTAAGTTTGCACTATAACCATAAAAGGCAAAATAGCCCCGCCCCCTGGCGGCCATTTTTTTTTGACCAATCAACATGGCTTGAAGGAATCTGATAGAGGGTCACCCAAGGAACATTTCTACAAAATTATTTGAAAATCGGCCTGACACTTTTGGAGGAGAAGATTTTTTAAGTTTGCACTATAGCCATATTGGCAAAATAGCCCCCCCCCCCCCCCCCACCCTGGGGGCCATGTTTTTCGACCAATCAACATGGCTTGAAGGAATCTGATAGAGGGTCACCCAAGGATCATTTCTACAAAATAATTTGAAAATCGGCCTGACACTTTGGGAGGAGAAGATTTTTAAGAATTTTGAAGTTTTTTTCATTTCGTTGCCATGGAAACCAGAATTCTGCATGGATCCCAAACATTTTAAGGAATTCTGGTGAGGACATTGCGAGGATGCTTTCTGTGAAGTTTCATCCCAGTTGACCCACCGGTTACAGAGGAGAAAATGTTGACGGACGACGGACGCCGGACATAGGGCGATCACAATAACTCAGCCTGAGCACTTCGTGCACAGGTGAGCTAAAAAAGCAGAAAATGTAGAACGGTTTTTGAGTTATGAGTAAAGGTTAAAGATTTGTGACGCCGCCATGGGTATCACAATAGCCACATTTTTTTATTTTAGAAAAACAGACAAACTAACGAGATAGGTATACACTTAATCCATTCCAATTATACATTATGTAACCGTATTAAAAGTCACAATACAGAAATTGTTCAACTATATACAACAGTACAGTATGTTATAGTAAGCATTCCAAGAAGACAAGATACCTCCTTGAAATTCAGTTGAACGCGTATTCAGAATTGTGATGTGTGGGAAAGATTAAAGTTCTTCATAGCAGGATAAACAAATCTTGTTTATATTTGCATACAGCATATAACTGGTTAACCTCTTTTCAATGTGGTTTACAGATTTCCTTCCATAGAAGGTAATACAAAGTCTGTGAGGAATTGTCTGACGTCGGTCTCTGAAAGTTTCAATTTGCTGAATTTCTCAACTATTGCTAAACACCTGAAAAACAAATAAAATTAATTTATTGGTTAACCCTTTCGTATATACATACACTTTCTGACGCCTCTGCAACACCTTTGAAAACACTGTGTCAAAACGAAAAAAATGCTCAATATGAGGAAAATGGTTTAATAAAACCTAATTTTTTGCCAAAAATATACTGTGATCCAGAGGACTAGATAAGAGGGAGGAACAGGTCTTTTCCCACAATATTTCTCTTATTACTCAACAAAGTTCTATGTTGTGGGTATTTAAAAGAATCGTCTCAGTGTGACAATTATTTTGAGTACCCACAACATAGGGTTTGAATGTCAAATAAGGATTTTAAAACATGTAAAACGCCCCTTATCTAGAACTCTGGGTCACTATCTGAAGCAAATATGGTCCTTGTAGCATGAATGAGTTATACCTTGAGAATAACAGATCTAAAACAAACTACGTAACCCTTTCACACCTCATTATGAGCACAATGTTAACAATAGGTGTCTGGATGCATCTGCAATTGGGGAAGTAGTTAACCCTTTCCCTCATATAGACGCTTTCTGACGCCTCTGCAGCAGACGACTTTTTGAAAACATAGTGACAAAATAAGAAATTGCACAAAACGTGCAATTTCTCCTTTTGCCACAATGTTTTCCACTTTTTGTCATAGGTTATCCATTTAATTATGGAGATTTTCTATGTTTTGACAAAATATGTTCAAAGTCGTCTGCTGCAGATTTGTCGTATGAGGGAAAGGGTTAATAGGATTTAAAGCAGACTTCCATGATATGAAAGCTCCCCATCACATGAGTAAGTTGAGCTGAATTTGTAATTTACAATTAATTTGCAGGAGACGGCTTGGAAAACATCTTGGCCAAAATATTGAAAATCTGTATAAATGAAAGTTTAAATTATTGAAAAGAGTTGACAACTTTGTGACAAAAGACGATATTGCTCATTATGAGCAATTTCTCCTTTTGTCTCAGCATTGTCAAAAGAGCATGATTTATACACAAATGTACAAACTATTTCAAGCCATTAAAATCTAAATACATAACATAATAATGATAATTCAGTAAAAACACAGTCTTTATTTCTTTTAACCCTTTCCCTCATATAAACGCTTTCTGATGCCTCTGCAGCAGATGGCTTTTTTAAAACATAGTGACAAAAGAAGAAATTCTTCAAAACAAACAATTTCTCCTTTTGCCACAATGTTTTCCACTTTTAGTCATAGATTATCCATTCAATTATAGAGATTTTCTATTTTTTGACAAAATATGTTCAAAGTCGTCTGCTGCAGAATTGGCTATGAGGGAAAGGGTTACAGTCTAAGATAACAAATGGTCATCAAAGGAGCAGAATTGGCTGTGATGAAAGAAATCTGATCCATGTGTCCATGATTATGTGGTCCTTATTAAGGTTTGAAATGGTAGTTCTAGGAGACATGACGCCCCTTTCTGTCCTCAAGGAACTCTATATTGGCACATCGACCCAAAGATTTTGTGTGTGTGTGTTTTATGTTATTAACCCTTTCCCTCATTAGATGCTTTCTGACGCCTCTGCAATAGACGGCTTTTTGAAAACATATAGTGACAAAAGAAGAAATTGCTCAAAACGATTGATTGATTGATTGATCCCATGGGGTTTAACGCCGTTTTTAAAAAATTCTCAGTTATATCACGGCGGCCAGTTCACCTACTCATGTATTTCCTGGTTTTCTCTTACCAGTACTCCACACAACAATCTTCCCAAGCAACTGGCTGCTTTTCCACATAGACTTAGTCCATTGGTGGAAGACGAATGACGCATGTCACATTGACTTTTGTCAATCCTCAGAAAGAAAGTTGGCCGAGCCGGGATTCGAACTCACGACCCCCGTGCTCAAAACGAGCAATTTCTTCTTTTGCCACAATGTTTTCCGCTTTGATTCATAGGTTATTCATTCAATTAAAGAGATTTTCTTTTTTTTGACAAAATATGTTCAAAGTCGTCTGCTGCAGAATTGTCGAATGAGGTTAAGGGTGACTCTTATGATCACATGACATACTTAG
Source organism: Serripes groenlandicus (assembly GCA_031761405.1). Lineage (NCBI taxonomy): Eukaryota > Metazoa > Mollusca > Bivalvia > Cardiida > Cardiidae > Serripes > Serripes groenlandicus. The sequence goes on along the minus strand of JASEVX010000001.1, from coordinate 163,304,156 downwards.
TCATTCATGTTAGCCACATTTAGCATACTATCATGTGAATGTTTAACAAAGTACCGCCCGCGGGTGCCTGACGCTCGTCTGATATTATCCTTTTACTGATTATTTATTTTATATAAAAAATATTCAAATTCAGAAAGAATATTTACATATTATAATGACCGCACACAACTGCTAATTTTTCAAGTATTGAAACAAGATTAACTATGTGGAAATAAATACAAGTTCATATACATGATATTGAATATATTACTATTTTCCTATTTTTAGTAACTCTGATTTAAGATATTCATAATATGTTGAAGGACATTATGTTTTTATTGTTTAGGAAACAATTGAAATCAATGTAACAAACAAGAATTACGCGTAATTAAATGTCTTGCTGTCCCCTGCTTTGACTATCCATGCAAGAGTAAAAGACAAAAGATATTCAATTTTTTTTTTTTAGATAAACGCAAAGTTCAAAAATACAAGAAATTTATAGAGAAAAAAAATAAAAAATACTCAAAATTACAAGAAATTAAAAAAAAAAATAATACAAGCACAAAGTTAAACAAGAGGGCCATGATGGCCCTGGAATCGCTCACCCGATTTTTTTTTTTTCATTTTAGCTATATAAGCCCCGCCATCTGGCGGGCATAGTTTCCAACCAATCAACTTGGCTTTAAGGAATCTGATAGAGGGTCACCCTAGGAACATTTCTACAAAATTATTTGAAAATCGGCCTGACACTTTTGAAGGAGAAGATTTTTTAAGTTTTCACTATAGCAATAAAAGGCAAAATAGCCCCGCCCCCTGGCGGCCATGTTTTTTGACCAATCAACATGGCTTGAAGGAATCTGATAGAGGGTCATCCAAGGAACATTTCTACAAAATTATTTGAAAATCGGCCCGACACTTTTGGAGGAGAAGATTTTTTAAGTTTGCACTATAGCTATATAAGGCAAAAAAGCCCCGCCCCCCCCCTGGCGGCCATGATTTTCAACCAATCAACATGGCTTAAAGGAATCTGATAGCGGGTCATCCAAGGAATATTTCTACAAAATTATTTGAAAATCGGCCTGACACTTTTGGAGGAGAAGATTTTTTAAGTTTTCACTATAGCCATATAAGGCAAAAAAGCCCCGCCCCCCTGGCGGCCATGTTTTTCGACCAATAAACATGGCTTCAAGGAATCTGATAGAGAGTCACCCAAGGAACATTTCTACAAAATAAGTTCAAAATCTGCCAACCAGTTAGGGAGAAGTAGAATTTTGAAGTCTTTTTCGTTTCGTTGCCATGGAAACCAGAATTCTGCATGGATCCCAAAAATTTGAAGGAATTCTGGTGAGGTCATTGAGAGGATGCTTTCTGTGAAGTTTCATCCCAATTGACCCACCGGTTACTGAGGAGAAGATGTTGAAGATTTTTTAAGTTTGCACTATAACCATAAAAGGCAAAATAGCCCCGCCCCCTGGCGGCCATGTTTTTTGACCAATCAACATGGCTTGAAGGAATCTGATAGAGGGTCACCCAAGGAACATTTCTACAAATTTATTTGAAAATCGGCCTGACACTTTTGGAGAAGAAGATTTTTTAAGTTTGCACTATAGCCATATAAGGAAAAATAGCCCCGCCCCCCCTGGCGGCCATGTTTTTCGACCAATCAACATGGCTTGAAGGAATCTGATAGAGGGTCACCCGAGGAACATTTCTACAAAATTATTTGAAAATCGGCCTGACACTTTCGGAGGAGAAGATTTTTTAAGAATTTTGAAGTTTTTTCATTTCGTTGCCATGGAAACCAGAATTCTGCATGGATCCCGAACATTTTAAGGAATTCTGGTGAGGACATTGAGAGGATGCTTTCTGTGAAGTTTCATCCCAGTTGACCCACCGGTTACAGAGGAGAAAATGTTGACGGACGACGGACAACGGACGCCGGACATAGGGCGATCACAATAACTCACCTTGAGCACTTCGTGCACAGGTGAGCTAAAAATACAAGAAATTAAAATATTTTATTTTTTGGCTAAACGCAAAATTAAAAAAAAAAATATTTGAGCTAAACGCAAATGTCCAAAATACAAGAAATTAAAAAAAAAAAAATACAAAAGTTTTTCCCTGAAACCTGTTTGATATGTTGAAGTACTTTATTATGAAATTTGAACTTATTTCAACAAAATATAAAGAAGCTATGTCCAATTCTCAAAATTCACCAAAAATCAAGTGTTTTACTCCCCAAAAAAGGTCACACTCAGCATCTTCAATCTTCAGCATACAATGTGCAGAAGGGTATTAGATATATAAAACTATGTTCCAAATATGAAAGCCCTAGTACCAGATCTTATTGAGAAAAAGAAAGAAACAAGAGGGCCATGATGGCCCTTGAATCGCTCACCTGATTTTTTTTTTTTTTCACTTTAGCTATATAAGCCTCGCCCCCTGGCAGCCATAGTTTCCGACCAATCAACTTGGCTTGAAGGAATCTGATAGAGGGTCACCCTAGGAACATTTCTACAAAATTATTTGAAAATCGGCCAGATACTTTTGGAGGAGAAGATTTTTTAAGTTTTCACTATAGCCATATAATGCAAAATAGCCCTGCCTACTGGCGGCCATGTTTTTTGACCAATCAACATGGCTTGAAGGAATCTGAAAGTGGGTCATCCAAGGAACATTTCTACAAAATTATTTGAAAATCGGGCCGACACTTTTGGAGAAGAAGATTTTTTAAGTTTGCACTATAGCCATATAAGGCAAAATAGCCCCGACCCCCCCTGGCGGCCATGTTTTCCTACCAATCAACATGGCTTGAAGGAATCTGATAGAGGGTCACCCAAGAAACATTTCTACAAAATCATTTGAAAATCAGCCTGAAAAATAGCCCCGCCCCCCCTGGCGGCCATGTTTTTTGACCAATCAACATGGCTTGAAGGAATCTGAAAGTGGGTCATCCAAGGAACATTTCTACAAAATTATTTGAAAATCGGGCCGACACTTTTGGAGAAGAAGATTTTTTAAGTTTTCACTATAGCCATATAAGGCAAAATAGCCCCGCCCCCCCCTGGCGGCCATGTTTTTCGACCAATCAATACGGCTTGAAGGAATCTGATAGAGGGTCATCCAAGGAACATTTCTACAAAATTATTTGAAAATCTGCCAACCAATTCGGGAGAAGAAGAATTTTGAAGTTTTTTCGGTTTCGTTGCCATGGAAACCAGAATTCTGCATGGATCCCTAAAATTTGAAGGAATTCTGGTGAGGTCATTAAGAGGATGCTTTCTGTGAAGTTTCATCCCAATTGACCCACTGGTTACTGAGGAGAAGATGTTGAAGATTTTTTAAGTTTTCACTTTGGCCATACAAGGCAAAATAGCCCCCACCCCCTGGCGGCCATGTTTTTCGACCAATCAATATTGCTTGAAGGAATCTGATAGAGGGTCACCCAAGGAACATTTCTACAAAATCATTTGAAAATCAGCCTGACACTTTCAGGAGAAGATTTTTTAAGTTTTCACTATAGCCATATAAGGCAAAATAGCCCCGCCCCCCCCTAGCGGCCATGTTTTCGACCAATCAACACGGCTTTAAGGAATCTGATAAAGGGTCATCCAAGGAACATTTCTACAAAATTATTGAAAATCTGCCAACCAATTTGGGAGAAGAAGAATTTTGAAGTTTTTTCGGTTTCGTTGCCATGGAAACCAGAATTTTGCATGGATCCCAAAAATTTGAAGGAATTCTGGTGAGGTCATTGGTAGGATGCTTTCTGTGAAGTTTCATCCAAATTGACCCACTGGTTACTGAGGAGAAGAAGTTGACGCACGACGCACGACGGACGCCGGACAAAAGGCGATCACAATAACTCACCTTGAGCAAAGCTCAGGTGAGCTAAAAACAAGATGTGTTTGTGAAACACTGATGCCCCCGAATGGCAACATCTAGGTCAAAGGTCAAGGTCGCCAGGTCAAAATGTTGGTACTGACAGAAAGGTCATGTCACAAGGAATACACATGTGAAATATGGTAGCCGTACCTGTTATGGTTCAAAAGTAGTGGTCAAGGTTAAAGGTTTTTTTCGAGAATGGCAACATCTAGGTCAAAGTTGCAAGGTGATCAATTAACATCTAGGTCAAAGGTCATGGTCGCAAGGTCAAACATTGTGGTACTGACAGAAAGGTCATGTCACAAGGTATACACATGTGAAATATGGTAGCCGTACCTGTTATGGTTCAAAAGTAGTGGTCAAAGTTGTTTTTGTTTTTTTCGAGAATGGCAACATCTAGGTCAAAGGTCAAGGTGAAAATTTTTGGTACTGACAGAAAGGTCATGTCACAAGGTATACACATGTGAAATATGGTAGCCGTACCTGTTATGGTTCAAAAGAAGTGGTGAAGGTTAAAGTTTTTATCGAGAATGGCAACATCTAGGTCAAAGGTCAAGGTCGCAAGGTAAAAAATGTTGGTACTGACAGAAAGGTCATGTCACAAGGAATACACATGTGAAATATGGTAGCCGTACCTGTTATGGTTCAAAAGAAGTGGTCAAGGTTAAAGTTTTTTTCGAGAATGGCAACATCTGGGTCAAAGGTCAAGGTCGCAAGGTCAAACATTGTGGTACTGACAGAAAGGTCATGTCACAAGGAATACACATGTGAAATATGGTAGCCGTACCTGTTATGGTTCAAAAGTAATGGCCAAGGTTAAAGGTTTTTTTCGAGAATGGCAACATCTAGGTCAAAGGTCAAGGTCGCAAGGTCAAAAATGTTGGTACTGACAGAAAGGTCATGTCACAAGGAATACACATGTGAACATGGTAGCCGTACCTGTTATGGTTCAAAAGTAGTGGTCAAGGTTAAAGTTTTTTTCGTGCAGACAGACAGACAGACAGGCCAAAAACTAGATGCCCACCGAATCGGTGATTCCGGGGGCATAAAAAGAAACTTCAACGTTGAGCTAAACACAAAGTTAAAAAATACAAGTAATGAAAAAGCAAAAAATCCAAATGTTTGACCCAAAATCCCATTTGACATGTTGAAGTATATTATTTATGAAATAAGTGTGCACAATTTGAAATCAATCTAACAAACAAGAGGCCCAAGAGGGCCAGTATCGCTCCACGGCCATAAGGCAAAAATAAAATCTCCAAACAGCCCTGCCCCGTGGTGGCTATTTTTTTTACCAACAACCATGGCTTAAAGGAATCTTGTAGAGTGTCACCAAAGGAATGTTTCTGCAAAATTATTTGAAAATATGCCTGACACTTTCGGAGGAGAAGATTTTTTAAGTTTTCACTATGGTCATATAAGTCAAAATAGCCCCGCCCTCTGGCGGCCATGTTTTTCGACCAATCAACATGGCTTGAAGGAATCTGATAGAGGGTCACCCAATGAACATTTCTACAAAATTATTTGAAAATCGGCTGAACACTTTCGGAGAAGAAGATGTTTTAAGTTTTCACTATAGCTATATAACGCAAAAAAGCCCCGCCCCCTGGCGGCCATGTTTTTCGCCCAATCAACATTTCTTGAAGGAATCTAATTAAGGTTCACACAAGGAACATTTCTACAAAATTATTTGAAAATCGGCCTGACACTTTTGGAGGAGAAGATTTTTTAAGTTTGCTCTTTAGCCATATAGGCAAAATAGCCCCGCCCTGTGACGGCCATGTTTTTTTACCAATCAACATGGCTTGAAGGAATCTGATAGAGGGTCACCCACGGAACATTTCTACATAATTATTTGAAAATCTGCTGAACACTTTTTGAGAAGAAGATTATTTAAGTTTTCACTATAGCTATATAAGGCAAAAAAGCCCCGCCCCCTGGCGGCCATGTTTTTCGCCCAATCAAAATTTCTTGAAGGAATCTAATAAAGGGTCACCCAAGGAACATTTCTACAAAATTATTTGAAAATCGGCCTGACACTTTCGGAGAAGAAGATTTTTTAAGTTCTCACTATTTTTTTCTTTCGGTTGCCATGGAAACCAGAATTTTGAATGGATCAAAAAAATTTGAAGGAATTTAGTAGAGGACATTGAGAGGATGCTTCCCATGAAGTTTCAACCAAATTGGCCAAGTGGTTAGGGAGAAGAAGTCGTTTAAAGGAAAAAGTTAACGCACGCACGCACGCACGACGGACAATTCGCCATGACATAAGCTCGACTGGCTTTCAGCCAGTGGAGCTAAAAATGAGGGAGCTTTGATCAAATCTCAAAGTCAACCAAAAACCACCAAGATCATGTTTTTTACACCCAAAAATAAGGTCAAACTCAGTATCTTTAGCATACAATGTAAAGAAGGGTATTAGATGAACAAGTTTTCCAAGTTTCAAAGTATTATGTTTGATAGTTTCCATGTAAATGAGCTAAACGCAAAACTTAACCAACGCCGACGACGATCAAAATCAGACGAGCTAAAAATGCAACTTGATTGATTTAGCTTCGGGTGTTTTATTTAATTAATAAAGTTTATGATAATATGACATACAAGACATTCATGCTTACTAATATCAAGTGCAAACTATATGACAATTAAGGGAGGGTTAATAAATGCAACTTGATTCATTGACTTTCAGTGTTTTTTCTAAAATTAATGGCGTTTATTATCAGATGACATACTAGTCATCAAATATTGCAAACTATATGGCGAGGGTTTATAAATGCAACTTGATTAATTTACATTCATTGCTTTTTTAAACTCATAGTGTTTATGATCAAATGGCTGGCTTTCTTTCCCACATACAACAATTCTGCAGCAGACGACTTTGAAAACAAAGTGTCAAACACCTAAACAATCTCCATATTAATTGTTCAATAAAGTTGAAAACATTGTGACCAAAGGAGAAATTGCTCACATGAGCAATTTCACATTTCGGCTTTTGCCACAATGTTTTCAAAAGTGCTATTGCATCAAAATGTGTCTGCAGGTGGGAAAGGGTTAAAGCCATTTTCAGACACGTTTCAGAGCCTTACAAGGGGCTCTTTTTTTAAAATTCTGTCCAACCTTAAGACGCCATCTGCTACAGACAACTTTTAAAAACATTGTGCTAAAAGGCTAAATTGATCATGATGAACAACTTCTCCATTGGAAACAATGTTTTCCACTTTTTTTTTTAAATACATTTATATCATTTATAGAGATTTTCCATATTTTTGCAAAGACATAATTAAAGTTTGTTGATGCAGATTTTTGTATGTGGGAAATGGTTAAGATGATTAAATCTGAGTTTAAAAGTCATCTCTGTGATAACCAAGCTGTGATTATCTTTGAAGTCCTTCTGTGTTTAGTTCATATTATAACTGTATCACCTGTGAATCAGTCTGTCTCTGATATCAGAAACGTTTTCCGGTCAATCACCATGTCAGATGACAGTTTAACCCCTTTCCACATATAGACGGTTTCCAACGCCTCTACAGCAAACTGCTTTTGAAAACATTGAGACAAAGGGAGAAATTGCTCAAATCAAGCAATTTCTCCGTTTGCCATGTAATGTTTTCAACTCTTTTCAACAATTATATAGAGATTTTCCATATTTTTAGCAAAATAAAACATCTGGAATATTAGAAGAATGATTTTTATATTGAGGTAAAAAACATTCGGCTGGGAAGAGCAAAGATATGCTCATTTTGAACAATTTCTTTTGTCAAATACTGTAAAGACTGTTGGCTAAGATGGGCTACAAACTCCCAAACCCTGGATTGACAGCATGCATTGCGACCAACCGACTGAACTACTGGGGCCCAGCTTCACTACTCAATGACAGGGTTAGACCTTTCTATCCACAAATTTGGAACAGTCGTGATGTGAATAATGGGTGGGGTAAAGAGAAAATGCACATTTTGAAAAAGTTCTCCTTTCCCCAATAGTGTTTTCAAAAGTCATCTGCTGCAAGGGTATCAAATGATGTCATTTTTCAATTGATACAAGAGATGTTTGTCATTCATCGACTCTCAAGTATTGCTGTTGATTTATCAGTAAGACCTTTTCTATCCATAGATTTTGCTCATTATTCATGCATTTTTTTTATTAATATTTCATGCCGTTGGTCTTTAAATAAACAATTGCGTGGAAATGTCATTTAAAGTGTTATTAGTCGCCGGGCAGAAGCCCGCGACTTCTATTTTTAATAGCTTTTCGGAAATCACATGGGAGGGCGGCTTATTATTAGAAAGAAACAAATCTAGATGATTTGAACATATTACAATTGTGGTTGTTTACGAACACTAATAAATGACACATCTAAAATGAAATAAATATTCCGATTTTTTAATGTTTGCAGTTTTTTTTATTTCACTCGCATTTAAGTTTTTTGTCTTATTTACGAAGACAAAAGTGGTCCCTTCAAGACGTGAACCAACACCCCCTAATGCAGACTCTTATGTGTCATCATTGAGGTCAATTTCGGATTCTCCTTTTAATAGCAATTTTAACTTACTAAATGTTGTTTTCATGTTCAAAGAGATGTCTTGATTTGTGTAGAATTCATTTAATAATGTTAATCCATGAATATCTAAAGTAGGAACTGTTTCTAAGCTAAATATAGACCCTATTCTGTTGTGTAGGTTCGTGACCTTTAACATCGATTTTCGCGCATGCGCATTTCGATATGAAAAAGCGAGTGATATTATTTTATTTTAGACAAGTACAAGACGAATGTTTGACGCAAAGCGTCAAAGAGAAGCCGCAATATTTCGTTGTACATGTAGAAATAAGAAAAAAAGAACATTTTTAAATCCACAAACAATAGAACAATTTAAACTGTAGACGGTAATGCTGATATATTTCTCCTTTTGAAGACTTTTGTTTTCTTCAAATTACCTCCCTTTAAAGCAATATCAGGATATTTACCTTGTGATTCGAATAAGATTGACAAACATTGAAATTATATGAATGAATACTATTATTTAAATAACTAACAACAGCAAAATTAAATTTAAGCCAAGATAAATGTGTACACATTTCGTTAATTTTTTATAGATACCCTAATGTAAGTATGAATATAAAATTTATAAGTAAATGTTTTCATTTCAACGTTCCTAATGTTTGAATAGACTAAGGAAAGTCAAGAATACATAAATAAATCAATGCAGTCTTTTCCGGCGACATTGATGCCTTGGCATCAACTTTCTCTTGTTTATAATATTATTTATAAAGCGAAAATCTTCATGCATGTGCTAGCCAGGTAAAAGCTATGAAGTAACTATAAAGCAACTATGCAGTTTCTTGAAGAGAAACCAGATAGCTCTGAAAGTAAGCCAGCGAAAAAGTTAACCTTTTCACGTGGGACACAACTTCTCGCCTGCATTCCTACCATAAATCATCTGTATAACCGTTTCCCACATACAAACGTTTTCTGACGCCTCTGCAGCAGACGACTTTTGAAAACTGTGGCCCATGGAGATATTGCTCATCATGAGCAATTTCTCCATTTGCCACAAAGTTTTCAACTCTTTTTTAATAATTAAACTTTCATTAACATCTTTTCAAAGTCATCTGCTACAGATTTTGTTGTATGTGAGAAAGGGTTAAGCAATAGGTAATGGAGTTATAGGTCAAATTACGCCAAATACATCTGCTGGTCAGGCTGATCTACAGCCAAGTAGTCCCTAAAGTAACTGCGTTTGCCTAGAAATGGTTGTACATCTTCCGCGGACTGCATTGAATATGTGACAATTGGTGCAAGTTCTTTGAAAATATGAATTGGATGCACTAGAACTGTTTGATTTGATAATCTTTGGTATTTTGACCTTAAATAGAGTATGTGTGTGGAAAACCAGTTTTGGCCTAGTCTGATTGTGTTCAAAATGATGGTAAGCATCTTCGCGGGGTGAGTTCTTTCTTGCATAATACACAAACCCCCAATTTTCTTTGGATTATTTTAATGCTAAGAAGAAACTCTTTTCAATGATATATGTTGTTCTACCTTGGGAACTCTACCTTGAAAACCCCTATTGATGGTTGAAACTTGTTTATTTAGGTGGAGGCAAAGAATGAATTTAATTGGTGTATAATAGAGGCAAGAATGAATTTAATTGGTGTAAAATGGTGGCAAAGAATGAATTTAATTGGTGTATTATAGTCAAAGAATGAATTTTATTGGTGTAAAATGGTGGCAAAGAAAGAATTTAATTGGTGTATAATAGAGGCAAAGATTGAGTTTAATTGGTGTATAATAGAGGCAAAGACTGAATTTAATTGGTGTATAATGGTGGCAAAGAATGAATTTAATTGGTGTATAATAGAGGCAAAGAATGAATTTGATTGGTGTATAATAGAGGCAAGAATGAATTTAATTGGTGTATAATAGAGGCAAAGAATGAATTGAATTGGTGTATTGTGTGACCTATAGGATGTACAAGATTAAATTAGTAAACATTACAGGGGTAGACAATTCAGAATGTAAGGTAGTGAAAATTTACTTTTTTGAAGCCGACACTTCTTTTTCATCTAACCAGCATCCCTTTCAAATGGAACAAGATAAACAATTGTAGACAATCCATAGCTCCTCACTTGGAGAGAGTGGTGTCAAAGGTATTTTACATAACAGCCCAATCCACAATTTCTTGTGAACAGGTGACAGGTGAGCTAAAAACAGGCCATCTATATATTCCAATTATTCAATAAATGATACATATTATCAGACATTTTGAAGTACTGAAAGATTTCTCATTTTTTCCATCTCTTGTTCCAATGTCAAATGATGACTAAACAAGAACAGAAAGATATTATTGATGACAGATAATGAAGTCAATTAGAACAAAATGTAGGGCCTAAATCAGCATTATCTAATGTGATCAGATATATTTGTCCTCATTTAATAAGGCAAAATGTTTTAACCCTTTCCTGCATGCAGACATATTTTGACGCATAAACCGATACTGCAGACAGCTTTTGAAATCACTATGGCAAATGGAGAAGTTACAGGTGATGAGCAATTACTCAGTTTACCTCAATGATTTTAACTCCATTCAGTAATTAACCTTGACTAAGAGATTTTCCACAGTTTTGCCTATATACATGTATGTTGTCTCAGTTGTCTGCTGCAGATATGTTGTATGTAGGAAAGGGTTGGGCATTGTTAAATATAGGTTTCTTTATGAGCACTGATTAAATCAATGTCATAATCACATAAAAAAAAATGGAAGAATATCAATAGGAGCTTTACCTGGGAAAACACTCAATATCAAGTTTCAAATGTGAGACAAAAAGTCAAATTAATTCAAATTGACAAGAGGGCCATGATAACCATGGATGGCCCACCTGAGTACATGATCAATTTAACTTTGTTATGGCAGAAATACCAACACCCTCAGGCTCCCCAATCTTGTTTTTGTTTAAGACAAGACGCACAGTGGGACCTATATCGTCCTACTGGCATCATCACAACCCTGCCTTCTGTTCCATATACAGTCAAACTTGCGATCAGCAGCCACCAAAGGGACATGATAAAACTGGCTGCTTAAGACAGGTGGCTGCTGATCACAAATGTCATGACTTGGTCGGATTTGTTTTAGTTTTGTCAGTTCACATATATTAGATGTAACTGTTAGGAAAATAATCATTTACATTACAAATAGTAAATTGTCTAGCCTTTATAAACTTGTATTTAAACATTGTTATGAAGATTTGTAGCTTTTATCTATCAATTATTTCATTGTGCTATCTATTTTTTAATTTAGACCGCATACACAACTAACTTGACGATCAAATATGTTTTAGTTCACTTTGAAATTCGCAGAATATACGTCTACATTTTGCACAAATTTTATTCGATGATCTTAAGATTTAAAATGGAAATGGGACTATACAATCACTAGGGGCTTCTTAGAGTGGACATGAACTTTCATTTTTATTATATAAATGTACTGTCTTTCGGTCTAAAACGCTCATAAAATTCCCTTTTCAATTTATCAATTTTGCCCGACATTATTAACAGAAAATAAACCAAAATCGCAACTTTTTGTTAATGTCATGCAACGATCATTCGGCACACGTCGTCTGTTTTCGGTACCCTACAACTTACACGTAAACAGCTATTACGTGTATGAAAAAAACACGATAATGTGTTTGTCACAGTATGCTTTATTACCAGTATGTATTAAACACTGATAATTTAACACCTGGCAAATCTGCGTCGCGTGTTGATTGACCGTTGAACACTATAGGAATACAGTTAATCTCGACCAATTAGGGTGGCCGCTGGCCGCATTTCAAAGGGGTCCGCTGATCAAGGCAGTTTATAGTGTAAAATTGGTTGAGAGGGATTTAAAGTGACCATTTAAAGCCGGTGACCGTTGATCGCATGTGACCGCTCACACAAGTTTGACTGTATTTTTGTCAAATTTATATAGGTCAACAAAGAAATATTTATATGACAGTATTTCAAAATTAAAGGTCAACAAGAGAGCCATGATGTCCCTGAATTGCTCATCTGAGTTATGCCAACCAAATAGTCAATAACAATAACTCATTGTGCTGTCAGGTAAGCTGATACTAGTATGTTAACTAGATTCCCCTTAAACGTTGCCTAGCTGACCTTGTTTTTGACTTGACATTACCTATATTCTAACTTGGCCTAGATATCATCATGATAATTATTTTGACAACATTTTAACATGTATTCGTCCTTCTGTCCCGCTTTTGTCCAGGCTATTTCTCATCAACTACTGACTTGAAATCTTGTTAGTGAAGCTTCCCATAAAGTTTCATTGAAATAAATTATATGGTAGCTGAGAAATAGCATCAAACCAGAACAAAGTGATAATATGCACATCTCCTCTTGTCTTGAATCTTCTCATGAAGTTTGATTGAAATCAAGTCAGTAGTTGCCTGGAGGAAAGCAGGATACACGGACGAAAAGTCTAACAGACGAAATGGCGGCTATATGCTCCTCCCAAAAAAATCGGGGATCATGATTTCTATAAATGAAACCATAATTGTGGAATATAATTGAAAACATTGTGACAACAGCAAAATTTGCTCATTTTTTTTAGAGGCGTCGAAATGAGTTTGCAAGTGGGAAAGAGTTAACCCTTTCCCTCATAAGGCAATTCTGCAGCAGACGACTTTGAACGTATTTTGTCAAAACATAGAAAATCTCCATAATTGAATGGATAAAGTATGACAAAAAGTGGAAAACATTGTGGCAAAAGGAGAAATTGCATGTTTTGTGCAATTTCTTCTTTTGTCACTATGTTTTCAAAAAGCCCTCTGCTGCAGAGGCGTCAGAAAGCGTCTATATGAGGGAAAGGGTTAACCTCCCGATGAATGATTAACTACACATATTTGGTACCGACTTGCGCCTGGCCTCAGCATACATACCTTTTAAATTGTGTATCTGTCCTTACTGTATCTATGCGCTGAATAGGTTTACACTGTCTTATCAGCTCGGAGGTCTGAAATATTCGAAGACAAACCCGTTATAAAACAGGTGCTTGTGCAGAACTACACATGAGATCACAATTAGTAAATACATGACTTCCAGGTTAGACTGTGAAATATGGCAGGTTCACAACTCTGTAAATAGGTTATTCATAAGATTTTGTTTGTTTGTTTGTATGGTGTTTCATGCCGCTTTCAACAATTTTTCCAGTTATATCACATCATTTCCTGCGTAATTTACCAGTACTACTGGATCATTTATCCTGAAGTCAGCGAGTCAGTCATAATGCTAACCCCACAATCCTGAGCACAAAGTAGGGAAAGCTTTTACTACCAATTTTAAAGTCTTTGGCATGAGCCAGCCAGGGATTGCACATGCGACCTCTGGCACCTGAGGCTGAAGCTCTACCACTACACCACCTAGGCGGTATATTTATAAGGTAATATCCAAAGTCAGTGCATCTCCTCTTGGTACAGAAGCTCATGAAAACTTAACCCTTTCCCTCATATAGATGCATTTTGACGCATCTGCAGCAGACGACTTTTGAAAACATCATGACAAAAGCAGAAATTGCTTAAAACGCGCAATTTCTCCTTTTGCCACAATGTTTTCAACTTTTTTTTAGTAATTATGCCTACAATTATAGAGATTTTCCATATTTTTGAGTCGTCTGCTGCAGATTTGCTGTATGTGGAAAAGGGTTAACCACACTTCTTTAAAAACATACAGATCAAAATATGGAAAATATCATGCGGTAAAGTTTTACAACTGAAATGAGTAATTTTTCCTTTAACCAAAACATTTTCCAAATAGTCTGCCACAGAGGCGCCAAAATGCTTTTATATGTGGGAAAGGGTTAATTGAATTCCATGCAGTAGTTGCTGAGAAATAGTATGGACACAAAATCAGGAAGGACAGACAAAAGCACAGAAAAATGGTGTGATTAAAATTATGTTCCCCGAAAGCCTCATATTACATTGATATGATCAATATATATCATTTCAGTCAGTGACTAAGACTAGTGTAAGGATTCATCACACTTGATATGAAAAAGGATACTATTAATCAAGCTAAAGTATAGTACTACATGTACTAAACACCTCTTAGTGTAAATATGTGAAAGTTCATACCTGCAACACAATGGCTACCTTTTAGTTTTAGATTACAGACTTCAAGCTTACAGTAGTGATGATAAATTGAGTACGGTGTGTGAAAACACTTGTGAATGCTAAAAACTTTACATCAGCGAAACAAAATTGTCATCAAGTGCATAGTGTGTAGCTCTTTAAATGACCATTTCCCACCTATAGACACATTTTGAGGCATCTTCAGCAGACGAATTTTGAAAAACATTGTGGCAAAAGAAGAAATTGCTCATAATGAGCAATTTCTCCTTTGGCCAGAATGTTTTCAATATTATTCAATAGTTGTTTTATCATTTTTAGAGACTTTTCATATTTTTATCTCAATCTTTTCAAAGTCGTATGCTGCAGATCTGTTGTATGTGGGAAAGGATTAAATGACCTATAAGTATACAGAGATCAGCCAATACCTGTAAATGTTTCTATGGAAGTGTGTTAGCCCTAAAACTTGTAAAATACTCCTCAGGAATGAGCTATTGTTCTCTTCACAATTTTTGAATTTGTAAAAGTTGCTAAATAATGTATGAGGTAATGGCTTTTCCGAAAACACATAGTTTTCAGAAAAGATTGATTGTTTAGTGTTTTACGCTGCTATTCAACAATCTTTCAGTTATATCATGGCGTTTCCTGGGTAAGTTACCAGTACTACTGGTCCATTTATCCAGACATGAGCCAATCAGTCGTAATGCTAACCCGACAACCCTGAGCGCCAAAGAGAGCAGCTATTACTACCATTTTTATTTCAGAAAAGATACATCAGTGCCTTTCAGATGGAAAACCCAAGTTGAACTGCATCTAGTGAAATTGAGTCTTGGCGAGGTATTGCAAAACAGGAAAGTCCCAGTTGAGCCTCCAAGTAGAGCTTTCATTGCCCAACTTTGTGTTTTATAACACTAAACCCGTTACCCACATGCATTAAATCTGCAGCAGACCACTTTGAAAATATCTAGACGAATGCATGAGAAATCTTGGTACATGAATGTATAATTACTGAAAAAAAGTCGAAAAAAATTGTGAGAAATTACTTATTTTTATCAACTTTTCCTTATGTCACATTGTTTTCAAAAGTTGTATGATGCTGTGGGCCTGAAATGTCTGTCTGTAATGCATCTTTTAACCCTTTCCCTCATATAGATGCTTTCTTACGCCTCTGAAGCAGACGTCTTTTGAAAACATTGTTACAAAAGAAGAAATTGCTCAAAACGAGCAATTTCTCTTTTTGCCTCAATGTTTTCAACTCTTTATATTGTTAAACTCTCATTTGTTGAGATTTTTCACGTTTTGTATACAGGTTTTCAAAGTCGTCTGCTGCAGAATTGCTGTATGTGGGAAAGGGTTAATGAAAAAATAAATCTTCTAATGAAAGCAAGAGGGCCATGAGGCCCTCTCGGCCCTCAATTTCTAACCTGAGAATGTTCTTTTTAGGAACAGATCATTTGAATCTGCATTATCTGGTTAGGGGATAAGTGGGTTTTTTATACATATAATTTCTTTTTACATTGTTGCCAAATTATGTGTAATAATGCTCCTTTTCTGAGCACTTACAGAGAAGACTTTCATTTATTTTTTTATTTTGCCCAATCAATAGAGCTTAAACAATTTTAGAAGAGTGTTACCTAAGAAACATTTCTGCCAAATTATCTTAAAATAAGACGAGTATTTTTTTAAGTTTTGTCATTTTAGCCCCTTTTCGATGATGCAGCAACAATTCCTGTAAATATTGGCAGTACAGGGTGATCGAAATAGCTCGTCTTCAGCACTTCATGCTCAGGTGCGTTGAAAACCTAGAATTGTAGGCCCATTAGTCTAACGCTGATATATTATGAAGTGATGCTAAACCATCGAGGCAGTACGATCCCTTAATGCCAGACAAAGCTCATATTGAGGGCTTGGCGTGAAACGGTTGTAACTAAAAACCTATTTTGAAAACCCTGGTTTAGGGGCAATTTTGAACCCTTTGTAAACAATGCAAATTTAGGTGCCATTGCTCAGAACGATCAATGGCACCTAAATTTTCATTGTTTACCAAGAACAATTATTTAACGCTTAAAAGGACTTTATGGTGAGGTGATTAACCTTGGTAAAAAAAATACCAATTTTAGTTACAACCGTTTTACGCCAAGCCCTCGATATAGTATTTTGATGAATCTGCAGCATGAGATTTTTGAAAGCATTTACTCATCATATTAAAGAGAGCAATTATTCCTTTCGATACAATGTTTTCAACTCTATTCAATAAAGATATCATACCCTCATTTTAACCCTTTCCCACATACAACAGAACTGGAGCGGACGACTTTGAAATCACCATGGCAAAAATACTGAAAATCTCTATAAATGAAAGTTTTATTATTGAAATGAGTTGAAAACATTGTGGCAAAAGGAGAAATTGCTTGTTTTTTAGTAATTTCTCCTTTTTTTCACGATCGTTTCAAAAGTCGTCTGCTGCAGAGATGTCAGAAAGCGTCTATATGTGGGAAGGGGTTAAAGAGATTTTCAATATTTTGCCTTTATGCTTTAAAAGTCATCTGCTGCAGATTTGTTGTATATATATATTGTTTTTTTTTATGGCGCATCGACAGCTAAGGTCATTTAGCGCGCAATTAAATTTAATTATTCATGATCCCTGGGTAAACAAACCAGTACTAGGCTAGAAAATGTGCCTTGCCCAAGGGCACTCCACCATGACCGTAGTGCCGCGACTGGGGATCGAACCCAGGACACCCGGTTTCGAAATCCCCGACGCTAACCACTCGACCACAGCAGATTCCTGCAGATTTGTTGTATGTGGGAAAAGTTTAATAAGAAAGAAATAAAGATACCTCAATGCCTCTTTTCACAATTTCAGCTGGAAGTCCTGCCTGGGCTGCTACATGACAGGCATAACTAGAGTTGGTATGACCTTCAACAAGTTGGAACAAAAACACAAGGTCATCTCCATTGTGAAGGGTTTCTAATGTCTAGAAAGAAATTATAAATTGTTTTATAAAACTTCTACAGACTTATTCTTAAACCTTTCCCACCTGCAGACGTATTATGTCGCAATAGCAGCAGACGTCTTTTGAAAACATTGTGGCCAAAGGATGAAATCACTCATGATGACGGTTCATATTTTTGTTTTGTTCCATGAAAATAAAAGTTGTGTAATAAATGACAAAACATTTTAAATTTGATGAAAGTACATGTTCATGTACAGTCTGACCTGTGTTTAAAGACCACCCATGGGAAGAGAACAATCTGGTCTTTGTTCACAGGTGGTCTTTAATTACTGGGTCATTTATGAAGAAAATGAGTAATTGGGAAATTAAAAATGTGGTTGCTATAGACAGGGAATTGTTAAACAAAGGTGGTCTTTAGCACATGTTTGACTGTACATCATAATAATGTCCATCTTTGCATAAAAGCCAGGATCCAGTAAATGTTGCTGAGAATTATATTTACTATATATAGACGCTTTTTGACACCTCTGCAGCTGACGTCTTTTTGAAAACACTGTGGCAAAAGAATAAATGGCTCATAATGAGCAATTTCTCCTTTTTCCAAAATGTTTATAGCTCTATTAAATGATTACAATTTTCGTTTGTAGAAAATTTCTATTTCATTTTAGATGAGTTCAAAGTTGTCTACTGCAGATTTGTTGTATGTGGGAAAGGGCTAATGCCATTACCTACCATGTATTTTATAAGCGGTGTTCTGGGAAGAAGGTGTTGGTGTATAATGCTGTGGAAGTGGGTGCACACAAATACATGTGGACAATCAGGGTTACTTAACCAGTACTTCAAACAAGACACTAACAGGGAAACCCCATCTATCTGTAAAGTATAAGTGAATTTGAAAAATACTGCATAAAGAATTACATATTAACCCTTTCCCTCATATAGACGCTTTCTGACAACTCTGCAGCAGACAGCTTTTTGAAAACATAGTGACAAAAGAAGAAATTGCTCAAAACAAGAAATTTTTCTTTTTGCCACAAGGTTTTCCACTTTTAGTCATAGGTTATCCATTCAATGATAGAGATGTTCCATTTTTTAACAAAATATGTTCAAAGTCGTCAGCTGCAGAATGGTCGTATGAGGGAAAGGGTTAACCCCATCTACAGTTAAGAACATCATGAAATTGACAAATTTACCGTTCATGCTCCGCTTCGTTCCAATCCGCTTTTAAAGCGTTTAGTCGTTCAAATCATTGTGATTGACTTTTTCCGTTCCTATCAAATTGATTGCTTTTTTACGCCCAATGGGAACATAAAATAATTATCGAGTAAATTGTACCAACCAATCAATGAGCAAAGCATTCTTGTGATTGGATTTTTTCATTCATTATGATTGTTTCGTTCAGAGCGCAAAATTCCGTTCAGCTCTTAAAGTATTCCAACTTTGTTCTAATCACGCTCGCGATCCAATCATGTTCCGCTCAGATTGTCAATTCCATGATGAACTTAACTGTACCTGTAAAATATCGGTGAATTTGTACATTTACTACATAAAGACATATTAACCCATCTTTGTGTAAAATATCGGTTTTGTAAAAATTTGACAAAAGAATTAAATATAAACAAAATCTACCAGTAAAATACTGGTGAGTTTGTACAAATATGACAAAATAATTAACCATAAACCCCATCAATCTGTAAAATATTGGTAAATTTGTACAAATATGACAAAAGAATTAACCATGAACCCCATATATCTGTAAAATATTGGTGAGTTTGTACAAATATGACAAAAGAATTAACCATGAACCCCATCTATCTGTAAAATACTGGTGAGTTTGTACAAATATGACAAAATAATTAACCATGAACCCCATCTATCTGTAAAATATTGGTGAATTTGTACAAAAACCACATAAACACATCAAACCTACCTATCCGGCTATATTGGAACATAAACATAAGCCTAGATATCATCATTACAATCATCTTGATAAAGTTTCAACATACATGTACAAGTTTAAAATGCGGCCCCCAGTGTTAAAAAGACAATTCTTCAATTTGGTCTAGTGACCCATATTTGAACTAAGCTTTTGGTAGATATCATCACGACAAACATTTGGATAAAGTTTGAACTTGCTAAAATGAAAATGAGCTTCCAGAGTGTTAAACAGATTTTTCTTCAATTTGGTATAGTGACCTAGTTTTTGACCTGACATGACCCATATTTGAACTAGGCCTATTTATCACCAAGATAAGCATGCTAAAATTACAATGTGGCTTCCAGAGTGTTTGCAAGATTTGTCTTCAATTTGACCTAGTGACTGAGAATTTGACCCTGGATGAGCCATATTCAAACTTTGCCTAGACATCACCAAAACAATTTTTTTGATAAAATTACAACTTGCTAATGTAAACATTGCAGCTTCAAGAGTGTTATCAATATTTTTCTTCAACTTGGCCAAGTGACAAAGTTGTTTACCTGACATGACCAATATTCGAACTTGGCTTAGATATAACCAAGACAAACAATTGACAAGGTTGCATGAAGATTGCATGAAAACAGAGGCCTCAAGACTGTTAACAAGCCAATTGTTAACCAGTTCTTGCACAGATGGTGACAGGTCCCAATTTTTGACCCCATTTTAACCAGGAATCAAATCTTTGGATCATGAGGTTGGCCTTCTACCTCTAATGCAAATAGGCCATATGATCTGAGTAGTCATTAATACAATACTTAACTATCAATAGATGGTCAATTTAACCTATAGTACCCTCCTGTGTAACAAGTAGGGGACAAGTTACTGAACACAGTTACTGCTCTCAAGAGTTATATGCTGTTGGGCTTTAGAAATTAATCCATTGAAGGATAAACGTCAAACCAATAATATGAATTATGTGGGTACTCGAAAGTATTGTCACATTGAGACAAATATTTGACCAGAGTCACAAGTGAAAGCAGACATGTACTTCCAATTAAACACAGAAACAAGCTACTGAATTCAAGTTATTGAATTTTTGCAGGCATTACAGAGAGTAATCAAATCTCAGATCTTTCTACCTTCGACCTTGAAGTGAACTTAACACAAAGGCTTTTTATGGGTAATAAGATATATATTAGGGGGTATAGACCAAATTACTTTGATTACAAATCACCATTTTCTTACCATGTCAGTTCCTTTCCCAAACTCATCCACAACACACAGGGAGGTTTTACCAGCATTTCTCAGGGCATTTGACATCTGAAATAATCACAGTGTTTGTTCCATCAAACTCAAACAAGAATATAATAAAATACATTTGTATTCTCTTGTTTTCACCTTTTGTTTAAGCTTTTTTTAAATAATATTTGAAGAAAATTAAGGAATTTCCCACAATGGAAAAGGTATGGATATTTTGTGATATTTTGCAGTTATCACTTTCCCACATTCAACAAATCTGCCACAGATGACTTTGAACACTTTGAACACATCTAGCCAACAAAGTTGAATATCTGTATTAATAACAGTTTAATTATTGTATAGAGTTGAAAATCTTGTGGCAATCTTGTAAAATGCAGATGTGTCAGAATGTGTATGCACGTTGGGAAAGGTAAAGCTTTTGTAGTCAAATTTAAGTCATATCAGTTCCCTAGCCTTTATCCACATATAGACACTTTCTGACTTCTCTGCAGCAGAAGAATTTTGAAAACATCGTGACATAATGAGCAAATTCCCCTTTTACAACAAAATTTTTAAAGAGATTTTTCATTTTTTTGCCAATAAGTTTTCAAAGTTGGCTGCTACAGATTTGCTGTATGTGGGAACAGGCGAGAGAGGCTTCCAGGATGTTGGATGATTTTGAAAACAAAACAGATCAGACTGGAAACAGGAAAGATCTTGCACAGACTGCAATGTGTGATCCGGAAATGTAATATTGACACAAAGTTATTGGAGATTTTTTTTTTTTATGATCACTATGTTTTCAAAAATTGTCTGTATCAGGTAAAACGTTAACCCTCTCCCATTTAAAACAAATCTGCAACAGATGACTTTGAAAACATCTAGGCAAACATATGGAAAATCTCTAAAAGTAAATGTTTATTTATAGAAAAGAGTTTAAAACATTGTGGCAAAAGAAGTAATTGCTAAATGATTATGGGCAATTTCTTCTTGCTGCAGAGGCATGATGTGATTGTTTGGTCTTTTACTCTGCTTTCAACAATTTTTCAATTATATCACCATGTTTTCTGGGTAAGTTACAAGTTCTACAGGTCCATTTATCCTGACACTAGCCAGTCAGTAGTACTGCTTTTTAAACCTGCAACCCTCAGCGCCAAGGAGGGCAGCCCATTACTACCTTTTTTTAAAGTCTTTTGTCATGATGTGAAAAAGGGATTAGACGTGTGTTTGAGTAGAATATTAACCTGATTTATATCTATCATGAATGTCGAAAGTCCTACAGAAACACTTTCCAAGGAGCTGACTCGAGTGAATATTCTATCTATAAGTCCTAACTTTGCTGACTCCGCCGGGACAAAACTTCCAATCTGGGCCATAAACACAATCAAGGCAACCTGTAAAAACATCAACATCAACATACGACAATTCTGCAGCAGACAACTTTGAACATATTTGGTCAAATAATGGAAAATCTCTATAATTGAATGGATAACCTATGACTAAAAGTAGAAAACATTGTGACAAAAGAAAAAATTGCACGTTTTGTGCAATTTCTTCTTTTGTTACTATGTTTTCAAAAAGCCTACAGAAAGAGTCCTACAGAAACACTTTCCAAGGAACTGACTCGAGTGAATATTCTATCTATAAGTCCCAACTTTGCTGACTCTGCCGGGACAGAACTTCTAATCTGGGCCATGAACACGATCAAGGCAACCTATAAAAACATCAACATCAACATACGACAATTCTGCAGCAGACAACTTTGAACATATTTGGTCAAATAATGGAAAATCTCTATAATTGAATCGATAACCTATGACTAAAAGTAGAAAACATTGTGACAAAAGAAGAAATTGCTTCTTTTGTTACTATGTTTTCAAAAAGCCTACAGAAAGAGTCCTACAGAAACACTTTCCCAGGAGCTGACTCGAGTGAATATTCTATCTATAAGTCCTAACTTTGCCGACTCTGCCGGGACAAAACTTCCAATCTAGGCCATTTTATCTTTAATGCACCAATGGTGATGTATAACTACTACCTTATCCCTTTCCCACATACAACACATCTGCAGCAGACAACTTTGAAAATGTCTAGGCAAAAGCACAGAAAATCCCTTCAAATGAAAGAACAATAATTAAATAGAGTTAAAAACATGGTGACAAAATGAGAAATTTCGTTTTGAGCAATATCTTCTTTTGTTGCAATGTTTGCAAAAAGTCGTCTGCTGCAGAGGCGTCAGAAAGTGTCTTTATGAGGGAAAGGGTTAAATTAATAAAACAATACTAATTTTATCTGCTTCCCCCCCCCCAA
Organism: Serripes groenlandicus; assembly: GCA_031761405.1. Lineage (NCBI taxonomy): Eukaryota > Metazoa > Mollusca > Bivalvia > Cardiida > Cardiidae > Serripes > Serripes groenlandicus. Next base: position 163,281,248 of record JASEVX010000001.1, on the reverse strand, counting down.
TACAATTGACATTAACACTATGGTAGACCTCAAGAGCTCTCACAGGTCAGCATAGAATGGGGGTTGGGATTCTTAAGCCTTTCCCACACACAACAAATCTACAGCAAAAAACAATTGAAGCAAAATATAGAAAAACTAATATAGATTACAGTTAAAGTTTCAAAAAGTCGGGAAAAAAAAAAGTAGAAATTGCTCATTATGAGTAATTTCTCTGATTGCCTCAATGTTTTCTAAAGTCATCTGCTGCAAAGGCATCAGAATATATCTGTATGTGGGAAATGTATATATACCAAAAACTTAAATATTGGGGTAACTTGGCCAACAGCACCACCCATAGCTTGACGCCATAGGTTCTCCAGGTAACATCTGAGTCAATGCGTCCCAACAATTGCAACTTTTAAATAAAACTAGAACTATCACTGAAGATGATAAATACCTCCAAAACAGCACCTTGACTCAAAATATGGCTTCCGACCGACAAGCCAATAGGTAGTCCTATCAAACAGTACTCATTTTGACCTTTGATCATGACCTTGACCTTTGAGGTACAAGCCACCTCATCATGGTGAACATGTATGCCCAGTAACTTGAGAATCCTATGATGCATGGTTGAGATGCGGACCGGACAAGGTAGTCCTATCAAACAGTACTCATTTTGACCTTTGACCTCCGAGTGTTACCTTGACCTTTAAGGTACAGGCCTGGGTCTTGTGCGCAACACGCCGCCCCATCATGGTGAACGTTTGTGCCAAGTTTCTTTGAAATCCTGTAATGCATGGTTGAAATATGAGCTGGACAAGGTACTGGCCTTTCAAATAGTACTCATTTCAACCTTTGACATGTAAGTGTGACCTTGACATTTGAGGTACAGGCCTGGGTCCTGTGCGCAACACAACACCTCATCATGGTGACATTTGTGCCAAGTTTCGTTCAAATCCTACTATGCATGGTTAAGCGGGCCGGACAAGGTTAGGTGGGACTGACAGACAGACAGACAGACGGACAGAAGTAAAAGGGCTATAACTCTGTAAAATAACATGCAATTGTAAGACCTTTAGGGTATGCACATCTCCTCTTGGTATAGAAGCTTCATGTAAAATTTTATTGAATTCCAAAAAATATGGCTTCCGACCGACCGACAGACGAGCGACACAGTGACTCCTATATATACCCCCCCAAAACTTTCTTTTTTGGGGGTAAAATAATCAGCTACTGTCTAATTGTGTAATACACCCAGTCAATTACTGTTAAGACTGAAAACAATAATATACTATTATAAACCTGTTTTAGGTACACTGATTTTCCACAGGCATTCGGTCCTGTCAGCACTTTGATTCTCCCTGTATCAGCGTCACTCAAAATATCATTGGGTACAAATGAACTACAACACATTTCCTGAATGGGATGTCTGCGAAAAAACAAATCAACTAAATTAATATATATGACCAAAGTCACAACGGTGGTACACAGAAACAAGTTACTGATTTTTCTAGAGGTAAGGGGGAAAATCTCAGATTGCTAATATTTGACCTTGAATATTGACATGAACTTAACCCTTTCCCTCATATAGACACATTCTGAAGCCTCTGCAGCAAACAGCTTTTTGAAATCATAGTGACAAAAGTAAAAATTATTTCTCCTTTTGACACAATGTTTTCCACTTTTAGTCATAGGTTATCCATTCAATTTTAGAGATTTTCTATTTTTTGACAAAATATGTTCAAAGTCGTCTGCTGCAGAATTGTCGTATGAGGGAAAGGGTTAAAGTAAACTGAACAAATTAAAGACATGAATGATCTTTTGATTTCTTTGCACAAACCAAGTTCCATGAACTGCGTTCCTATATAATAGGTCAAATTGCACAAAATATATCTGCAGACAGGCTGATAGTCCCTTAAAAAACCTTTGTTTGCGTAACGTAAACATGAGTGTAAAACTTCACAAGAATGCACTGACTATGTGACAAGGAGTTTAAATTCATTGCAAATATGTATTATGCAAGGATGCATGATACACGACTCCCCATCTTTTTGGATTATTTTTTTTAGCTTTTTTCTAAACTTGTGGATTTACATGGAAACAAAGAAGGAATTTAATTGGTAACTTTTGACCTATATTCTTTCCCATGTATCCTTTTTTCAAAGAGAAGAAGGATGGAGGGCAAAATTTAAATCCCTTCCAGAGAAACTAGCAGAGGAATTAAACAAGAGTTGTCGGAGGACAATATAGCTCGCCTATCAGGGCCATCGTCTATCAGGGCCTACTTCAGAACAGTTATAGCATTAGGTAAAGTCACACAGTATCACCTATTGCAAGATAATACACCTTTTCAATATTTGCATGCAAGTGTTAACCAAGTCCATACAGACCATTTTGGGCCTTTTAAATCTGTAAATTTGTTTATATACGATGTATGCCGATAGTGAACATAATACCGAAGACTTACAGTATCAGATAAAATCACACACTATTATTTATTGCGAGATATCACAAATATTCAATACTTGCATGCAAATCTTAACCTGGCATCGCCAACGCCAATGCCTAGAATAGGCATGCTACAACAGTGACGACAGGGTGACTACATAAGCGCGCCTATTCTTCAACTAGGCAAGCTAAAAATGTACGTAAGGAGTTTTAAAAATATTAGGTCTATGGAGATTAAATATCATTAGCTTAGTAATTACACCAAAATTGACCTAAGCTGAAAATGAAGTTGACCGTGGTATTTAATGCCTGCAACTGAATAAGTGTGTGAAGTTTCAAAGCAACAGCTTACACAGTGTCTGAGAAAAGGCCTTGTACACAAAGGTTTGACCAAAATTCTAAGTCCACAAAAAGGGGCACAATTCAGTCAAAATCCATTCCAGAGTTATGAGACTTGACATACAAGGTCATCTAATGACCCTTAATAAGTGTGTGAAGTTTCAAAGCAACAGCATACACAGTGTCTGAGAAAAGGCCTTGCACACAAAGGTTTGACCAAAATTCTAAGTCCAAAGAAGCAGCACAATTCAGTCAAATCCATTCCAGAGTTATGGGACTTGACATACAAGGTCATCTAATGAGCCTGAATAAGTGTGTGAAGTTTCAAAGCAACAGCATACACAGTGTCTGAGAAAAGGCCTTGCACGCAAAGGTTTGACCATAATTCTAAGTCCAAAAAGGGGCACAATTCAGTCAAAATCAATTCCAGAGTTATGGGACTTGACATACAAGGTCACCTAATGACCCTGAATAAGTCTGTGAAGTTTCAAAGCAACAGCATACACAGTGTCTGAGAAAAAGCCTTGCACGCAAAGATTTGACCAAGCTGGCAACGCCAATGCCAACGCGGACGCCAAGGTGACTACATAAGCTCCCCTATTTCTTCGAATAGGCGAGCTAAAACTGGCCAGAAGCATTGTCTGCTTCCTGGAGTCTTAAACAGTATTTGTGCTGAGGGTGTAGGAAAACACGAACAGAAAACATACTCCTACTCATCCTGAGATTTAATCTGAGGCCATCTGATCTAGAAATTAGTGCACTTCCTCTGAGTCACTATTTCCAATTCTTGTGTGAAATGCCATGTCACAGAAAATGCTGATGACACAACAACGCGGACAAATACTTAGGATCATCACATTAGTTCATCAAGCATGTTACGTTTAGTAGAGCTTAAATGCAATATTCTACTCAAAGCAGTCCACAAGTTAATCCTTATAAGTCTTGTAAAGATGATTTATTCCTGTTTTTCAGAAATGACCTTTAACCCTTTAACACATACAGCAAAACTGCAGCAGACGACTTTAAAAACTTAGTGACAAAAACCTGAAAAATCTCCATAAAAGATAGCTTTATTATTAAATAAAGTTGAAAACATTGTGGCCAAAGGAGAAATTGCTCATCATGAGCAATTTCACCTTTGGCCACAATGTTTTCAAAAGCCGTCTGCTGCTATTGCGTCAAAATGCATCTGCAGGTGGGAAAGGGTTAAAACAAAAATATGCAGAATAATTTTCAATGAAAGTATAATTATTGAATAGATTTGAAAAAAAGTTATCAGAAACAATATCTATGAGGGTAATGGGTAAGTCTTGATATAGTTCTTTCAATTAATTGCCTCTACAATGAACCAATTCCATCTTTATATAAGTCTTACAATTAATTGCCTGTCGCTTTGAAGCAATTACATCTTGAAATAAGTCCTAAAATGAATGGCCTGCTGCCAAACAGCAATTACATTGTGATATAGTTCCAACAATGAATTGCCTGCTGCCATGAAGCAATAACATCTTAATATAGTTCTTACAATGAAATTGCCAGCAGCCATGAAGCAATAACATCTTAATATAGTTCTGACAATAAATTGCTTGCAGCCATGAAGCTATTACATCATGATATAGTTCTTACAATGAATTGCCAGCAGGCATGAAGCAATAACATCTTGATATAGTTCTTACAATAAAATTGCCTGTTGCTGTGGATCATCTTCATCTTGATATAGTTCTTACAATGTATTGCCTGCTGCCTTGAAGCAATTACATCTTGATATAGTTCTTACAATAAAATTGCCTGTTGATATGGATTATTTACATCTAGATATAATTCTAACAATGAATTGCCTGCTTCCTTGAAGCAAATATGATATGATATGGTTTTTATAATAAAATTGTTTGCTGCCATAAAGCAATTACATCTTGATATAGTTCTTACAATAAAATTGCATGTTGCTGTGGATCAACTTCATCTTGATATAGTTCTTACAATGAATTACATCTTGATATAGTTCTCACAATAAAATTATCTGTTGCCTTGAGTCAACTTCACCTTCATATCGTTCTTACAATGAATTGCCTGCTGCTTTGAACCAATTACATCTTAATTTAGTTTTTACAATGAATTGCCTGCCGCCATAAAGCAATTACATCTTGATATAGTTCTCACAATAAAATTATCTGTTGCCTTGGGTCAACTTCATCTTAATATAGTTCTTACAATGAATTGCTTGCCGCCATGAAGCAATTATGTCTTGATATAGTTCTTACAATAAAATGACTGCTGTTATGTAGCAGTTACATCTTGATATAGTTCTAACAATGAATTGCTTGCTGCCATGAAGCAATTACATTGTGATATAGTTATTACATTGAATTGCTTGCCGCCATGAGGCAATTACTTCTTGGTATAGTTCTAACATTGAATTGCTTGCCGCCACAAAGCAATTACAACTTGGCATAGTTCTAACAATGAGAATTGCCTGCTGCTATGAAGCAATGACATCTTGGTATAGTTCTAACAATGAATAGCTTACCGCCATGAAGCAATTATGTCTTGATATAGTTCTTACAATGATTTGACTGCTGCTATGAAGCAAAAAAATCTTGGTATATATGAAATAATTACATCTCGGTATAGTTCTTACAATGAATTGGTTGCCGCCATTAAGCAATTACATCTCGTTATAGTTCTAACAATGAATTGCTTGCCGCCATGAAGCAAATTACATCTTGATATAGTAACAATGAATTGACTGCAGGCCACCATAAAGCAATTACATCTTGATATAGTTTTTACAATAATTTGCCTGCTGCCATGAAGCAATATATCTTGATAAAGTTCTTACAAGGAATTGCCCACTGTCATGAAGAAATTACATCTTGATATAGTTCTGACAATGAATTGCTTGCCGTCATGAAGCAATTATACTTGAGATAGTTCTTACAATGATAAATAATGAACTAGAAAGGTTGTTTTTATGAAAAAACATATGTCTCCCCATTGCAGTTTGTCAATGACTATTAAAATATTGAACAAGGGGAGATAACTTTGCAACGAAGTAGCCCAGAGTTATAATTCTTGCAAGGTGCACAACTTCACATTGCCATCTATCTATATTCCAAGTTTCAATAAATTCCTTTAAGTACTTTCTTAGTTCTGCTCTGGAGAAAGTTTACACTATTAAAATATTGAACAAGGGGAGATAAATCATAATTATTGCAAGGTGCACAACTTCACATTGCCATCTATCTAAATTCCAAGTTTCAATAAATTCCTTCAAGTAGTTTCTGAGTTCTGCTCTGGACAAAGTTTACACTATTAAAATATTGAACAAGGGGGAGATAACTCATAATTATTGCAAGGTGCACAACTTCACATTGCCATCTATCTATGTTTCAAGTTTCAATAAATTCCTTCAAGTAGTTTCTGAGTTCTGCTCTGGACAAAGTTTACACTATTAAAATATTGAACAAGGGGGAGATAACTCATAATTATTGCAAGGTGCACAACTTCACATTGCCATCTATCTATATTCCAAGTTTCAATAAATTCCTTCAAGTAGTTTCTGAGTTCTGCTCTGGACAAAGTTTTCACAATTAAAATATTGAACAAGGGGGAGATAACTCATAATTATTGCAAGGTGCACAACTTCACATTGCCATCTATCTATGTTCCAAGTTTCAATAAATTCCTTCAAGTAGTTTCTGAGTTCTGCTCTGGACAAAGTTTACACTATTAAAATATTGAACAAGGGCAGATAACTTTGCAACAAAGTGGCCCAGAGTTATAATTCTTGCAAGGTGCACAACTTCACATTGCCATCTATCTATGTTCCAAGTTTCAATCAATTACTTCAAGTAGTTTCCGAGTTCTACTCTGGACAAACAAAAGTTAAGAAGAAGAAGAATAATAACTAGAAAGGTTGTTTTTATGAAAAAACATATGTCTCCCCATTGCAGTTTGTCAATGACTATTAAAATATTGAACAAGGGGAGATAACTTTGCAACCAAGTAGCCCAGAGTTATAATTCTTGCAAGGTGCACAACTTCACATTGCCATCTGTCTATATTCCAAGTTTCAATAAATTCCTTTAAGTACTTTCTTAGTTCTGCTCTGGAGAAAGTTTACACTATTAAAATATTGAACAAGGGGAGATAACTCATAATTATTGCAAGGTGCACAACTTCACATTGCCATCTATCTATGTTCCAAGTTTCAATAAATTCCTTCAAGTAGTTTCTGAGTTCTGCTCTGGACAAAGTTTACACTATTAAAATATTGAACAAGGGGGAGATAACTCATAATTATTGCAAGGTGCACAACTTCACATTGCCATCTATCTATGTTCCAAGTTTCAATAAATTCCTTCAAGTAGTTTCTGAGTTGTGCTCTGGACAAAGTTTACACTATTAAAATATTGAACAAGGGGGAGATAACTCATAATTCTTGCAAGGTGCACAACTTCACATTGCCATCTAACTATATTCCAAGTTTCAATAAATTCCTTCAAGTAGTTTCTGAGTTCTGCTCTGAACAAAGTTTACGATTAAAATATTGAACAAGGGGGAGATAACTCATAATTATGGCAAGGTGCACAACTTCACATTGCCATCTATCTATGTTCCAAGTTTCACAAAATTCCTTCAAGTAGTTTCTGAGTTCTGCTCTGGACAAAGTTTACACTATTAAAATATTGAACAAGGGCAGATAATTTTGCAACAAAGTGGCCCAGAGTTATAATTCTTGCAAGGTGCACAACTTCACATTGCCATCTATCTATGTTCCAAGTTTCAATCAATTACTTCAAGTAGTTTCCGAGTTCTGCTCTGGACAAACAAAAGTTAAGAAGAAGAAGAAGAATAATAATAAGAATAAGAATAAGAATAACTACAAATACAGCATGTCCCCCCTTTCGGAGAAGGGGAGACATAATAATAAGAAGAATAAGAATAACTACAAATACAGCATGTCCCCCCTTTCGGAGAAGGGGAGACATAATAACGTGCAGCCATGAAGCAATTATGTCTTGATATAGTTCTTACAAAGATTAACCAGAGCTGTCTCATGACAGCATGCTCGACTTTTTGTAAGCTTGCCAGTAAAATGGTTTTTTTTTGTCCTAGATAATTGTATATTGTGTAATTGTGTAAGAATTAACGTCAAAGATATAAAACTTGTTCGAAGACCTTTGTAAATGTACATTACATGAACAACTAGTGCAATAGTCTCAGTCTATATTCTTCAAAATGTTTGGGGGTACAGGATGACCATTATTAACAAATGGCAAAACTATTACTGAAGTTAAGTTATCATGACAAAATCTATTTACAAAAAGGGGCATAACCTTTTCAAATGTGACCTTGACGCAAAGATTATGGTTGCATCACAACCCTGCTGTCATAAACAAAATAATTTAAAATATTGAGAAATGGCAAATAAATAGTTTAGGTTATGTTTTTGTGACAAAGGCCAAGTACAAAAAGTCGTATAACTGTACAAATATGGTTGACAGAGTTATTAGACTTGCTGCAGTTGTCTATATTGTGATAAGAAACAAGCATGCGAAGTTTGAAGGAAAAAAATAAGATGGTATAGAAGATATTATAGAATTTGTAAAAAACTTTAACCAACGCCGGGGCGAGTGCAATAGCCTCCTTATCCTTCAAAAAGTCAAGCTAAAAATGAATTAACTGCAGCCATGAAACAATTACGTCTTGATATATAATTCTAACAATGATAAGCAATGATTTACCTGCCACCATGAACTTCAATGATGTTGTCCTCCACCATAGTTGGTCTGACATATCCATATTCTCTGGCACAAACAGCAAGGGACAGGAGGCTGTTAATGAAAAGATTATAAATAGTATATTGTGTCTACAAATTTTAACCTAGATGGGTTTTTTAAAGTCGTCTGCTGCAGAATTGTTGTATGCAGAAAGGGTTATTTATTTATTTATTTATTTATTTATTGGGGTTTAAAGCCATTTTTAACAATTTCTCAGTTATATCATGGCGGCAAGTTCACCTACTCATGCATTTCCTGGTTTTCTCACACCAGTACTCCACACAACAACCTCCCAAGCAACTGGCTGCTTTTCCACATAGACTTAGCCCATTGGTGGAAGACGAATGTCGCATTGACTTTTGTCAATCGTCGGAAAGAAAGTTGGCCGAGCTGGGATTCAAACTCACAACCCCTGGATTGACAGCCCGCGTCGCTACTGAATGAGCGCAGAAAGGGTTAACCCCTTACCTAATATGCTATGATAGTTTAAATTGTTCAAACATGCAGACCCTTTGTGACGTATCTGCAGTAGACAACTTTAGAAGAAACAGTCGCAAAAGATCAGGTTACTTAACCCTTACCCAAATACAACAAATCTGCAGCAGACAACTTTGAAAATATAGTGACAAAAACCTGAAAAATCTCCATAAAAGATAGCTTAATTGTTAAATAAAGTTGAAAATATTGTGGCCAAAGGAGAAATTGCTCATCAGGAGCATTTTCACCTTTGACCACAATGTTTTCAAAAGTTGTCTGCTGCTATTTCGTCAAAATGTGTCTTCAGGTGGGAAAAGGGGGGAAGGGGGTTAACTCTATTCATCACTACACTTATATTTATAGTTTATTCTTTACCACCTTCAGACGCATTTGCAGCTGACATACTAATTGCCACAATGTTTTCAACTCAATTCAATAATTAAACTTTAATTAAAAGAGATTACCCATGATTTTTGTTATCAAAATCATCAGCTGGCTTGTAGGCTTGAAAGGGGTAAACCTTACCTGATATCGTATTTCAAGAATCTCTGCTGTGAAAAGTTTGTTACACCAGAAATATTGTATGTACTACTTTGATAAGGCCTTGAAAACATTGTGTGAAAAGGCAAAATTGCATATTTTTAGCAACTTATCCTATTCCCTCGATGCATCAGCTGTAGAAGAGTCCAAATTTGTCTGTATCAGAGAAAGGGTTAAGGATGAATTCATCAAGTTTCCTTCAAATAATTTGAAATTTTAAGCTCTACCAATGTAAAATCTTAAAACCTACATTTAAAACTAAGAAATAAGTATATCTAACAGCTCTTCTTAAGAGAAAAATGAGAGCTGGAACATAGGTGTAAAGGACAGACAAACGCAAGGATGGACTGAAAACACTAATAATACATCCTACTGCCTCAGACTGAGGATAATCAGACTTTGGGCCTGATAACATGTGCATCTCCTCCTGGCATTTAAACTTCCCGTTAAGTTTCTTTGAATACAGGCCATCAGCAGCTGAGAAATAACCAAAACAAGGGCACCGCAAAGCAGATGCATCCCCTCGGTATTTAATCATCACATCTAGTTCTCTAGTGATCAAGATCAGGCTTCTAGACCTTGCCATATACTAACTGTATACCAAGTTTGGTTAAGATCAGTCAAAGGATGTTCAGTGTAGAGTGGTCACAAGGTTGTTAAGGACAGAAAGTCTAATTTTGACATTGACCTTGACCTTTGAAATAAATAGGCTTCTAGACCTTGCCATATACTAACTGTAAATCAAGTTTGGTTAAGATCGGTCAAAGGATGTTCAGTGTAAAGTGGTCACAAGGTTGTTACGGACGGAAATCCAATATTGACATTGACCTTGACCTTGAAAATAACTAGGCTTCTAGACCTTGCCATATACTAACTGTATACCAAGTTTGGTTAAGATCAGTCAAAGGATGTTCAGTGTAGAGTGGTCACAAGGTTGTAATATGGGAAAATAGTTAAAATCCAATTTTGATCTTGACCTTGAAAATAAAAAAGCTTCTAGAACTTGCCACATACTAACTGTATACCAAGTTTGGTTAAGATCAGCCAAAAGATGTTTAGTGTAGAGTGGTCACAAGTTTGTAATATGGGAAAATAGTTAAAGTCCAATTTTGACATTTTGACCTTGACCGTATGACCTTGTAAATAAATAGGCTTCTAGACCTTGCCATATACTAACTGTATACCAAGTTTGGTTAAGATCGGTCAAAGAATGTTCAGTGTAGAGTGGTCACAAGGTTGTTACGGACGGACACATGGACGCACAAACAAACGAACAAACGGACAGCCCCGTTACTATATCCCCTCTCAAACTCTGTTTGACGAGGGGATAATAAAATATGATCATATTTATAGGAAAGCTTGAACCAAAGGGAATTTGTGAGCAGAGAAGAGACAGAGTAGATTGTACTGGGGCACTCTAACCTACAAGCAATCAAGAACTCTCAGACATACAGTGTACATTTTGATAACATCGTATATGGTTGATTTTGACAACATGTTAGTTAATTAAACGTGTTTCCTGGTTAAATTACCGTACTACTGGTCCATTTATCCTGACACATGCCAGTCAGTCATAATGCTAACCCTGCAATCCTGAGCGCCAAGGAGGGCAGCTATTACTACCTTTTTTTAAGACTTTGGTATGACCCGGCCTGGGATCGAACCCGCGACCTACCGCACTCAAGGCAGATCTATGCTTTACCACTATACCACCAAGGTGGTTAACATAGTATGGAGATTGGAAATTGTTTATTTTCTACACTTGTCAAGAAAATATTGAGGTATATGGAATACTAAATTTCTTGTTATAAATTTAAGATATTCTTCTGATTGAAATCAAAATAGTTTAAGATGAGAGTGAACAGTGATAATAAAGTCTTATTTGTAAAATGAGCCACCATCCTTAACCCTTTACCTCAAACAGAAGCATTTTGATGCATTCGCAGCAGAGGGATTTTGTAAAAGATTATGACAAAAGGAGAAATTACTCATGATGAGTAATTTCTCCTTTAGCCAAAATGTTTTCAACTCCAATCCCATTATTATACTTTCAGTTACACAAATTTTTCATATTTTTGCCAATAGGTTTTCAAAGTTGTCTCCTTCAAATAATTATGTTGTATGTAGGAAAGGGAGGTCAAAAAGTGTTTTTCAAGGTTCTCTTTGCAAAGTCTAAAACAGACTATTAAAGAATGAAACGTGATCAAAATTAACATTAACCCTTTTCCCAAATGCAGACACAGTTTGCTGCATCTTCAGGGATCAACTTTTCTCCTTTTTGGCCCAATGTTTTCAACAGGATTCACTTATTATACTTCAATATAGAAATTTTCCATAATGTTTCCTAAATGATTTAGAAGTCTTCACCAGTTTATTTGTTGTACATGGGAAAGGGTTAATTTTAATTTCCCAATGTCGGTTTTTGTGAGGCGTGATCCTAATGTAAAAACCTCAGTGCACATTGTGCATCAGATGAATTAACCTTTTCCCACACACATTTAATTTATAGCAGACGAATTTAAAGAGACAAAGGAAAAAATATAGAAAATCTCTATAAATGAAAATATAGTTATTGAATGGAGTTTAAATTATTGTGGCAAAAGGTAAAATTGCTCATTATAAGCAATTTTATCCTTTTGACCACAATGATTTCAAAAGTCGTCTGCTTCATAGGCGTTAGAATGCATCAGATTCTAAATGTGGTATTTTTCAGTCTTTGTACATCAACATATCTAAACTCTTACCCTTTCCGCTTGCAAACACATACATTTTGATGCATCTGAGGCAAACAAATTCAATATTTTTGTTACAATGTTTTCAACTTTATTAAAAAAAAATACTATTACTTATAGATACTCTCCATATTTTTGTCTAAATATTCGCAATGTCTTAACCCTTTCCCTCATATAGACGCTTTCTGATGCCTCTGCAGCAGATGGCTTTTTGAAAACATAGTCACAAAAGAAGAAATAGCTCAAAATGAGCAATTTCTCCTTTTGCAACAATGTTTTCCACTTTTCCCTTCAATTATAGAGATTTTCTATTTTTTGACAAAATATGTTCAAAGTCGTCTGCTGCAGAATTGTTGTATGAGGGAAAGGGTTAAGCCAAAGATTTGTTGTACATGGGAAAGGGTTAAGCAACAATTAATTTGTTTTCCCTAGCTGGAAAGTATCTCGGATAACATAATAAATGTCATGAATCTTGTGGTCGCAGGTGGAAAGTGCACTTTGAAGATATTCATTAAGCCAAATTTGATGGCATTATGCAAAATTGTTGTTTCTGCATAATGCGACATGATATAGACAGTTTTCCTTGAATCCCATGGTATTACGCATTCTTATTTATATATGTGTAAAAAATTATAGGGAGTTATAAGGGACAGTCTCACGATTTCTGCGTTATAATTTTCAAATGATTCATATAATTAAGGCTTTCCCACATGCAGACGCTCTCTGGCACCACTACAGCAGACAACTTTTGAAAAACGTTGTGGCAAAAGAAGAAATTGCTCATATTGAGAAATTTATCCTTTTGCTACAATATTTTCAAATCTATTCAAGTATCAAACTTTGATTTATTGAGATTTCCTATGTTCTATGCCTAGATATTTTCAAAGTCATCTGCTGCAGATTTCTTGTATGTGGGAAAGGGTTTGTTTTACCCTTAATCCTATATAAATGAAATATGTAAACATGTTTTGTTATTGTACTTTCAATTCTGGACTCATCCACTTTTGGGTAGTTGTCCCAAGTTGTCCAAGAAGTTGTGGTTGTATGCGATACATCATCCAGTTACTAATTATAGACCAGGGTTACACATAGTAATCTAGGGTTACCCATACTCCTATAATGGACTATTCATTTAATAGCTTGAATCAACAAGTCAAAACTAGAACTATCACTGAAGATGACAAGAGAAAGTTGATGCAAGGCATCAATGTCGCCGGAAAAGACTGCATTGATTTATTTTTTAACACACATGTATTCTTGCCTTTCATTAGTCTAAACATACACATAATGTTTTCATAAGGACTAATTCCAGGATTTTTGAAATTCCACATAGATCTACAAATTTCAGGATTTCTTTTGGTCAGGATTTTGGATGTTTTGTATTTGTCAATAAAACCACAACAAATTAATACATTTTGGGATTTAAATCTACATGCAATAAAAAGCTATTAAATATTTCCATATCTGAAGCAACAATAAAAACCTTTAAACGCTTAAAACATTGAGAAAATGGTTAAATTGCTGAAGAACTTCCTCCTTTTTAATAATAATTATAATAAATATTTCACAGATGTTAAAATTTATCAGCTCAATTGTTTATCTAAATCGTTGATGCATACAATATATGTTTGGCGCAAGAGAAATGCCAGTTGCGAGTCCCATTACTATTTAATGGGTGGCAAGTTTGAAATTAATTGGGCGCGAAAGAGCAGATTTTCTTTATTTCTAAATCTATTGTTTATCAGAGTTTGTTCTTCTCTTAATTTGTTTCAAGCCAAATAATCATTTAATATCACATATATTTAAACATTTAAGTATGTAATATTAGTTATCTATCTGTAATAAGGTGTTTGAACATTCTTTCGAAATGTTGACCCTCGATCGTTTCAAAGTCAAGTTGTAGTGTCAAACATCGAAGAAAATGAATAAAAAATCAGGCAAAGCGTTAGTGCATTCAAGAGAAAAAAGCATTTCTATAGTATCTGTCTTTCTCCTATATTCGACCCATGCACTCGTTTCGTGACGTTTAAGAAATCAATTTGTCGTGCGACATTTTTTGTATGCATAAAAAAATCACTTTTCTAAGTTTACATTTTACTTCCGGTTACTTCGCTTTGTTTACATTTTGGCAATATGAAACTAGGTCACAAACTGAGGAAAAGGCGTTTCGACGTTCACGACCGATAAACAGGCTTATATTTGAGACATATTTTCACCAATTATTCTTATTTTTGTTTCTGTTACCAGTTTATGTTGATACTTATCTATTAAAAGGAGAATTCGACGTGATTTTAATATCGATAATCGGCTGCAAGCAGGTGCGCGTATGTAATCAAATTAGACTGTGCTAGGTAAAGGTTTGTAGTTATCGCCTTTTGATTACATAGTTTATGAAAATAAAGTATCCAAGTCAAGCTAATAGGGACTATTTGTCTTCGTAAATAAAACACAAAAACGTAAATGCCAGTCAAAATAAAGAAACTGCACATACTTAAAACATCGGAATATTTATTTCATTTTAGATGTGTCATAACTTAGTGTTTTTAAACAAACGCAATTGTAATATGTTCAAGACATTTAAAAAAAAAAAATCTAATAATAACCCCCCCTCCCCTAAACAGCACCTTGACCTACACCATAACTTAATTAGTAAAAGGGCCATAACTCTGTAAAATATGATGCAATTGTAACCCCTTTGGGATATGCACATCTCCTCTTGGTATAGAAGCTTCATGTAAAATTTTATTGAATTCCACCCAGTGGTTTGTAAGAAATAGGCCGGACAAAATATGGCTTCAGACCGACAAACCGACTCCTATACAGTGACTCCTATATACCCCCTCTTCTTCGAAGGGGGTATAATTAAATTATTCATTATTCATAGTTTATGAAAATAAAGTATCCAAGTCAAGCTAATAGGGACTATTTGTCTTCGTAAATAAAACACAAAAACGTAAATGCCAGTCAAAATAAAGAAACTGCACATACTTAAAACATCGGAATATTTATTTCATTTTAGATGTGTCATAACTTAGTGTTTTTAAACAAACGCAATTGTAATATGTTCAAGACATTTAAAAAAAAAAAATCTAATAATAACCCCCCCTCCCCTAAACAGCACCTTGACCTACACCATAACTTAATTAGTAAAAGGGCCATAACTCTGTAAAATATGATGCAATTGTAACCCCTTTGGGATATGCACATCTCCTCTTGGTATAGAAGCTTCATGTAAAATTTTATTGAATTCCACCCAGTGGTTTGTAAGAAATAGGCCGGACAAAATATGGCTTCAGACCGACAAACCGACTCCTATACAGTGACTCCTATATACCCCCTCTTCTTCGAAGGGGGTATAATTAAATTATTCATCAAGACTGCAGCAGATGAGTTAGAAACATTTTGACAAACCTATAAAAATGTAAGTAAAATTATTGAAAAAAGGTGAAAACCTTGTGGCAGTATATGCAGGAGATGTGTCTAAATGACACTTTAAGTGGAAACAGTCATAATTTATCAGAACAATACCAGTTGATTTTATTTCAATAGTTTGTGTATGGAAAATTTGTTTTGAAGATCTGAAAAGGTGTTAAACTAGCTTACTGGCTCGTTTAATACATTTTCAGCTCTACAAAACAAATTTTCCATACACATTACTATTTATAATATACCTGTACTTTTTCTGATGCAAAAACAAGCAGATTGTCATGCGCAAATCAAACACGACTGATTCAAATTCCGTATTTGACAAGGTAAAATACAGTATCAAATATGGTAATGGTACGACACTGAAATATGATTGTGACGTCATTTAAATATGATTTCACATCATTCAAAATTCAGTAGTGGGCCATGATTCACACGCCATTCATAAATTTGAAATTATGTGTAAACTGTGTTATTTCATTATTGAAAATATCAAAATTTGCATAACTTATCATTATTCTGTCTTAACCCTTTCCCTCATATAGACGCTTGCTGACGCCTCTGCAGCAGACGGCGTTTTAAAAACATAGTGACAAAAGAAGAAATTGCTCAAAACGAGCAATTTCTCCTTTTGCCACAATGTTTTCCACTTTAAGTCATAGGTTATCCGTTGAATTACAGAGATTTTCCATTTTTTGACAAAATATGTTTAAAGTTGTCTGCTACAGAATTGTCGTATGAGGGAAAGAGTTAAAAATTAGACTGGTACATGTATGTAATCAAATGAAAATTATGCTGCAGTAGCGAGTCATGGCTTTGCATTGTCTACTTGGGCATGGTCAAACTGAGATCTCTTTTGACCTTCTTTCTCATGTGATATCAATGTTTTCATACACCTCGTAGTACAATACAAACCCATGTATCACTACTGCAACCTAATATTCCCCTATATATCACATAGTAAAGACCTTACTTTTTGACATAAAAATAGGTTTCCTTTTTTTAAACATCATTTTTTGAAAATATAACCACTTTTACGACTAAGTAATGTTAGCATATAATAAAGTATTAAGATTAAAATTCATGAGACAGTTCCTTGAACCCTTTTCCCACTTGCAGACACATTTTTAGCCATCTGCAGCAGACTACTTTTAAAAACATTGAGACAAAAGGAGAAATGACCCATAATAAGCAATTTCTTCTTCTGCCACACTATTTTCTTGTATACATATTCAAATAATTATACTTCAATTTATAGAGATGTTCCATTCTTTTTGACAATATATTTTCAGGTGGATTGCTGCAGATTTGTTGTATGTGGGAAAGGATTACGGTATCATGAAACTTTATTGAAATACTCAACCTGCTACTATTACAGACTGATATATGACTATTATTTTTTTTTTATTGTAATCCTTTCCCACATACAACATAGACCTTGTAGCAGATATCTTTGAAATCATTAACTCAAACATATGCAAATGAAAGAACACTTGTAGAAAAAAGTTAAAAACTGCCATCATGTTTTCAGAAGTTGTCTGCTTCAGGCCTCAAAATATGTCTATAGTTAGGAAAGAGTTAACCCTTATCCCACTGAATTCCAATAACTGGAATCCCTTAATATTGATTATTTATTTCTTAATTAATACTGATGAATGAATACCTAGTAATGTATACCAAAATTATGCTGCACAAATGTGCAGGCGGATCTTGGTCTAATCATTTCAATTGTAACTAGAACTATCATTGAAGATGATAAATACCCCCAAAACAACACCTTGATTCAAAATATGGCTTCCGACCGACCAACAAAAGGGCCATAACTCTGTAAAATTACATGCAATTGTAAGACCTGTAGGGTATGCACATCTCCTCTTGGTATAGAAGCTTCATGTAAAATTTTATTGAATTCCACCCAGTGGGTTGTAAGAAATAGGCCGGACAAAATATGGCTTACTTAATAAGTAAAAGGGCCATAACTCTGTAAAATAACATGCAATTGTAACCCCTTTAGGATATGCACATCTCCTCTTGGTATAGAAGCTTTATGTAAAATTTTATTGAATTCCACCCAGTGGTTTGTAAGAAATAGGCAAGACAAAATATGGCTTACTTAATAAGTAAAAGGGCCATAACTCTGTAAAATAACATGCAATTGTAACCCCTTTAGGATATGCACATCTCCTCTTGATCTCCTCTTGGTATAGAAGCTTCATGTAAAATTTTATTGAATTCCACCCAGTGGTTTGTAAGAAATAGGCCGGACAAAATATGGCTTACTTAATAAGTAAAAGGGCCATAACTCTGTAAAATAACATGCAATTGTAACCCCTTTCAGATATGCACATCTCCTCTTAGTATAGAAGCTTCATGTAAAATGTTATTGAATTCCACCCAGTGGTTTGTAAGAAATAAGCCGGACAAAATATGGCTTACTTAATAATATATACCCCCCCCCCAAAAAAAAACCACTTTGTTTTTTGGGTGTATAATTAAGTTGTGCATAAAAGGTACACAAATATTTGATTAAAATGAAGAGATAAGGGTTAATAATTCTACATTTGATTTTTATTAAGAATATTGCAATATACCAATGAAAAAGTAATCAAACACTGTAGATCTGTGCAAATCAATAAAAAAGAAAAGCCTTTTGGATATTAAAAATCTTTATGGCAATTACAATCAAAGGGCAATATTGCACAGTCTCTTCGTTTTAGACTGTAAATAAGACCTACAACAAGACATGGAAATTCCATGAAACCAGGTTTTCTATAATGGAAGGTGTTTGATTAAGAATTAACAGATCTGTCAAATCTTTCTGTTAATAGTTAATCAAAGCTAGTAATTCAAGTAACAGGGAATATTTCTATTGATGAATAATGATAATTACTTTGTCAATTAAATATATCACAATTTTATCTAACAAATATCAGTTCAATACAGTTCAAGTAAAGTATATTTTCTGTCACTGTGACCTTGACCTGGAAGCTAAACACATAAATTGTGCATATGACACATCATATTGATATAGTTCATATTTGTGCCAAGTTATTTGAAAATATCTCTATGCATGACACAGTTATGGTCCGGACAAGAAAAGTTCAATTAAAGTCTATTTCTTATCACTGTGACCTCGACCTTGAATCTACAGAATTTTTTTTGCATTTGGCACATCGTCTTGATATGGTGCATGTTTGTGCCAAGTTATTTGAAAATATCTCTATGCATGGCAAAGTTATGGTCCGGACAAGGAATGTTGACGCCCGCCCGCCCGCCAACTTCGCCAAACTAATAACCAGATTTTTCCTTTGGAAAACCTGGTTAAAAATATCCAACCAGGTTGCTTGTATGATAAAGTGACCGACACTTTTGGAGGAGAATTTTTTTCACTATAGCCATATAATACAAAATAGCCCTGACCAATGGCGGCCATGTTTTTTGACCAATCAACATGGCTTGAAGGAATCTGAAGTGGGTCATCCAAAGAACATTTCTACAAAATTATTTGAAAATTGGCCGGACACTTTCGGAGAAGTGATTTTTTAAGTTTTCACTATAGCCATATAAGGCAAAATAGCCCCGCCCCCCTGGCGGCCATGTTTTTCGACCAATCAACTTGGATTAAAGGAATCTGATAGAGGGTCATCAAAGGAACATTTCTACAAAATTATTTGAAAATCGGTCTGACACTTTCGGAGGAGAAGATTTTTTAAGTTTTCACTATAGCCATATAAAGCAAAATAGCCCCGCCCCCCTGGCGGCCATGATTTTTGACCAATCAACATGGCTTGAAGGAATCTAATAGAGGGTCATCCAAGGAGCATTTCTACAAAATTATTTGAAAATCTGCCAACCAGTTTGGGAGAAGAAGATTTTTTAAGTTTTCACTATAGCCATATAAGGCAAAATAGCCCTGCCCACTTGCGGCCATATTTTTCGACCAATCAACATGGCTTGAAGGAATCTGATAGTGGGTCACTTAAGGAACATTTCTACAAAATTATTTGAAAATCGGCCGGAGACTTTCGGAGGAGAAGATTTCTTAAGTTTTCACTATAGCCATATAAGGCAAAATAGCCCTGCCCCCCTGGCGGCCATGTTTTTCGACCAATCAACATGGCTTGAAGAAATCTGATAGAGGGTCATCCAAAGAACATTTCTACAAAATTATTTGAAAAAAGGCCTGACACTTTCGGAGGAGAAGATTTTTTTTAAGTTTTCACTATAGCCATATAAGGCAAAATAGCCCCGCCCCCCCTGGCGGCCATGTTTTTCGACCAATCAACATGGCTTGAAAGAATCTCATAGAGGGTCATCCAAGGAACATTTCTACAAAATTATTTGAAAATCTGCCAACCAGTTTGGGAGAAGAAGAATGGAGGTTTTTTTCATTTTGTTGCCATGGAAACCAGAATTCTGCATGGATCCCAAAAATTTGAAGGAAATCTGGTGAGGTCATTGAGAGGATGCTTTCTGTGAAGTTTCATCCCAATTGACCCACTGGTTACTGAGGAGAAGAAGTTGACGCACGATCGACGCCGGACAAAAGGCGATCACAATAACTCAGCTAAAAACAAGAGTACTGCAAATGGTACATAATACGCCCGTCAGGAACATCTTTGTAAGTTTCCTCTTTGTTTTGATATATTGTTTGTTTGTAAAAAGTTAATAAAGTCGTTCAGGAATTAGTTGTTAAAGAATAATGGGAAACTATGAAAAATGGTACAGAATGCTGATAATTATGTATAACAAACATTTTAAGAACAATTCAATGTATTATGGCATGATTAAAAAAAATCAATAATAAAAGCAGTATACAAAAATACAGCTCAATACCTCAAAGCATGTAGGAAAGAAATGTGAAAAAAACATTATTCCAAGCCCAAAAAGGGGCATAACTCATTCAAAAATTGACGAAATCCGAGGAAATGTGAACTTGATCTGTGACACATGATTACAAAGCCTTATACAAAATTTCAGCTCAATAGCTCAAAGTATGTAAGAAACAAGATGTGTTTGTGAAACACTGATGCCCCCGAATGGCAACATCTAGGTCAAAGGTCAAGGTCGCCAGGTCAAAAATGTTGGTACTGACAGAAAGGTCATGTCACAAGGAATACACATGTGAAATATGGTAGCCGTACCTGTTATGGTTCAAAAGTAATGGCCAAGGTTTAAAGTTTTTTTCGAGAATGGCAACATCTAGGTCAAAGGTCAAGGTCGCAAGGTCAAAAATGTTGGTACTGACAGAAAGGTCATGTCACAAGGAATACACATGTGAAATATGGTAGCCGTACCTGTTATGGTTCAAAAGTAATGGCCAAGGTTAAAGTTTTTTTCGAGAATGGCAACATCTAGGTCAAAGATCAAGGTCGCAAGGTCAAACATTTTGGTACTGACAAAAAGGTCATGTCACAAGGAATACACATGTGAAATATGGTAGCCGTACCTGTTATGGTTCAAAAGTAGTGGTCAAGGTTAAAGTTTTTTTCGTACAGACAGGCCAAAAACTACATCTAGGTCAAAGGTCAAGGTCGCAAGGTAAAAAATGTTGGTACTGACAGAAAGGTCATGTCACAAGGAATACACATGTGAAATATGGTAGCCGTACCTGTTATGGTTCAAAAGTAATGGCCAAGGTTAAAGTTTTTTTTCGAGAATGGCAACATCTAGGTCAAAGGTCAAGGTCGCAAGGTCAAAAATTTTGGTACTGACAGAAAGGTCATGTCACAAGGAATACACATGTGAAATATGGTAGCCGTACCTGTTATGGTTCAAAAGTAGTGGTCAAGGTTAAAGTTTTTTTCATGCAGACAGACAGACGTGCAGACAGGCCAAAAACTAGATGCCCACCGAATCGGAGATTCCGGGGGCATAAAAAGACTGACGGAGGGACGGACATGACCATACCATAATACGGACCGTTTTTAAGAAACGGTCGTATAAAAAGGGGCATAACTCATTCAATAATTGACGATTCCCAGGAAATATGAACTTGATCTGTGACACATCACTACAAAGCCTTATACAAAATTTCAGCTTAATAGCTCAAAGTGCGGAAAACCTGAACGGACTGACGGAGGGACGGAGGGAACAACATGACCATACCATAATACGTACCGTTTTTAAGAAACGGTCGTATAATAATTCCAGTGCAACATGCCGATAATATGCACAACTAGGTTTGATATCAATCATTCTTGTGAAGTTATATTGAATTCTGACCAAGGGTTGATGAGAAATAGGGTTCACAAGAAATGTCTGACAATATACATATGTACGAGAAATTCAAGGGGCCATAACTCATTTAAAACTAATTTCAGTGCAACACGCCGACAATATGCACAACTAGGCTTGGTATCAATGATTCTTGTGAAGTTATATTGAATTCTGACCAAGGGTTGCTGAGATTAGTGTTCACAAGAAATGTCTACAGACCAACGGACCGACCGACCGACAAGCGTGACTCCTATATAGCCCCCATGTACTATATGAATGCATGTATATTGTTTAATGGCGCATCGACAGCTAAGGTCATTTAGCGTACTATATATCTGGGGGTATAATGAGTATAAAGGCAGGAAAGTATACTTTCAGACCATCGCAAACTTTAGGTATTCAGATCACAGAGGAATAGATAAGGAGGAGTAAATTGCTATTTTCCCAACCGTATTTCTCTAAAGACTCAACTAAACCCTATGATGTGGGTACTCAAAACAATCATCTCAGTGAGACAATTCTATTGGGTACCCACAACAAAGGTTTGAGTATCAAATATGGGTTTTAAAATTTGAAATCCTCACCTTATCTAGAGCTCTGATCATCAGTCCACACATTTATAGTCCGCCCATTTCTCCTACTCCCTATTAGAGGGTTGTTCGGTAGACCTTTGACTCAATACCAGACAGTGCAGATCCAGATCAGATTGTGTGTATGCATTGGCTGATCTGTGTATACACTGGTTGATTGATTGATTGATTGATTGATTAATTAATTGATAGGTTCGAGTTTAATGCCATTTACAACAGTATTTCAGTTATAACGAGGAGGTCAGTTCACCCATGTATTTCCTGTCTTTCTCACAACAGTTTTCCACACAATCTTAACCCTTTCCCTCATATAGACGCTTTCTGACACCTCTGCAGCAGACGGCTTTTTGAAAACATAGTGACAAAAGAAGAAATTGCACAAAACGTGCAATTTCTCCTTTTGCCACAATGTTTTCCACTTTTTGTCATAGGTTATCCATTCAATTTTGGAGATTTTCTATGTTTTGACAAAATACATTCAAAGTCGTCTGCTGCAGAATTGTCGTATGAGGGAAAGAGTTAATCCCAGGCAACCAGCAACATTGCCACACAGACTATTTAGCTTGGTGGTGGGGAAAAAAGGCTGCTAGTCACAAAGACATTTTGTCAATTATCAGAAGGAATTAATGGCCCAGCCCAGGTTCGAACTTGTTAGCCCCATGCTTTACTGACTGAGCTATTATTGCTCAACGGATCTACAATGGTCACAAAGTCTGAAGGCTCATTTTTATATGCCAATTCTCTAATATAAATTACAACATCCATAATTGTAAGAGTCTGAGAAATTGGAGACACTCCACTTTCCAGTTTAATCAAACACAACAATTACCACTTATATAGAGGAGCATCTGGTAGGTGCATCATGTTTATAACATACTTTAACCATTTAATGTTTTTTATATAATGTTACGTAATTAAACTATTTATACGTGAAATATTTCTCAGGCAGTCTCTTTATAAGAAACTTCAATAAAAAAGTTTGCAATTCCTCTGTAACACATATAACAAATTTGCAACTGACAACTTTGACAACATTTAGGCAATACACTGTAATATGGAAAATGTCTATAAATATTAGTTTAATTATTGAATAAAGTTGAAGATAGTGTGGCAAAACGAGAACTTGCTCTTGATGAGCAATGACTCCATTTGCCACATTGTTTTCCACTCTATTCAATGGTTTAACTTTCAAATATTGACCATATTTTGCCTTAATGTTTTCAAATTCGTCTGCTGCAGGTTTGTCTGTTTTAACCCTTTCCCAAATATAGACGCTTTCTGATGCCTCTGCAGCAGATGACTTTTATAAACATTGTAACAAAAGGAGAAATTGCTCATGATGAGCAATGTCACCATTTGCCGCAATGTTTTTAATGATTAAACTTTCAATTATGGACTATATTATGCCCAGATGTTATTGAAGTCTACTGCTACAGATTTGTCATATATGGGAAGGGGTAAAAAGGTATGACCTACAAATTAATGTTTTATTTATAAGGGGATATATTTACCCTTTCCCTCATATAGACGCTTTCTGACGCCTCTGAAGCAGACGGCTTTTTAAAAACATAGTGACAAAAGAAGAAATTGCACAAAACGTGCAATTTCCCCTTTTGCCACAATGTTTTCCACTTTTTGTCATAGGTTATCCATTCAATTATGGAGATTTTCTATTTTTTGACAAAATACGTTCCAAGTCGTCTGCTGCAGAATTGCCGTATGAGGGAAAGGGTTAAGAAGCTACCTTACCAATCAAGTTCTGCGGAGATGTCAATCACAGACAATATTACATCTGTATGTTCTAGTATGCTGTACTGTAGCTTGTGCATAATAGTCGTCTGCATATCTGTCAAACAGAAAGTGTTTTTTTTTTCTTCAGTTTTTCACCCTTTCTCACATACAGGAAATATTAAACAGACGTCTTTGAATACATTTCAGAAAGAGGATGGAAATTATCAATAACTGATAGCACATGTTTATTTTAACTGAATGGAGATGAAAATATTGTTGGAAGCAGAAATCTCTCCTTTTGCCAGAATATTTTTAAACGTTGTCTGCTGCAATCTGTCTTGTGGCAAATAATTTAATAAATGACTCCCTCCAAGCCCTATGTTGTGCGTCTTCAAGAGGATTGTATTAACACTTCCCAACGCATGTTGGCGCATCTGCAGCAGACTTTTGAAAACATCATGACAAAAGGAGAAATTGCTCAAAATGAGTAATTTCACCTTTCGCCATAATGTTTTCAACTTTTTTCAGTAATTATACCTTCATTTCTGGAGAATTTCTTTATCTTGAGTAGATGCTTTTGAAATTGTCTGCTGCAGATTTGTTGTATGTGAAAAAGGGTTAACAAGAAGATTCTTTTGAGTTCAGAAATATGAAAGAAAAAAATATTGGGTAACCAGGCTTTGAAAAGTTTCCTGAGTCTTTCTTCTGTATACCTTATTCTTTGGCAGTATTCAAAATATTCAAATTTTATTTTCAATTTTATATCATTTGTTTGGCAACAATTTACTCTTTATATGACTGGAAAAATTATAGGAAAATAGATAGCTTTTAAGAAAAAATGCCACAATTAAAAAAGTTCAATAAAATTCTATGTTTCAAAAATTACTTAAAATTTGCATATATAATGTTTAAGCATTACTGTATTCAAATTTAACTAAAAAATCATAGATAACCAGGCTTCTTTTCAAATAAAATATTTTTTATTCTATGTGGTGGCATCGAGACTTAAGAGTTAATTCATTGGAGGTATTGCCTTAGAAAAAGGACAGACAGATGGACGACGGACAGAGAGTGATCAGATAAGATCACCCTGAGCCTTGATCTAAAATACTACTACATGTCACATAAACACACTTCTTCTTACATATTTATATATATGATCCATGTTCAAGCAAAAACCATCTTGGAATATTTATGACAAGTAATAAAGTATAGAAATCTACTGGTTTCAAATTCACAATAACATACTTAACACTCTCCGTCACTAATCAGCAAACCAAGGGCTTGGCGTGAAACGGTTGTAACTAAAAACCTATTTTGAAAACCCTGGCTTAGGGGTAATTAATTTTGACCCCTTTGTAAACAATGCAAATTTAGGTGCCATTGCTCAGAATTAGCAATGGCACCTAAATTTCCATTGTTTACTACGTAAATGATTTAACGCTTATAAAGACTTTATGACGAGGTGATTAACATTGGAAAAAAAAATGACAATTTTAGTTACAACGTTTCTCGCCAAGCCCTCGAAACAGTACAGAGCTGGATCAAACTGTACAGATGTGCAACTTCTCCTTTGGCCACAATGTTTTCAACTTTATTTATCAATTAAGCTATATTTAATGGAGATTTTTCAGATTTTTGTCACTATGTTCTCAAAATCGTCTGCTGCAGATTTGTCGTATGTGGGAAAGAATTAATCAATATATCTCGAATAATTCAAAAGAAGGTCATCTTAGGATAATTTCTGTCAAATTATCTTGAAATAAAACAAAACATTTTTTAAGTTTCGTCATTTGAGCCCATTTTCGATGTTGCCTGGTGGCCATATTTTTAAACCAAACAATATGGTTTGAACGGTAGTCATTTAAGGCAGAATTCTACAAAATTACCTTGAAATCATATATGAGCTATTTCAATAACATTCTTTCAACAATTTTTAACGAGGATCAATTAAGGAAACATTCGTGTTCGGTTGAGAAGGGTCATTATAATAGTAGTTTAACAGAAGATTTTGTTTAAAGAAATTGACGCATGATAATCAAAATAGATCACCTTGAGTACTGTGTGCTCAGGTGAGCTTAATAAGTCTTAATCAAACTTACCATCAATATCACATTTTGTATCCCCAAGCATGATATCCAGCTCTGAAACATATATATGAACATATATATATATATTAACTGTACTAATAAGTTTTGTCAAAACCTGTCTGCAACAATGCCATCTCACCAAAATAGTTCTATACTATATGCAAGAATAATCTGGACAGCTGCTATGATATATTAGAAAAACAGTACAAATTCAGATAATTCTTTAGCAGACATAATAAAATCTTTTGAAAATTGTCAGTCCGAAAGCTCATTTTTCATGTATTTCCTTCTTTGTTCAACCAATTATTTCATGAAAATTTGTCAGTCCGAAAAAAATTGTCAGTCAGGATTGAAGGACTGACTACTTTCAAATAGACTGTTTCAGTGGTTGTATTTTCTGCAGTACAATCTAAATTTAAGTCTCACATTCTTATTTGATATCAGACAGGCCCTACTCTGATGGATCCCATCTTATGCCATAACTTTAAATACAAAAAGTATTTTATACCAATTACTGAATAAGAATGAGTTGTGTGTATACCAACTGCAAACACCATAGAAGAAGAATTGGTCGTCTCATTATGAATCACCAATCAAATCAATGATTGTCAGAACATGTTTAATCTAATCAGTTAAAATGTACATCTTCATTGGTATTTTACAATGAAGTCAAGTCAATAGTTTCTGAGAAACAGCCAACCATACATGAACTCTGGATGCCGATAAATAGCCTGGAAACAAAAAAGGGACAGATACATGCATGTATGCACATAAAAACAACAAGAGGCCCGCCCAAGAGGGCCAGTATCGCTCCACGGCCATAAGGCAAAAATCAAATCACCAAACAGCCCTGCCCCCTAGTGGCCATATTTTTTACCAACCACCATGGCTTAAAGGAATCTTGTAGAGTGTCACCCAAGGAATGTTTCTGCAAAATTATTTGAAAATCGGCCTGACACTTTCGGAGGAGAAGATTTTTTAAGTTTTCACAATAGCCATATAAGGCAAAATAGCCCCACCCCATGGCGGCCATATTTTTGAACCAATCAACATGGCTTGAAGGAATCTGATAGAGGGTCACCCAAAGAACATTTCTACAAAATTATTTGAAAATCTGCTCAACACTTTCGGGGAAGAAGATTTTTAAATTTTCACTATGGTCATATAGAGCAAAATAGCCCCGCCCTCTGGCGGCCATATTTTTCGACCAATCAACATGGCTTGAAGGAATCTGATAGAGGGTCACCCAATGAACATTTCTACAAAATTATTTGAAAATCGGCTGAACACTTTCGGAGAAGAAGATTTTTTAAGTTTTCACTATGGTCATATAAGGCAAAATAGCCCCGCCCTCTGGCGACCATGTTTTTCGACCAATCAACATTTCCTGAAGGAATCTAATAAAGGGTCACCCAAGGAACATTTCTACAAAATTATTTGAAAATCGGCCTGACACTTTCAGAGAAGAAGATTTTTTAAGTTTTCACTATTTTTTTCTTTTGGTTGCCATGGAAACCAGAATTATGGATGGATCAAAAAAAATTGAAGGAATTTAAGAGAGGACATTGAGAGGATGCTTCCTATGAAGTTTCAACCAAATTGGCCAAGTGGTTAGTGAGAAGAAGTCGTTTAAAGGAAAAAGTTTACGCACGCACGCACGCACGACGGACAATTCGCCATGACATAAGCAAGCCAGTGGAGCTAAAAACACAACACATCAAATCAACTATATGCTCTCCAAATGAATAATATGTTGCCTATACCACAAATCTGCAGCAGACAACTCTTAAAACATATAGTCAAAAACATGGAAACACTCAAGAAATGAAAGAAAAAACAATTGAATAAAGTTGAATTTTTAGTGGCAAAAGGAGAAATTGCTCATGATGAGAAATTTCTCTTTTTCGACAATGTTTTAAAAATCCGTCTGCGGCAGAGGCGTCAGAAAGCTTTCACTTAAGGGAACTGGTTAAGTGTACAAACAGAAACTAAAATAAAAACAAGAGCGCCAAATGTCACAAAATACGCCTGTCCTGTTTTTTTGAGACCAAGTATAGTGTTAATTGGTTGTACATCAGCCAAACTTAGAGAGCAGACTAAGATAACGTTGTAAGTTATCAAACCTGACCAAGATATTCTGCCCATCAACATATTGTCTAAATTTGGTGATGATCGGATAAAGGGTTCACAAGTTATTTAGCTGACAAGACCAATTTTAGGTTATTTCTATAATTAAAGGGCAATAACTCTCTATCGACTGGAGCAATATGGCTAGTTATCGAACTTGTCCGAGATATTACGCCAATACACATTCTGACCAAATGTGGTGATGATTGGACAAAGGCTCGTGAAGTTATTGAGGTGACAAGACCAATTTTAGGTCATTTCTATAATTAAAGAGCGATAACTCTCGATTGACTAAAGCGATATGGCTAGTTATTGAACTTGTCCGAGATATTATGCCAGTACACATTCTGACCAAATTTGGTGAAGATTGGACAAAGGCTTCTAAAGTTATTGAGCTGACAAGACCAATTTTGGGTAATTTCTATAATTAAAGGGTGCTAACTCTCGATTGACTAAACCGATATGGCTAGTTATCGAACTTGTCCGAGATATTATTCCAATACACATTCTGACCGAATTTGGTGAAGATTGGACAAAGGCTTCTAAAGTAATTGAGCTGACAACATACTGGACGCCGCCCGCCCGCCTGTAAGCCGCAGGTAAAACTATAATACGATCCGTTTTTTCAAAACGGGCGTATAACAATGCACTGCTTAACCTTCTCCCACATACAGACACAAATTGGTACAATTGCAGAAGAAGCTTTTAAAAATGTGTTAACTAGATGCCCACAGGCAACATGTTGAGCCTGCTCCAAAGGCTTTGTCACAGACATAGTGCTCTTCCATTACAATTGCAACACAGACTGAAACAGAGTTGACCTAATAGCAGTTAATTAAGGGCCTTCCCCGATACTGTACTGTGGTTGTAAAATGTCAAAAGTACAATAACCCAATATTTTGTTTTTTTATTTTTGAGATACCTTATTATTCTGAAATTTAATGTACCTTACATCATTTTTAGTATGTTTTGTGTATGAAAGGTTCAGTCATATTTGACATAGGAATAATAGTGCACACCGACACATGTATTGAAAGACACATGTACTTATCCTAATAAATAATAAATCCTTAAACCGAATATCTTTTGAATAATAGAATATTTAGCGCTTGGTAGACATTAATTATGTAGTGAAGTGTTGTCAGTAATGGACAAAAAAATAGGAAACCATAGGAACGTGAGTTTTTGTTAAGATCTTATTGAGAAATTTACCAAACAAATAATTGTAGCCGACACAGCATCAAACATTAGAACAGTAATGACAAAAATTGTCTGCTGCAAATGTGTCAAAAGGCGTCTACAAGTGGGAAATGGTTTAAAGAGAACAGTCTCCTTTTTTGCAAAATTTGTTTTGACTTCTGCCATCATCACCTCATCATGGTGAATATGTTTGCCCAGTAACTTGGGAATCCTATGATGCATGATTTCTCATTTTGACCTTTGAACTCTAAGTGAGACTTGACTTTTGAGGTACAGGCCTTGGTCTTGTGCACGACACTTCACCTCATCATGGTGAACATGTGTGCCCAGTAACTTGAGATATGATGCATGGTTGAGATGTGGGCCGGTCAATGTACAGTCCTATCAAACAGTACACATTTTGATCTTTGACCTTTAAGTGTGACCTTGACATTTGAGGTACAGGCCTGGGTCTTGTGCCTAACACGCCGCCTCATCATGGTGAATATGTAAGCCAAGTAACTTGGAAATCCTATGATGCATGGTTAAGATGCAGCCCGGACAAGGTACAGTCCTATCAAACAGTACTCATTTTGATCTTTGACCTCTAAGTACGACCTTGACATTTGAAGTTGAGGCCGGGGTCTTCTGTGGGACATGCCACCTCATCATGGTGAACATTTGTGCCAAGTTTCTTGGAAATCTTATGATGCTTGGTAAAGATGTAGGCCGGACAAGGTTCGGACAGACGGCCACACATACTCACGGACGCAAGGACTCACAGTCGGATGCACACACATACATACACCGAACCGCCGTTGTGATAGCTATGACAAGCTCAACGCAAGAGGTCTTGACAACAATAGGATTTTTTTTTCATAATAAGCAATTTCTCCCTTTGTCGCAATGTTTTCAACTTTATCCTATAATAAGACTTTGATTTAGAGATTTTCCAAACGTATTCCACCTTGATGTTTTAGAAGTTGTCTCCTGAAGATTTGTTGTACATGGGACGGGATTTAGAACTCATTGATTCACAGAAGAGCCATAGATTTTCACCATTGTAAGTCAGATTGGAATTGGCAAAGACTGTATCCATTGATAAATTTTAAAAAGTGTACTTATATCCTCAATCCATATCCTTAGTATTTACAGAGTCATGGGTTACAATCAACACTTACCCTTTCCCTCATATAGACGCTTTCTGACGCCTCTGCAGCAGACAGCCTTTTGAAAACATAGTGACAAAAGAAGAAATTGCTGAAAACGAGCAATTTCTCCTTTTGCCACAATGTTTTCCACTTTTAGTCATAGGTTATCCATTCAATTAAAGATTTTCTATTTTTGGACAAAATATGTTCAAAGTCGTCTGCTGCAGAATTGTCGTATGTGGGAAAGGGTTAAACATGATTATTTAATTACCAAATCAGAGTAGCAAATCAAGGGTTACAGAATACCATAAGTTACCATATATATTGGCCGTAACTATTTCCAAATGAAGATGCATTTTGCCTCACTTTTAACCCTTTCCCAAATACAGCAAATCTGCAACAGACGACTTTGAAAACATACCCGAAATTGTTTGCAAACTCCCTTTAAATGAAAGTACAATAATTTAACAGAGTTGCAAACATGGTGACAAAAGGAGAAATTGCTTGTTTTGAGTATATGAACAGTCCACCGTGATATGACTGAATTTTTTTTGAAATAGGCGTCAAACCCCAATCAATCAATCAATCTTTTGTCGCCATGTTTTCAAAAAATCGTCTGCTGCAAAGGCATCAGAAAGCGTCTATATGAGGGATGGGTAAATGCAATATCTCAAATAAACTTAAAGAAACATGGAGTTGCACACATAATTTTAAGCTAAATTTTATAGTAGAACAAGAGCACCACGGAGCAAACGCCAATGCTCATCTGTTTATTTTTTATGAATTTGTACGTCCAAAAAGAGGCATAATTGAATAATTACTAAAGTCAGAGTTATGGGACTTGATTTAGCCATGCATATTGTTTCTAGAAACAACCGATGAACTACGCTCTGCATATATTGTGTCAAAAGTATGGGCCCGAACCCCAAGTAACCTCGAACACAGCATTTGTCCGCTCTGTGACCAAGTCACTTATTACAACTGTGTAAGTCATAATGTAGCATCCTGCCATGCCACATGCTCCTTACGTATTGCATTCCTTGATTCAGTCAAACAACTCAGTGGCCACTCATTATATAACGAGCTCATCAGCGACATCGATGATGAGTCTGTCTTGAGAAAGGTTCTTGGAATGTACCCTAACACATATATTCATTGTACCCAAGATTTTTACAGGTTATGCCACTCATATGTCGCAGCTCTTTGCAGGCATGTTGGCCTGTTCGACAGATATCCTGACATGTTAGTACCAATTACTATACATAAGAGAAGTATTTGATCGGATACCTATATCATATCCAATCAAATGTTTACTCTTATAACCAAGAAAACAAGCAAATTCATGAAATTTCTATCCCCCGCTTGGAGGAAATATTGTAGGAAAAAAGTGCGGAAAACCCGAACGGACGGACGGAGGGAGGGACGGACGGAGGGAGGAAGGGACATGACCATACCATAATAAAACGGTTGTATAAAAAAAGGTTCACATTTGTGGCAGTTATTGCACGGAAACGGCAAGAAACGACATTTTTTGTTAAATAAGGGGCCATAACTCCACCAAATAAAGTCTGCCGAAAGTGACGATCGAAGTTGGCCTAGCCCTTAAGGCATTTAACCTTGTTACCAAGTTTGAAAAAAAAAGGTTCACATCTGTGGCAGTTATTGCACGGAAACAGCAAGAAACGACATATTTTGTTAAATAAGGGGCCATAACTCCACCAAATAAAGTCTGCCGAAAGTGACGATCGAAGTTGGCCTAGCCCTTAAGGCATTTAACCTTGTTACCAAGTTTGAAAAAAAAAGGTTCACATCTGTGGCAGTTATTGCACGGAAACAGCAAGAAACGACATATTTTGTTAAATAAGGGGCCATAACTCCACCAAATAAAGTCTGCCGAAAGTGACGATCGAAGTTGGCCTAGCCCTTAAGGCATTTAACCTTGTTACCAAGTTTGAAAAAAAAAGGTTCACATTTGTGGCAGTTATTGCACGGAAACAGCAAGAAACGACATTTTTTGTTAAATAAGGGGCCATAACTGCACCGAATAAAGTCCGCCGAAAGTGATATTCGAACTTGGCCTAGCCCTTAAGGCATTTAACGTTGTTACCAAGTTTGAAAAAAAAAGGTTCACATTTGTGGCAGTTATTGCACGGAAACAGCAAGAAACGACATTTTTTGTTAAATAAGGGGCCATAACTCCACCAAATAAAGTCCGCCGAAAGTGACGATCGAACTTGGCTTAGCCCTTAAGGCATTTAACGTTGTTACCAAGTTTGAAAAAAAAAGGTTCACATTTGTGGCAGTTATTGCACGGAAACGGCAAGAAACAACATATTTTGTTAAATAAGGGGCCATAACTCCACCAAATAAAGTCCGCCGAAAGTGATATTCGAACTTGGCCTAGCCGTTAAGGCATTTAACCTTGTTACCAAGTTTGAAAAGAAACGGTTCACATTTGCGGCAGTTATTGCACGGAAACGAAGTGTGACGGACGGACAGACGGACGGACAGACGGACGGACCACTTAAATGTGATTAAGGGCCAGTTTACAAAGGGCCTTTAATAAAGGGCCTTAAAAAGAAAATCCTCTTAACAGTTACTTAGGGCCAATATACAAGGGGCCTACAATCAAAGACCACTTAAATGTGATTAAGGGCCAGTTTACAAAGGGCCTTTAATAAAGGGCCTTAAAAAGAAAACAGTCTCAACAGTTACTAAGGGCCAATATACAAGGGGCCTACAATCAAAGACCACTTAAATGTGATTAAGGGCCAGTTTACAAAGGGCCTTTAATAAAGGGCCTTAAAAAGAAAACAGTCTCAACAGTTACTAAGGGCCAATATACAACAGTTACTTAGGGCCAATATACAAGGGGCATTCAATCAAAGACCACTTAAATGTGATTAATGGCCAGTTTGCAAGGGGTCTGTATTAATAAAGAACCATAAGAAGAAAATCCTCTTAACAGTTAAAAATGACCAATATACAAGGGGCCTTCCATCAAATACAACTCAAATGTGGTAAAGTTGTCAGTTTCTTTAGGAGGTTGGGTGCAAAGTACTGGTACTTCCCATAAACAATGGTTAGGCAAACTGTTTGTTTGTAAAATATCTTAAGTACTGTTGGAACAGGCATTTAACACCATTAAAAACTTGATCCTTGGCCCTAAGTCATCAATCTCTTCAGTCTGTATTTTAGACTCAGACTCAAGAAATGCAAATTTTAAATGTGATATTTTACTTAATCTATGCATTTATCAGTGTTATTGGTTGTATTGAAATTGAAGCAGGTTAATATTACTTTGCATTCATTTTGTGCAAATTCATTCATTATTTGAGAAGATATTGAAATTTTAAAAATCAAGATTTTTAAGTCTAAAATATAGAGATTGATGAATAAGGGCCTTCGACAAATTGGTCTGTTGGTTTTAACACCCTTGCCGACCCTACAAGATCAATGAGGCATCAGTCTTACAGGATCAATCTGTACTGGTTCCATAACCAGCCAATTCCAAGGTTTTAATGCAAGGGACTGACTGCTTTTCCATCTGTGTCAGGCGAATTAGGTAAAAAAAGGGACAAATACAAAGGTAGTTATAGAGATTTTTTTTTTAAATTTATTACAGCTTTTTAAATATACAAATTCAGATCATTTTCCCCAAACATAGTACGGCTAATTATCCCAAATACTCCAAATATTTTATAAACGAAAAATCCCCAAAATTGTGTGAGACAAAATAAATATGATTCATGTATCATTTGAACGTAATAACACTTTGAAATAACGACGACTTAAATTTTCATATTTAGAAAGGCATGAGAAAATAAATGCTTCAAGTTCAATGGCATCTTTAATCCAGAAAACATATTCTGAAAATAATTAAAAGTAGAATTATATTTGCCGTCAGAGCTGTAATAAACAAATTAAATGTTAATTAGCAGCAAAGAGCTGTTCATAGGAGAGATTGCTCAACCCTTCAAAGTCATTGCAAAAAACTGTAAATTTTACTTAACATTCAAAACATAAACAACAAACAACATTCTACTTGTTTGGCAAGCAAAACATTTACAGAATGGACCGAAGTGTGATATTGATGACCATGCTGAGAAATATAGCTACTCTTCCTTAGCAGTCATCACATTAAATGAATAATTAAAATGTTTAAAGCAAAAACAACAAACTTATACAAACAAGAGGACCATGATGGTCCTATATCGCTCACCTGATTTAATCAAATTTAAAAAGTTTTCAGTGTTCTTTCCCCTATATGAGTCTATGAAAAACAAGTGACCCCCCAAGGAGGGTCATTTTTGACCCCAGGGCTATAATTTGAACAATCTTGCATGAGGTCCACTAAATGATGCTACATACCAAATATCAAAGGCAAGGCCCCTCTACTTTTTTAGTTTTTCCCCTAAATGAAAAACAAGGGACCCCCAGGATGGGGTCATTTTTGAACCCATGGCTATAATTTAAACAATCTTGGTAGAGGTCCACTAGATGATGCTACATACCAAATATCAAAGGTTGGTCCCTCTTCTTTTTAGACAAGAAGATTTTTAAAAAAGAATTCTCTATGAGTCTATGGAGAACAATTGACCCCCAGCCAGGGTTATAATTTGAACAATCTTGGTAGTGGTCCACAATGATGCTACATACCAAATATCAAAGGCCTTGGCCTTCTACTTTTAGACAAGAAATTTTTTAAAGTTTTTTCTGTATAGGAGTCTATGAAAAACAAGTGACCCCCGGAGTGGGGTCATTTGGACCCCAGGGCTATAATTTGAACAATCTTGGTAGAGGTCCACTAGATGATGCTACATACCAAATATCAAAGGTTGGTCCCTCTTCTTTTTAGACAAGAAGATTTTTAAAAAAGAATTCTCTATGAGTCTATGGAGAACAATTGACCCCCAGCCAGGGTTATAATTTGAACAATCTTGGTAGTGGTCCACAATGATGCTACATACCAAATATCAAAGGCCTTGGCCTTCTACTTTTAGACAAGAAATTTTTTAAAGTTTTTTCTGTATAGGAGTCTATGAAAAACAAGTGACCCCCGGAGTGGGGTCATTTGGACCCCAGGGCTATAATTTGAACAAGCTTGGTAGAGGTCCACTAGATGATGCTACATATCAAATATCTTTTAGACAAGAAGACATTTTAAGTTTTTTCCCTATATGAGTCTATGTAAAACAAGTGACCCCTGGAGAGGGGTAAATTTTGACCCCAGGGCTAGAATTTGAACAATCTAGGTAGAGGTCCACTAGATGATGCTACATAACCAATATCAAAGGCCTGGGGCCTCTACTTTTAGAAAAGAAGTTTTTTTAATTTTTTTCTCTATATGAGTCTATGTAAAACAATAGACCCCCAGGGAGGGGTCATTTTTGACCCCAGGGCTATAATTTGAACAATCTTGGTAGAGGTTCACTAGATAGTGCTACATACCAAATATCAAAGGCATCCATGGGCCTTCTACTTTCAGACAAGAAGTTTTGGTTAATTTCCCCTTTTTTGTTGCCATGGCAACCAAAGTTCTGCATGGAATAGAATTTTTTGAACAAGTTTGAAAGAGATCCACCCAAGGAACATTCCTGTAAAATTATTTTGAATTTGGTTAATTGGTGTAGGAGGAGAAGTCGTTTGTAGGAAAATGTGAACGGACGGTGAGCGATCACAAAAGCTCACCTTGCACTTCGTGCATTGGTGAGCTAAAATGACATCTATCTTAAAAATATTAAAATCAACATTATAGATCAGCTATAGATGGCTAAAAAAATTAAAAACTTCACCAAATGTGTGTTTGCAGGGAGATACATGTACACTGTCAAGACAATGACACTAATAATACATTTTTATCCTTGGTTTTAACATTTTTTCTTTACCCTGAAGATTTTGGTCTGGGTTTGCAGTTTTGGACATCAACAGCCTATTCCTTTTCTATTGCTTTCCCAAAATCCTAATGCATAAGGTTTTGACATCCATTTTACATTTTTCTATCCTTGTCCTTTATGCTAAATGACAATTAAGGCTTAAATACAAAAAACACATTAAAGTAGGATCTCTTATGTTTTTGGGTTCATATAATCAAGAAATCAATAGTAAGGACCCAAAGTGAAAGGGCTCCTTGTAAGGAATATCAAATATGTGCATATCAAATATGAAATGTTCCATTGTGCGACCAAGTAATGACAATAATTAACAAGAGCTGTCCGTAAGACAGTACGCAGGACTATTCAAAGGCCTGTCAGTAAAATAGGTGTTTTGTCTAAGAAAAGGTATATTGTGTAATTTATTAAGTCCAAAAAGGGGCATAATTCTCTTAAGATCTGATGTAGAGTTATGGTACTTGTCCTGGAAGGTCATTTGATGACGTCCAGTAAGTGTGTGAAGTTTAAAAGCAATAGCAACTGTGATTTTGACAAAAGGCATTGCATGAAAACTTTAACCAAATTTTCAGTCAAAAAAGGGGCATAATTCAGTCAAAATCTGATGTAGAGTTATGGGACTTGTCCTCCAAGGTCATTTGATAATGTACAATAAGTATGCCAAGTTTGAAGTGAATAGGTTTGAATGATGGTAAAGAAGATATTAATATTTATAAAAAACTTTTAACCAATGCAGACGCCAACGCCAACACTGGGGCGAGTGCAATAGTCTCCTTATTTTTCGAATAGTCGAGCTAAAATTGCAAAATTTAACGCTGCTTGTTTGTTTTCACCAATCTAAAAGTTTCTTTTTTTTTTTTGAAAAATCTGGCTAAAACAAAGTAAATGAAAGACAACCTTGTTTTTAAAATCTTGAAAACTAATAAAATTAATATGATTTTCAAAAATTAACAATGACAACTAATGGCTCTTACTAACACTAATAAAACATTGTCTGTGAAAAGGCAAGAACTATTAAAACAACTTCTAAACAGTCACATTCCCAAAGACAACCTACAAGTCAATGTCAATCTTGTGAACCTCTGCGGACTTTGACATTCATTGCACTTATTTTTTTAACTATAAGACCTGGAGATCGCCTGTGCAACTCTCCCCCTGATACTTTGCTCTTCTGGATAAAAGTGAGGCACTCTTTTCTTGAGGGTGTTTTCTTTTCTTTTAAGTACTTTTCAGCATACTGTTTCAGTTCCTGAATTTCCTTTTCCGTCCAACGGACCCTCGTGCCTGAAAAACGTGTTTTTCAAGATAACATCTTTTCATATGCAGGTTTTCTAAACAATAATACAATTAGTTGTATTCAGTTAAATCTACGAAAATATACACATATAAGAATTAAGAGCATCTCTGTCCCATTTTGCCAAATTAGCTTATTTATGACTATCAAAGTTTTGTAACTCGGCCAAATATTACAGCGATTGTAACGGCTTAAAGTTTGATGTCACTATAACCCAAAGTGCTAAGTTAAAAAGGCATTTGCAAATACAATATTTTTGCAGGACCTTTATATATACACAATCTCAAGCAGAAACTATTAAAAGACACACATGTCTATTTCCTTGAATGTGAAATCTGTAAAGACATTAATTACAAACCTGAAGACACTCGCTTCGGTCGCGTTGTAGCCAGGATAGGTGAATAGGAAGGGTCGATCTCCACAATACCATCCATCTCTGCAATCATTAAATTAAAATAATAATAACTAGAGCTATCACTGACTGTGATAAATATCCTCGCATTACTGCTTTGTTAAAGTCATTCATTGTTTATGTTAGAATAACAAAAGCAACTCACTATGTAACGCAATGACATACCCTCAGGAATAATATGTCAGGAACAGCTACTCATAATGAGGTTAATGTGTGCAAAAGATCAGTGCAACAGACTAATTATAACAGATTGACTCCAATAACCCCCTTCGACTCTCTTAGGCAGAAGTATAATAATAAAAGCTAGATACTTGCAATACAATGCAAAATATCTGCCATAAATACTTGTATAATTACCAACCATGCTTGAATGATTAGAATTTTTGTTTACATTACATGGACATTGTAATCAGTCAGTAAAGCGGCACACTTTTATGTCTGTTTAGGTCCATAGGTTATTGGTTTGAGTCCTAAGCGCGGTAGAATTTCTAAATGGTGATCTGATCAAGGACATTGCCTCTGAATGGTCATTCACATTTCACCTCTGAATATTTGAGAAAGTTGTTAGCTTCTTACAGAGAAATTGGTTAGCACTTGTAAGATAGCAAGATACACTAGTAAGGCAAATTAACCGCTGGTATGTAGCCTATACATTAAGAGCTGGAAACAACCATTAAACCCCAATCAGTCAATCAATCTAACTCTGCTCTCTAGAAAAAACTTAAGTACCCAATTCAGCATCATCAACCTTATCTGCTTCTAAACTGTCAGGATCCACCTCTTGGTTTCTGTTGTCAACAGAGCTGATAATATCTGAAATACCAAAATCCAAATCTTTCAACACTTCTATGTACATGTACTTTACTTTTATCATTTAAATTTAGATAAGAAATCGTTTATCATTGCACCTTCTATGGCATACTTTTGGGTTGATAATCTTAAAAAATCAAGAATCCTAAATAAGATCATTATTGTGTTTAGATACTATTTTGTTGTACTTTCTCAAGTAATTTTTTTTTTTTTTTTTGGGGGTTTACTGTCGCCGCGACAGTATTTCAGACATATGGCGACGTCCAGCTATTTACTGGTGGAGGAAGACCAGAGTGCACAGTCACCCTGGTAGAACCATCGACCTAGCGCAAGCCAGCTGGAAGGCTTCCTCACATGAAAAATCCGAAGTAACTAGATGGGATTCGAACCACAGCAGTGAGGGGCCGAGAGATTGCAAGTCCTATTGAACTGTATCACTGCGCGTCAAATTGTGTATCCAAAGAAGGCTTCCTCACATGAAAAATCCAAAGTACCGAGAAGGGATTCGAACCCACAGCGGCACAAGTAATTGAAAAGGTCCCTAGTTTTCTTTTTTAAGCATTGTTAACACATTTTAATATGCATGCATTTAAGAAAGTTAAGATTTACCTTCAAAATTTATGTCCTCTAGTTGTGTGTTTCTAAACTTGCTAAGCAGATTCTTGTCCTGTATCAATAACAGTTTTCCTAGCTGTATTCTTTCAATGCCATCCAAAGCAAATCTGTAGTGGGTTTTGTGTATGTCCTCTGTATGCCCCAGGTGGGTACAAAGCCACTGTATCTGATG
This sequence comes from Serripes groenlandicus, assembly GCA_031761405.1. NCBI lineage: Eukaryota > Metazoa > Mollusca > Bivalvia > Cardiida > Cardiidae > Serripes > Serripes groenlandicus. The sequence goes on along the minus strand of JASEVX010000001.1, from coordinate 163,241,243 downwards.
GTCCTTGAGACCAAGACACTGAAAAGAACAGAATTGAGCAATTTATTATCATTTTTAAAATAAAAGTGGTAGTGCAAACAAATAATACCCTTGGTAATTTGAAACTGCTCAAGAATTTAAATATATAAAGTAGGGGTTTTGACCCAGACATATGACCTAGACTTAGTTTTGTTTGTTACTATACAAGTCATCTCCATACTTAACAATACACAATATTCAATTACATACTAACCTGTGCTATTGTTGCCATGTAAGCCCTGTAGCCTGTAGAGGTCAACCTATCGCGATGAATCAAGTCACCAGCATTTTCATTTCCAAGTTCATTGATACACTGTGATGCACTTATGACGCCATCTCCTTAAGAGTAAATAGTAACAATTTTGTATTAATTAAAGAAGTTACTACACAAGGTTTTCATTTTTGGCTCAAGATAATGGGTTATTTACATGTAAAAGTCAATTAATTGTTTCCGAGATGGAAGTTCAGAAACTAGTACCCGTGTGTGAAAGCACTCAGAGATAAGAAAGGCTTCAATGGAACACAAGGTTTGCAGAAAATCTTGGTTCTAAAAGAGAAAGAATCTGCAAGCAATGAAAACCTGGTAAAATATTACGTATAGGTAGACGTTTGCATACAATTATTAAAAAATCCTTCAATATATGAAATTACGGCCTAGACAAGGCAACTGTTGATGCTGTTCCAATTCAGACCTTTCACCTCTCTGTGACCTAGTCCAATGACCTTATGAACCCGATTATTGTATGTGATACACCATCTCATTGAAATTATCAACTGTGCCCAGTTAATTTAAAATCATATGATACTTGGAAGAAGTAATGGCCGGAACTCAAGTGTTGACTTGCTGACATTAGCTCATTTAATAACCAGATTTTTCCTGGTTATAAAGCAATCAATGATTTCTCACGCTATCACAGACATAAGTTAATCACTAGGATATGTACCTCTTGTTGCAAACATGTACTTGTTTGTTTTCTTCAAGCCAGCTAGAGTCCGCACTTCTGGATCTACAATGTACTTCAATGCTTCAATTGTATCTTGCGGTATAAGGACAGGTACTCGCTTGCCACGCTGAAATAGAAATTTACCAAGTTAAATATCCGGCTTCTTAAGCTTTTAAGATTTTTTTTTTATATTTGATATATATATGGCAAACTAACTTTTGAATCATCATCGTAACACTTTTTCTGAAGAGGTATATATTTTCTGTATAAAATTTAAGATTCAAAATCTTGATTTTTAAACCTAGTCTCTATTACCTTTCCTCTGATCCACATCAGCTCCTGACTCTTGATTAAATATCTTTCAGTGGTGGTCAACTCCCCAAGAAGAGACTGCTCCACATCATCAACATCCCTTCTCCGTCGTAGAAATGTCTCCATCCTTAAACAAATAGGTATATTACACAATATATATAGTGAACATTTGAAAGTTGTTCTTAAGCAAAATAAATTTATCCCATGTTACTTGAAAACTACTTTGTGCTCAGGTGAGCTAAAAGTGAAAATGAAATGTTACCATGTTCGGGCTGAACATTAACAGCACGAGGCTCAGTTCTCACCCTCACATGATAACATTTCTTTATATTCAACACTAACATAGTATTCTCTATGTATGTCATACTTGGTGACAAAACTATCATATTCGAGAAAAAGTAAACTTTGCTACAGAAAAGTCAAGGTTAAACTCACAGTAACTCTTCAATCTCCCCACTTCGCCGTCTGTTGTACACCATCAATCGAAGCAATGCAGTCTTTGCCACTGTTGTGTACTGTGTCTTGTTCTTGAAGTCATAGGCAGTGAGTGTTGAAGAGAGTTTTTCTGCTATTGTTTCAATATCCTTAGGATGGGGAAGCTGTCGTCTATTTTCGAAATGTCTCTCTCTGAGCAAATCTCCAACACGCTTGGTCACTTTTGTTGACCAATCTATCTTCATCAGCTTCAGAAACCCATCTGCTTCTTCTTTTCCATCACTGTCCTTGTTTCTCAAACAAAGCCCATATTTCAAACTAACTAATCTTGCTATGTCGAAGCCCAGTTTATTTGCTGTGCTGGGATGAGCCAGTTCCTCATGCTCATTTAAGCCACACAATTTTAGAGTTTCTTCAACAATGATGTCAAAGTTTTTCATTATCAACAAATTAAACATATCAATGCTTTGCATGTGCAAACGTTCCCTGCAAGCCAACAGCAACTTTGCTGCAAGCCGCATATGGAAAGATGAATCCCTCCCCCTGCGCAACTTGTGGCCTATTGATTTTGACAACCACACATCCCCTAGTTGGCATATTAAATTATCTTTTTGTGCACATCTGCTGACATCATCATTCCTCATTTTGAGGAAAACTTCCTTTTGAAGCATTTCTGACCCAGATGGTTCAATTGCACCAATGAGTTCTTTTGCTCCCAAAATAAGATTTCTTTTCTTCCTAAAATCCCCAATAGTTTTTGGGCAGTTTCTCTGATGTATGCTTGCAGAACTCTCCAGTTTAATCCACTGTAAGCAGTCTATACATGGACCATAGTCTTCGAAATTGAACTTTTCTTTTGCACAGGATTTTCTCTGAATCAAGAGTTCCCCTTGTTTACAGTCCTTTACTAACTGGTTATGAATATGGTCTCCTGAGAATCTGATGCAGATCTGAAGTTTTTTGATTTCCTTTTTCAAAGGTCCTTTAACTTCAGCATCTGCCATCTGTTTCCGGAGTTTCAAAATTTCCTTTACTTCTACCATGTCATGATGTCTTTTTTCAATGTGATCTTGGATGTGGGTGAAAAGTTTTTGGCAGAAGTTACAGGCATGTACAGTATCATATGGACGGTTGTCTTTCTTCAAACCTAACTTACCATCATTCGACTTCACATACCTTTTAATGTAGATATTTTTGTACTTGCCATCTCTAATCATTTCATCTTCTTTAACTCTTCTTTGATCAGGCTGTTTTACTGCATTCAGACAGTTTATGGTTTTTGGTTCTTCATGTTCTATAACAACATAAGAGGATTGCTCTGTTTCCGGAATAGAAGTCATTTCTTCCTGAATGAATTTAAAAAAGTCTGGTAGGTCACTGTTTTTCAAATCCTCTTCTGAAGAGTCCGGGACATAGTCTAAGTCCCGTTCATCATCTTCATTGTAACTGACTTCACTTTCATTATCTTGCACATTCTCATCACTGTCAACATTGATCACATTCTGGTCATTGTCAGCATTATTCTCATCTTGATCACTCTCATTGTCTTGAACATTCTGGTCACTGTCCACATGGGTCACATTCTGGTCACTGTCAGCATTGTTCTCATCTTGAATACTCTCATTACCTTGCATATTTCCATCACTGTCCACATGGGTCACATTCTGGTCACTGTCATCATTGTTCTCATCTTGATCACTCTCATTACCTTGCACATTTCCATCACTGTCCACATGGGTCACATTCTGGTCACCGTCATCATTGTTCTCATCTTGATCACTCTCATTACCTTGCACATTTCCATCACTGTCCACATGGGTCACATTCTGCTCATTGTCAGCATTGTTCTCATCTTGATCACTCTTATTACCTTGCACATTCCCATCACTGTCCACATGGGTCACATTCTGCTCATCTTGATCAATCTCATTACCTTGCACATTTCCATCACTGTCCACATTGATCACATTCTGCTCATTGTCACAATTATTCTCATCTTGATCACTCTTATTACCTTGCACATTTCCATCACTGTCCACATTGATCACATTCTGCTCATTGTCAGAATTATTCTCATCTTGATCACTCTTATTACCTTGCACATTCCCATCACTGTCCACATGGGTGACATTCTGCTCATTGTCAGCATTGTTCTCATCTTGATCACTCTTATTACCTTGCACATTCCCATCACTGTCCACATGGGTCACATTCTGCTCATTGTCAGCATTGTTCTCATCTTGATCACTCTCATTACCTTGCACATTTCCATCACTGTTCACATGGGTCACATTCTGCTCATTGTCAGAATTGTTCTCATCTTGATCACTCTTATTACCTTTCACATTCCCATCACTGTCCACATGGGTCACATTCTGCTCATTGTCAGCATTGTTATCATCTTGATCATTTTCATGGTCTTGCACATTCCCATCACTGTCCACATGGGTCACATTCTGGTCACTGTCAGCATTGTTCTCATCTTGATCACTCTCACTGTCTTGAACATTCCTATCACTGTCCACATGGTTCACATTCTGCTTGCCATCAACATCTGTCATACTTATACTGTCAGATGGTAGGGAATAAAACTTCTGGTTTTCAATTTCTTCCATTATCCAGTTGAGATCATGAAGAAACTGGTGAACAGTGGATGTTCTTTTCTTCCGCACAAGAATACCTAAAACAATAAAATATTATTTTAAGTTAAGATTTTCCTTAACCGCATTGTGGACCATTCACAGACAAAGGTATCATAAAGCTAATTTTAAATACGTAATACCCAGAATGGCTAAATAAAATTTTGTATTCTACAGGTACCAGAACCTTTTTAGTTTCCACTTTACCTGCTTTAAGCAAAACATGCTACTGAAGGAAATTAATTGGGCTTTAAATTCAAGAGATGTTTGTAAAACTTTAAGCACCTCCCATGAAGTTGCACCATCAGAAGAAGATTTTGGATGTTTCTGGTGACCTTGAGACCCCAAAATCAATTGGGGTGATCTACCATCTGCAATCAATGTGCAAACCCACTTGAGAATTGTAGGTCAAGGCACTCTCAAGTTAATTGGTTGGAAACAAATGGTTACTGACCTGCTTATTTAATACACCAATTAATCTTTACTGTTTAAATTAAGAAAAACAAAGGAAGTATTATAAAAGACAACATACTCTGAAACTCGTCTTTGTATTTTTCTAATTCATCAGCAGTTAAAGGGAAGACGTTTTCATTCTTCACTGTCAATCTGAAAGACAAGATGATCTATAACATTTATATTTTCATTTAGCTAAGGACTCTTTTAAGAATGAGACTAATGACATCATTATCTTAAAAGAGCTGTCAACAACAGGGGGTCATGGCCCTTTATAACTGAAAGAATTACCGAATGTGACAGAGTATTGTATCAAAATCAATGAGCACTCAAAGGGGGACATGGCTCTTTGTAACTGGAAGGATGACCTGATGCAACAGAGTAGTGTATCAAATGCAACAGTCATTGAGAATGACTCTATACATATAATGTTTTTATTGTTGTAAATGTGTTACAACAGGGAGCCATGGACCTTTGTAGCTGAAACATGACCTAATGCTAGAAGAATATTTTATCATAAAAAATGTTTGACAACAGGGGTCCATGGCCCTTTGTAACTGAAAGAATGACCTAATGCAACAGAGTATTGTATCATAATAAATGTGTTACAACAGGGGGCCATGGCCCTTTGTAGCTGAAAAATGACATAATGCTAAAGAGTAAAGGGGGCCTGCCATGGCCCCTTATAAATGAAAGAATTACCTAATGCAACAGAGTATTATATCAAAATCAATGTGCAACAAAAGGGGTCCATGGCCCTTTGTAACTGAAAGAATGACCTAATGCAACAGAGTATTATATCATAATATAATAAATGTGTTACAACAGGGGGCCATGGCCCTTTGTAACTGAAAGAATGACCTAATGCAACAGAGTATTATATCATAATATATGTGTTACAACAGGGGGCCATGGCCCTTTGTAGCTGAAAAATGACCTAATGCTAAAGAGTATTATATCATAATAAATGTTTGACAACAGGGGGCCATGGCCCTTTGTATCTGAAAGAATGACCTAATGCAACAGAGTATTGTATCATAATAAATGTGTTATAACAGGGGGCCATGGCCCTTTATAACTGAAAGAATTACCTAATGCAACAGAGTATTATATCATAATACATGTGTTACAACAGAGGGCCATGGCCCTTTGTAGCTGAAAAATGACCTAATGCTAAAGAGTAAAGGGGTTCATGGCCCTTTATAACTGAAAGAATTACCTAATGCAACAGAGTATTGTATCATAATAAATGAATTACAACAGGGGGCCATGGCCCTTTGTTGCTGAAAAATGACCTAATGCTAAAGAGTAAAGGGGGCCATTGCTCTTTATAACTTAAAGAATTACCTAATGCAACAGAGTATTGTATCAAAATCAATGTGCAACAAAAGGGGGCCATGGCTCTGTGTAACTGGAAGGATGACCTAATGCAACAGAGTATTGTATCAAATGCAACCGAGTCATTGAGAATAACTTTATACATATAATCTTTTTATTGTTGTAAATGTGTTACAACAGGGGGCCATGGCCCTTTGTAGCTGAAAAATGACCTAATGCTTAAAGGTATTTTATCATAATAAATGTTTGACGACAGGGGGCAATGGCCCTTTGTAACTGAAAGTATGACCTAATGCAACAGAGTATTGTATCATAATAAATGTTATAACAGGGGGCTATGGCCCTTTGTATCTGAAAGAATGTCCTAATGGTAAAAGAGTTTTTTATCATAATACATGTTTGACAACAGGGGGCCATGGCCCTTTGTAACTGAAAAATGACCTAATGCTTAAAGGGTATTTTATCATAATAAATGTTTGACAACAGGGGGCCATGGCCCTTTGTATCTGAAAGAATGACCTAATGCTTAAAGGCTATTTTATCATAATAAATGTTTGACAACAGGGGGCCATGGCCCTTTGTAACTGAAAAATGACCTAATGCTTAAAGGGTATTTTATCATAATAAATGTTTGACAACAGGGGGCCAAGGCCCTTTGTAACTGAAAGAATGGCCTAATGCAACAGAGTATTGTATCATAATATATATGTTACAACAGGGGGCCATGGCCCTTTGTAGCTGAAAAATGACCTAATGCTAAAGAGTAAAGGGGTTCATGGCCCTTTAAAACTGAAAGAATTACCTAATGCAACAGAGTATTGTATCATAATAAATGAGTTACAACAGGGGGCCATGGCCCTTTGTTGCTGAAAAATGACCTAATGCTAAAGAGTAAAGTGGGCCATTGCTCTTTATAACTTAAAGAATTACCTAATGCAACAGAGTATTGTATCAAAATCAATGTGCAACAAAAGGGGGCCATGGCTCTGTGTAACTGGAAGGATGACCTAATGCAACAGAGTATTGTATCAAATGCAACCGAGTCATTGAGAATAACTTTATACATATAATCTTTTTATTGTTGTTAATGTGTTACAACAGGGGGCCATGGCCCTTTGTAGTTGAAAAATGACCTAATGCTTAAAGGTATTTTATCATAATAAATGTTTGACAACAGGGGGCCATGGCCCTTTGTAACTGAAAGTATGACCTAATGCAACAGAGATTGTATCATAATAAATGTGTTATAACAGGGGGCGATGGCGCTTTGTAGCTGAAAATTGACCTAATGCTAAAGAGTAAAGGGGGCCATGGCTCTTTATAACCGAAAGAATTACCTAATGAAACAGAGTATTGTATCAATATCAATGTGCAACAAAAGGGGGCCATGGCCCTTTGTAACTGGGAGGATGACCTAATGCAACAAAATATTGTTTCAAATGCATTGAGAATGACTTTATACATATAACCTTTTTATTGTTGTAAATGTGTGACAACAGGGGGCCATGGCCCTTTGTAACTGAAAAAATGACCTAATGCAACTGAGTATTGTATCTTAATAAATGTGTTACAACAGGGGGCCATGGCCCTTTGTAGTTGAAATATGACCTAATGCTAAAGAGTAAAGGGGGCCATGGCCCTTTATAACTGACAGAATGACCTAATGCAACAAGAGTATTGCATCAAAATCAATGTACAATAAAAGGGGGCCATGGCTCTTTGTAACTGGGAGGATGACCTAATGCAACAGAATATTGTTTCAAATGCAAGTCATTGAAAATGACTTTATACATATAACCTTTTTATTGTTGTAAATGTGTTACAACAGGGGGTCATGGCCCTTTGTAACTGAAAAGGACCTAATGCTTAAAAGGTATTTTATCATAATAAATGTTTGACAACAGGGGGCCATGGCCCTTTGTATCTGAAAGAATGACCTAATGCTAAAAGAGTTTTTTATCATAATGTATGTTTGACAACAGGGGGCCATGGCCCTTTGTAACTGAAAAATGACCTAATGCTTAAAGGTTATTTTATCATAATAAATGTTTGACAACAGGGGGCCATGGCCCTTTGTATCTGAAAGAATGACCTAATGCTTAAAGGGTATTTTATCATAATAAATGTTTGACAACAGGGGGCCATGGCCCTTTGTATCTGAAAGAATGACCTAATGCTTAAAGGGTATTTTATCATAATAAATGTTTGACAACAGGGGGCCATGGCCCTTTGTAACTGAAAAATGACCTAATGCTTAAAGGGTATTTTATCATAATAAATGTTTGACAACAGGGGGCCAAGGCCCTTTGTAACTGAAAGAATGGCCTAATGCAACAGAGTATTGTATCATAATATATATGTTACAACAGGGGGCCATGGCCCTTTGTAGCTGAAAAATGACCTAATGCTAAAGAGTAAAGGGGTTCATGGCCCTTTATAACTGAAAGAATTACCTAATGCAACAGAGTATTGTATCATAATAAATGAGTTACAACAGGAGGGCCATGGCCCTTTGTTGCTGAAAAATGACCTAATGCTAAAGAGTAAAGTGGGCCATTGCTCTTTATAACTTAAAGAATTACCTAATGCAACAGAGTATTGTATCACAATCAATGTGCAACAAAAGGGGGCCATGGCTCTGTGTAACTGGAAGGATGACCTAATGCAACAGAGTATTGTATCAAATGCAACCTTGTCATTGAGAATAACTTTATACATATAATCTTTTTATTGTTGTTAATGTGTTACAACAGGGGGCCATGGCCCTTTGTAGCTGAAAAATGACCTAATGCTTAAAGGTATTTTATCATAATAAATGTTTGACAACAGGGGGCCATGGCCCTTTGTAACTGAAAGTATGACCTAATGCAACAGAGATTGTATCATAATAAATGTGTTATAACAGGGGGCCATGGCGCTTTGTAGCTGAAAATTGACCTAATGCTAAAGAGTAAAGGGGGCCATGGCCCTTTATAACCGAAAGAATTACCTAATGAAACAGAGTATTGTATCAATATCAATGTGCAACAAAAGGGGGCCATGGCCCTTTGTAACTGGGAGGATGACCTTATGCAACAAAATATTGTTTCAAATGCATTGAGAATGACTTTATACATATAACCTTTTTATTGTTGTAAATGTGTGACAACAAGGGGCCATGGCCCTTTGTAACTGAAAAAATGACCTAATGCAACTGAGTATTGTATCTTAATAAATGTGTTACAACAGGGGGCCATGGCCCTTTGTAGTTGAAATATGACCTAATGCTAAAGAGTAAAGGGGGCCATGGCCCTTTATAACTGACAGAATGACCTAATGCAACAAGAGTATTGCATCAAAATCAATGTGCAATAAAAGGGGGGCATGGCTCTTTGTAACTGGGGGGATGACCTAATGCAACAGAATATTGTTTCAAATGCAAGTCATTGAAAATGACTTTATACATATAACCTTTTTATTGTTGTAAATGTGTTACAACAGGGGGCCATGGCCCTTTGTAACTGAAAAATGACCTAATGCTTAAAAGGTATTTTATCATAATAAATGTTTGACAACAGGGGGCCATGGCCCTTTGTATCTGAAAGAATGACCTAATGCTAAAAGAGTTTTTTATCATAATATATGTTTGACAACAGGGGGCCATGGCCCTTTGTAACTGAAAAATGACCTAATGCTTAAAGGGTATTTTATCATAATAAATGTTTGACAACAGGGGGCCATGGCCCTTTGTATCTGAAAAATGACCTAATGCTTAAAGGTTATTTTATCATAATAAATGTTTGACAACAGGGGGCCATGGCCCTTTGTAACTGAAAGAATGACCTTATGCAGCAGAGTATTGTATCATAATAAATGTGTGACAACAGAAGGCCATGGCCCTTTGTAACTGAAAGAATGACCTAATGCAACAGAGTATTGTATCTAAATGGATAAGCAAAAATAGTGGGCCATGGCACTTTTACTAAAAGATCCCCAACATTACTCAGCAGAGCTAAGTATCTAAATTAATTTGCAACAACAAGGGGCCATGGCCTAATTTGGCTAGTCCTCAGATTTTTTTTTACACCAAGTCTGATATTGGAGGATCACACAAGCTCAAAAATAAACAAAAAGTAAAGTGGAAAACTTACTCTGCATTGTCACTTTTAATGTACACTGTCACAAGCTGATGTTGACCATCTGTCGACACAACTTTCCCAGGCCACATAACTCCACGAGGCAGTCCTGACAGTTTATTCAACCAAACAAATGTCTGAAGGAAAAAAAGAAACACTATTTATAGGAAACACTATTTATAAACTAAACAGGAAATGTCTTCATAATGAATACAACATCTATGTTATATCTAATAACCCAACACAAAATAAAGTTTCTTGTTGGATAAAGAACTTTTTGCAATATATTTAATATATATATAAAAGTATCCATACATTTAAATGAATTAAATTATAAATAGAAGTAAACTCAAAATGAAGAGAGAGAGAAAAAAAAAAAAAAAAAAAAAAAAAAAAGTGGGTGGGGTTGATGCGGCAATTGAGTTATGTTGATCCCCCCCCCCCCCCCCCCCCCCCCCCGCCCAGATGTTTCAAAGCTACTAAAGGAAAAATAAATACCATACCCTTTAAAATCCTTTTCAATTCAAAGTTAATTTGTCCAATTTAAAGAAAATGTAGTAATTTCTCCTTTTGTCAGACCGCTATCAAAAGAAGTCTGCTGCAGATGCGTCAAAATGCATGTGCAAATGGGTAAGAGTGAAATCTATATAGACCTTTATTTTCCCCCTAACAAATGAGCTACGTCATAATGAGCTACGTCATTTGTCGCGGCTCAATCTCTCAGCTGGTAAATTAGTGACGTCATTTATTAGAGCCCTGTGTTTTTCACGTGAAAACAGTTATAGGGCTTATAAATGCAAGTCGGTTGTAACTACAGCCTGTTCCAGGAGAAATTACAACCGTTTGCATATAACCAAACTATTTAAAACCCTTGTCTTCACCTCTCTGTGAATTACACACACTTTTAATAAACTTCGTCAATGCAGTAACTTTTGACGCATTTGCAGCAGACAGCTTTTGAAAATATTGTCAGAAAAGGAGAAAATTGTATTGTCCTATCTAATTCATGCATCATACGCATAATGGTATTAACGCTATCAAATGTCTGTGTTTGTTTTACTTTAAACTAATCTTTTTTTGAAAACAATGTTAGAAAAGGATAAACATGTAATGTCCTATTTTCTAATAATTTTTTGAAAACATTGAAAGGATTAATTTTCATGTGTGAAATCGGACAAATGTGTCTTAAGGGTTGAGTGCATAGTAGATATTGACAAGACAGTCCAAAAGCGTGAACAACACCGACATCCGACAAAACCCTTTCTTCGAGTTTCGCACTTTTATTTTTAGGCCTATAGATTAAAACAAATATTAAGAAATTTGGACTAGTTAGTTTGTTTTGCTTATTTGGATTTATAAAATCAGGTTTGAGCATTTTTATCTTTATGTATACATCATTATCCAGTTTTACATCGAGAACCATGTTTTATTGAAGTATTCATAGAAATCTATGTCAATAAAAAGAAAGTATATAGACTAAAAGTAGAAAGAAGTAGATCTATAACTGCCGAAAGAAATCAAATGGCTCATTTTTTTGCTTTTATAAGTTTCTTTATATTTGAAAAAGTAATATATTATCATACTTAAAACCAGTTAGCGGAACCCTTGGAAGAATATCTTCGATTACTTCCAGCGCTATTCTGCACATGGTGAAAACGCCATAATGATGGAACAAAATTAGATAACCATTACTGTAGCTCATAACACGGTGATGTTTGTGGTAATGAATGGGAATAAAATCTATTGCTCTGAGAAATTCCATATCATTTAGAACAAATAGTGCTGGGTAGTTTTTAAATCCAACATGGCTGCCAAGTCATATGGTCGCGCACAAGTGCCGAGTCCAGAACAAAAATAAAGGGCCATGTTTTCAACATATTTCGGTCATAAACGATGAAATTAAATATAATAAAAATTGATATAAGTAATACAAACCCAACATACATCATTATAACGTGTTTTTTTGTTTAATGGTTCCTCCATCTTGCTGCAAATGTGTGTCCTTCTGCTCGGCGGGAAAAACTTTGTGTCATGAACTTCGAAAAACACCGAGTATATCCGTATTATACAGAGTTGTGTACGAAAAGCACTGAGTGTATCCGTATTATACAGAGTTGTGTACGAAAAGCACCGAGTATATCCGTATTATAAAGAGTTGTCGATCGTAGTTACGGTAAGCAACTCTGCTGTGAATAAACATCAGTTTAGTGACAGTCCAATGTTAGACACTTTTGGACAATGGACACAGCAATAAGGGGCCTTTCTTAATTGTATAATGGACAGGTTTGAAAGGCCCCTTACATCAGTTTTAGCTAATAAACAGGGGGCCATGGCCCCTAGAGGTAAAGTGGCCCTCTTTTATTCAGTAGACGACTAATACGGCCCGAAGTCTCTTTTCAATCGCACGGACAAACCGAAATTAATAACCCCCCTTTTTTTCTTCGAAAAAGCGGGGGATAATAATATGCCATGTGTACATTTGTGGGTGTGAGTGAATAAAGAATGATAACATGTCAATTTGGATGAAAGAAATATGTCTCCTTTTTTTCTATTGTTGAATTGTTATATTTATAACTTGTATTTATTTGTATGTAAAGAAATCTCCAAATACATGGGGGAAATAAAGGAAACAAACAAACAAACCAAGTTTCATTTCATTTGTTTGACGGTTTTTAGTTATGGGCCATGATGGCCCTATATCGCTCACCTGAGTAAGTGTTTTAGGGGCCTAATTTAATTGCTCTACAAAAATAAGAAAGAAGGTCAAAAAGTCATGGTGAAGGTCAATAAAGACAATGATATTTGATTGTAAAAGATCACACTACCGTCATGGTCACATGTTTATAAATCAATGTAAAGGACATGTGACAAGGTTTTCAAAAGGAACCGAGCTCTCATGTATATCTACAAAAGCTAAAAACAGACAAGCTAAAAAGGGTCTTACTCTGTTAATTTGCAAGTAAGAGTTGTGGAACTTGTTCAGGTTGTGTAAAAGACCTGTCATCAGGGTTAGTAAAAATAGCTTCCATTATATATTATACTGAACAAATTGTGTTGAGATGCTCCCTTTCCTTTAATTCATTAACTCTAATATATAACTGAAAATTATAATTATAATAATTAAGTTTCAACTTTTCAACTTTAAAAGCACTATTTATTATAACATTAACATAAAACAAGAAACTGAACAGTTTTCAATTGTAAAAAATGTACCTTTGGTTCCATCACTTCTATAATACATCATGTAATTTGAGCTAAACTGTAAAACAGATGTTGTAAGCTAATTTCGGATCTCCCTGAATGCTCCCTGACGGAGGCCAAATTGTAACATGTGCAATTCTTAAACCCATGAATTAAAGAGGTTAAAAGAAATTTAGCTTTCTGGCATACGGTCAACCTAGAAAAAATTCTGGTTTTTGGGGAGATTTATTTTTCACTATAGGGCCCTGGTGACAGTATTTAGCTTGACTATTCAAAGAATATGGGAGCTATACTACTCACCCTGCAGATAGTGTCGGCGTCCATGTCACACCTTGGTTAAGGTTTTGGATGCAGGTACTTAAATACTACATGTATTGCATTGAAACTTTCTACAGTAATGACAGTTCACAACGCCATACAGAACTTACTAAATGGATAAGGACTCTGTCTGACCCCTTCACATCTTCAAAAAAAAATTAAAACAAAATCCCTTCAAAAGTGTGTAAAACACTCATCTGATATATCAGAAATTACTCAAGCCATTTGCAAGACAATGAGATAATGGACTCTAATGTAGTTGCATGCAAAACATTAACCACAATTTCTTAAAGGGTGATATTTAGCATTATATGCAGGATAAAGTTATTTAACTTGATTATTTTCATAGGTGTGATGGTTATAGGAAGGGTTGTATAACGTTTCAATGGAATGCATCAAGTAGTTAATAAGATATGGACTCTTAATGTAGTTGCACGTGAACCTTTAACCATAATTTCTAAGTAAAACAAATTCATGAAATTTATATCCCCCGCTTGCAGGAAATCTTGTAGGAAAATGTTGAGGTTAGGTTTAAACATGTCACTAGACTTTTTATTGAACATGTATTACAGGGTAAATTAAACGAACTTGGCCTAGGTTGTTACCAAGTTTTAAAAAAAAAACAAGAGGGCCATGATGGCCCTTGAATCGCTCACCTGATTTTTTATTTTTTTTTCACTTTAGCTATATAAGCCTCGCCCCCTGTCAGCCATAGTTTCCGACCAATCAACTTGGCTTGAAGGAATCTGATAGAAGGTCACCCTAGGAACATTTCTACAAAATTATTTGAAAATCGGCCAGATACTTTTGGAGGAGAAGATTTTTTAAGTTTTCACTTTAGCCATATAATGCAAAATAGCCCTGCCTACTGGCAGCCATGTTTTTTGACCAATCAACATGGCTTGAAGGAATCTGAAAGTGGGTCATCCAAGGAACATTTCTACAAAATTATTTGAAAATCAGGCCAACACTTTTGGAGAAGAAGATTTTTTAAGTTTGCACTATAGCCATATAAGGCAAAATAGCCCCCCCCCCCCCCCCTCCCCTGGCGGCCATGTTTTTCGACCAATCAACATGGCTTGAAGGAATCTGATAGAGGGTCACCCAAGGAACATTTCTACAAAATCATTTGAAAATCAGCCTGACACTTTTGGAGAAGAAGATTTTTTAAGTTTTCACTATAGCCATATAAGGCAAAATAGCCCCGCCCCCCTGGCGGCCGTGTTTTTTGACCAATCAACATGGCTTGAAGGAATCTGGTAGAGGGTCAACCAAGGAACATTTCTACAAAATTATTTGAAAATCTGCCAACCAGTTTGGGAGAAGAAGAATTTTGATTTTTTTTTCGTTTCGTTGCCATGGAAACCAGAATTCTGCATGGATCCCTAAAATTTGAAGGAATTCTGGTGAGGTCATTAAGAGGATGCTTTCTGTGAAGTTTCATCCCAATTGACCCACTGGTTACGGAGGAGAAGTTGTTGAAGATTTTTTAAGTTTTCACTTTGGCCATAAAAGGCAAAATAGCCCCGCCCCCTGGCGGCCATGTTTTTTGACCAATCAACATGGCTTGAAGGAATCTGATAGAGGATCACCCAAGGAACAATTCTACAAAATTATTTGAAAATCAGCCTGACACTTTTGGAGGAGAAGATTTTTTAAGTTTGCACTATAGCCATATAAGGCAAAATAGCCCCGCCCCCCCCTGGCGGCCATGTTTTTCGACCAATCAACATGGCTTGAAGGAATCTGATAGAGGGTCACCCAAGGAACATTTCTACAAAATTATTTGAAAATCAGCCTTTCACTTTTGGAGGAGAAGATTTTTTAAGTTTTCACTATAGCCATATAAGGCAAAATAGCCCCGCCACCCCTGGCGGCCATGTTTTTCGACCAATCAACACGGCTTGAAGGAATCTGATAGAGGGTCATCCAAGGAACATTTCTACAAAATTATTTGAAAATCTGCCAACCAATTCGGGAGAAGAAGAATTTTAAAGTTTTTTCGGTTTCGTTGCATGGAAACCAGAATTTTGCATGGATCCCAAAAATGTGAAGGAATTCTGGTGAGGTCATTGAGAGGATGCTTTCTGTGAAGTTTCATCCAAATTGACCCACTGGTTACTGAGGAGAAGAAGTTGACGCACGACGCACGACGGACGACGGACGACGGACAAAAGGCGATCACAATAACTCACCTTGAGTAAAGCTCAGGTGAGCTAAAAACGGTTCACATTTGTGGCAGTTATTGCACGGAAACAGCAACAAACGAATTTTTTTGTTAATTAAGGGGCCATAACTCCACCGAATAAAGTCCGGCGAAAGTGACGATCGAACTTGGCCTAGCCCTTAAGACATTTAACCTTATTACCAAGTTTGAAAAAAAAAACGGTTCACATTTGTGGCAGTTATTGCACGGAAACAGCAAGAAACAACATTTTTTGTTAAATAAGGGGCCATAACTCCACCGAATAAAGTCCGAGGAAAGTGACGATCGAACTTGGCCTAGCCCTAAAGGCATTTAACCTTGTTACCAAGTTTGAAAAAAAATGGTTCACATTTGTGGCAGTTATTGTACGGAAATGAAGTGTGGCAGTTATTGTACGGAAACGAAGTGTGACAGACAGACAGACAGACGGACAAACCGAAATTAATAACCCCCCGAAAAAGCAGAAGATAAAAAGGGTCATAACTTGCATAAAATGCAGGATAGAGTTATCTAACTTGATACTCTACATAGATGTGATAGTTTGGTAGGGTTGCAGAAAGTTTCAATGCAATACATGTAGTATTTAAGTACCTGCATGCAAAACCTTAATCAAGGTGTGACGTGGACGCCTACACCGACTGCAGGGTGAGTAGTATAGCTCTCATATTCTTCGAATAGTCGAGCTAAATACTGTTTTAGAGTTAAGGTTAAGATTTTGTGATGACAACTCACAGGTTATAAAAATAGCCAATCATTTTCTTCTTCGAAAAAAAAACGAGCTAAAAGCCCAAGTCAATTTGAAATTAAAACAAGAGGGCCATGATGGCCCTATATCACTCTGACACCTGAGTAAGTGTTTTAGGGTCCTAATTTAATTGCTCTACAAAAATAAGAAAGAAGGTCAAAAAGTCATGGTGAAGGTCATCCAAAGACTGATGATATTTGATTGTAAAAGATCACACTAAGGTCATGGTCACATGTTTATAAATCAATGTAAAGGACATGTGACAAATAAATGAAGTTTCTATCGTGTTCACAAAGTCAATTATAACAAATTTGCCAATTTTAATGGGCCATAATTCAGTCATGCATGGATGGATCTGGCTGGTTTCAAAAGGAACCGAGCTCTCATGTATAT
Source organism: Serripes groenlandicus (assembly GCA_031761405.1). Lineage (NCBI taxonomy): Eukaryota > Metazoa > Mollusca > Bivalvia > Cardiida > Cardiidae > Serripes > Serripes groenlandicus. The sequence goes on along the minus strand of JASEVX010000001.1, from coordinate 163,224,126 downwards.
CTAGCTACTGTATAAGTTTGGTAAACATCGGATAATAAATGATGACTTTATCTTGTTGCCAATTTTAAAGGGCCATAACCCCATGCATGGATAGATCTGGCTGGTTTTCGAAAGAAACTGAGCTCTCATGTATATCTAGCTACTGTATTAGTTTGGTAAATATCAGATAATAAATAATGACTTTATCGTGTTCACAAGGAATTGTGGACAGACGACGGACGATCACAAAAGCTCACCTTGTCACTACGTGACAGATGAGCTAAAAAAAAGAAAAGAAGATTATTAATGTTTTTCAAGCAGTCTAGGCCAGACAGGCAAAGTTTGAAGAGGATGCGAATATGCAGGAATAGACACTAGCCATGTCTTGAGGAGACAAAACAATCTGAAAGGAAGCTAAAGATCTCAAGCCAGGTGGCCCTCAGGAACATTGAATTTACTGTTTAATTATTTCTCTTCGGTGGACACTTGGTTTCAAGTAGGGACTCCTTATTCCTATGGTTTTTGGCCCTTTCGGACATGAGACTATAATGTAAGTATTGAATCTTACCAGAAATTCCAGTCCCGCTATATGGTAGTCCTCCTTACTGTCAGATAGGTTACTAAAGGCAGCTTCTTGTATGGCAAGCAAGTATCCAACCTATAATACATTACAGTTTACATCACACTTTGACCTTTCCCACAAACACATGCTTTTCTGACATCTCTGCAACAAACAGCTTTTGAAATCATTGTGATAAAAGGAGAAATTGCTCAAACGAGAAATTCTCCCTTTTGCCAAAATGTTTCAAAGTTGTCTGCTTCAGATTTGTTGTATGTGGGTAAACCAAGCTTAACGAACAAATCCAATACTTGTTACCTTGTTTTGTTTTGCTTGTTTCATAAATATTCTCCAATAGCTTCAATGATGATTAATCTAGATTGTGTTAGGCCATGGTAACCTTCACTATAGATAATATGGTGAAGTTAACCTTAGGATAGACACTATGGTGTGTTTACCCTTAGGATAGACAATATGGTGTGTTTACCTTTAATATAGACACTATGGTGTGTTTACCCTTATGATAGACAATATATGGTGTGTTTACCCTTAGGATAGACAATATGGTGTGTTTACCTTTAGGATAGACAATATGGTGTGTTTACCCTTAGGATAGACAATATGGTGTGTTTACCCTTATGATAGACACTATGGTGTGTTTACCCTGAGGATAGACAATATGGTGTATTTACCCTTAGGATAGACAATATGGTGTGTTTACCCTTAGGATAGACACTATGGTGTGTTTACCCTTAGGATAGACAATATGGTGTGTCTACCCTTATTATAGACAATATGGTGTGTATGTCTTACCCTTAGGATAGACATTATGGTGTTTTCACCCTTAGGATAGACATTATGGTGTGTTTACCCTTAGGATAGACAATATGGTGTAGTTAACCTTAGGATAGACAATATGGTGTAGTTACCCTTAGGATAGACAATATGGTATAGTTACCCTTAGAATAGACACAATTTAGACTATACATATTATGGTGTAGTGTAGTTGACCTTAGACTGCACTGTGGAACCTGCATATATATAAAGATCACCCATGGGAACACAACAATATCGTCTTTGTTCACAGGTGGTCTTTAATTATGCAGAAAAAAGGTAATTGGGACACTAAAAGTGTGTTTTCTGTTGACTGGGAGGGAATTGCTATTGCAAGGTGGTCTTCAGCAAAGGTTTGACAGTAATGCCCTGGACTGGTCCATTCACGTTTTGGTTAAATCAGCTACATATTCACTGCAAGGTTCTTCCATGACTATTTGGATGACTGTGGTGTCACTTGTTGTCAGCATGGTCCCATTACTGTAAATTTTTGTTTGTCAATTCTTATAACACACTTTTTTTTCCTAGTAATCTGGAAACATGGATCCATTTATCCCCGTGGTTTGATGTGGTTCTAACTTGGCACTAAACTTTCATCATTATATATTTAAAATACTGTTGAAAATGGCATAAAACCCAACTAAATCAAGTCAAACAATAAAACTGATGGTATACCTGAGGCATATACAATACAATGCATTCGTCGACATCATTTCCTAGTTTTTTCAGCTCTTCTTGTGCAACCTTTGTCAGGAAATCCGGCAAACCTTCAAACATACGCTTCTCTGCAAAACAGGGAACATAATCGCATTTATAGTTTGATAACAACAATATGGCAATGGTGTCACATGACCCTTTACCTGAGATAGCCTAAATTTAACTCTTTACCATATACAGTCGCTTTCCGAGGCCTCTGCAGCAGGCGACTTTTGAAAACATTGTGACAAAAGAAGAAATTCTCAAAACAAGAATGTTCTCCTCATGCCAATATGTTTTCATTTCTATTCAGTACATAAACTTCCATTCATAGATTTTCCATATTTTTGTCTAGGTGATTTCAAGTCTTCTGCTGCAGATTTGTTGTATGTGGGAAAAGGTTAACAATTATTACGAAAGACAGAAAGTTGATTCTTTGATTTAGAATTTCAAAATTCTCACTTCAGTAGTGTAAGGTACCAAAGAACAGACCATTTTAAAACATGAGCTATCACTAAATGTGATTATGGATCGGCTTATTCTTGTTTCGTTCATTTTGGATTATCTTTGTTAAAATTAGAAAACAAAGCTTTATATTTGTTGTGCGGTTACAAAGGGCAATATCTCTGTAATTAGCTCAAATAGACTTGTAGTTCTTGTACACTGCACTTCCTGTCATTGTGGCTTACCACTTTATGAAGTGTTATTAAATTCCATCTAGTAGGTTTAAAGTTATGCTCCAGACAAAAGTTTAACAACAAAAAGCAAAACAAATGACAATAACTCTGTTAAGCTAAAATAGAGTTATGGATCTTGTACACTGCACTTCCTCTCATTGTGCTTTACCATTGTACGAAGTTTTATTAAATTCCATCTAGCAGTTTTTAAGTTATTCTCCGGACAAGAAAACGATAATAAAGGAGAATAACACTGTAATAAGCTAGAATTATGGTTCTTGTACACTGCACTTCCTCTCATTTTATTTTTCTCTACCTTTCTATGAAGTTTTACTAAATTTTGCAATAACTCTGTAATTTGCACAAATAGAGTTATGGTTCTTGTACACACTGTACTTCTGCTCATTGAGCTTTACCATTTTATGAAGTTTCAATAAATTCCATCCAGTAGTTTGCAAGTTATTGCTGGACAAAAGTTTGAAAACAAAAAAACACAACAAAGCACAATAACTCTGTAATTTGTTGAAATGGAGTTATGGTTCGTGTACACTGCACTTCATCTCATTGTACTTTACCACTGTATAAAGTTTTATTATATTCAATCTGGCAGTTTTCAAGTCATTTTCCGGACAAGAAGAAGTAACAAAGGGCAATAACTCTGTAATTAGGTAAAATAGAGTCATGGTTCCTGTACACTGCACTTCCTCTCATTATGTTCTAGGTTACAATACACCAAATAAATTCATTCTTTGTTTCCATGTAAATCGACCAGTTTCAGTCCTCAATTGTAACACTTTCTAAGAGTTTCTCATGCAGAACACCTTATATCATTGAAAAGAGTTACCTCTAAGCTTTAAAACAATCCTAAGAAAATGGGGGGACATGCATTATGCAAGAAAGAATTCACCAGTCAAAAATGGTTACCGTCTTTTTGGACCAAATCGGACCTGGAAACCCACCCCAGTGTTTAGCATTCTCTACTTTCACACAAGGTTAAAATCCTTAAAGTGATCAAATCATTGCCAGCGCATCCTATACACATTTACAATGAATTTAAACTCAATGTATTCTGGTGATGGTATACACTCATTTCTACGTAAACAATTTTTTTTTAAGGGACTATTTGGGTGTTATCAAGATTTTAAGAAGAAAACCAATTGCGTCATAGCAAAATATATCATTAAGATGAACTCATAATGAACAAGTTAACCCTATTTCTCATATAGACGCTTTCTGATGCCTCTGCAGCAGACAGCTTTTTGAAAACATGACAAAACAAGAGGCCCAAGAGGGCCAGTATCGCTCCACGGCCATAAGGCAAAAATAAAATCTCCAAACAGCCCTGCCCCCTGGTGGCTATTTTTTTACCAACCACCATGGCTTAAAGGAATCTTGTAGAGTGTCACGCAAGGAATGTTTCTGCAAAATTATTTGAAAATCGGCCTGACACTTTCGGAGGAGAGGATATTTTAAGTTTTCACTATGGTCATATAAGGCAAAATAGCCCCGCCCTCTGGCGGCCATGTTTTTCGACCAATCAACATGGCTTTAAGGAATCTGATAGAGGGTCACCCAATGAACATTTCTACAAAATTATTTGAAAATCGGCTGAACACTTTCGGAGAAGAAGATTTTTTAAGTTTTCACTATAGCTATGTAAGGCAAAATAGCCCCGCCCCCCTGGCGGCCATGTTTTTCGCCGAATCAACATTTCTTGAAGGAATCTGATAAAGGGTCACCCAGGGAACATTTCTACAAAATTATTTGAAAATCAGCTGAACACTTTCGGAGAAGAAGATTTTTTAAGTTTTCACTATTGCAATATAAGGCAAAATAGCCCCGCCCCCCTGGCGGCAATGTTTTTCAACCAATCGACATTTCTTGAAGGAATCTAATAAAGAGTCACCCAAGGAACATTTCTACAAAATTATTTGAAAATCGGCCTGACACTTTTGGAGAAGAAGATTTTTTAAGTTCTCACTATTTTTTTCTTTCGGTTGCCATGGAAACCAGAATTTCGAATGGATCAAAATAATTTGAAGGAATTTATTAGAGGACATTGAGAGGATGCTTCCCATGAAGTTTCAACCAAATTGGCCAAGTGGTTAGGGAGAAGAAGTCGTTTAAAGGAAAAAGTTTACGCACGCACGCACGCACGCACGCACGGATGCACGACGGACAATTCGCCATGACATAAGCTCGACTGGCTTTCAGCCAGTGGAGCTAAAAAGAAGAAATTGCTCAAAACAAGCAATTTCTCCTTTTGTCACCATATTTTCAACTCTATTCAATTATTGAACTTTCATTTTAAAGGGAGTTTCCAAATATTTGGGTATGTTTTCAAAGTAGTCTGCTGCAGAGTTGCTGTATGTGGGAAAGGGTTAATTTGTTGAATTGAGATTTCGTGCCCAAACAAAAATTGTAAAAGAATGCTTAGACCACCTTGGAATACCATTTATTAAACTAGTGTGTTCAAAAGTTTTTTTTTTTTTTTTAATTTGACCTATTGACCTTGTTTTTGAACCCATAAGTCCCTCTTTCAATCCTGGTATTCGATGGAGATGAATATTTTGATGATTTGCCATGAAGATTGGGGTGAAAAATGTGTTCACACGATTTTTCTAAAATGTAACCTAGTGACCTAGTGTTTAACCCTACAAAACCCAGTTTCAAACTGAATTGGATTTGATGGAGATGAATGTTTTGATGATTTTTCATGTAGAATGGACAAAAAATGTGGACTCTACTGAAACATTATGATGATTTTATACAAACTGAGGCTTCTAAAGTGTTTATAAGTTGTTGTTTTTTAATTTGACATAGTGACCTAGTTTAGAAATTAACCATGATTTGATGGAGATAAAAGTTCTGATGAACTATAATGAAGATTGGATGTTCAATATGGCCTGTAGAGCTTTAACCCTTTACCACATATAGATGCTTTCTGATGCCTCTGCAGCAGACGACTTTTGAAAACATTGTGACAAAAGAAGAAATTGCTCAAAATGAGCAATTTTTCCTTTTGTCATAATGTTTTCAACTTTTTTCAGTAAATATACCCTCATTTATAGGTATTTTCTATAGTTTTGTCCACATGTTTCCAATGTCGTCTTCTGCAGATTTATTGTATGTGGGAAAGGGTTAACAAAGTAATTGTGATATAAACCATGATATACAGAATCTAAACAATATAGGTTCAATGGAACAAAACAGCAGACGACTTTGAACATATTTTGTCAAAAAATAGAAAATCTCCATAATTGAACGGATAACCTATGACTAAAAGTGGAAAACATTGTGGCAAAAGGAGAAATTGCTCGTTTTGAGCAATTTCTTCTTTTGTCCCTATGTTTTCAAAATGCCGTCTGCTGCAGAGGCGTCAGAAAGCATCTATATGAGGGAAAGGGTTAATCAAATTCATCCAACCATGCCTTGAATATGGCTCCAAATGGATGCTCTGAAGGACGAATGGATAGAAAAACCAAACTAAACTAATATCCAAACTAATATCCTGTTTGCCTTTGATGGAGGATAACAATGGACATGGGGGTAAAATTGGCCCATCTAGAGAATCTTGGGATCAGATGAGCTAATCATAACCCACATGAAATCAATCACTACCTACCTTTATCCAGTTTGTCATCGACATGAGACTTTACTACGAAACGTCCTTGTTGACTTGACTCTGGAAAATCAACCTGGAAAAGATAAAATACCAAATGAAAAACAAGAGGATCACTTTGGTCCTATAATGCTCAAATGATTTAAGAACAAGAACTTAGTTTTCAATGTTCTTTTTCTATGCATACAAAAGACAAACTAGAATGGAGTGCTCCCCGGAGCACCTGTGTCACTTGTCAGAAAATTTAAATTTTTGACAGAAGAGGGGCAATAACTCTTATATAAAAATATTTGGATTATCCCCCTTTTGAGAACCAATCACACACATTGATATAAACATTTGTCAGAAGTTTCAATGTAATCCTTTGAGTAGAAAAAAAGTTATTTGAAAACGTGACGAAAAAGTGTGACGACAAGACAGACGGACAGACGCCGGACAAAAAAAAAAGTAATCCCTAAGTGCCTACCATGCTACGCAGGTGACACAAAAAGCAACACCACCTGGTGGCCATGTTTTTCAATCAATCAGAATAACTTGAAAGATGCTGATAGAGGTTTACCCAAGGAACATTTGTGCCAAATAATTTTCTTATCAGGTCAGTACTTTTGGACAAGATTTTTTTTAATTTCCCCTTTTTTGATGCCACAGCTACCTAAATTATTTTCTAATTCTAAGGAACCATGTTAAGTTAAAATCCAAGGAAATTTTTAAGAGATGTCATTTAGAGAAAAAATTGAAAACAGCCATACAGACGGACGACCAGACAACGGACATCAGGCCACCACAATAGCTCACCATGAGCACATTAAACAATAAACACCGTAGTGTAACAGAGGATTAGATAAGGAGGAGTTAACTGGTCTTTTCCTCACAATATCCATCGTATTACTCAACCTGATGTTGTGGGTACTCAAAAGAATCATCTCAGAGAGACAATTATTTTGTGTTCCAACAACACTCAAACCCTTTCCCTCATATAGACGCTTTCTGATGCCTCTGCAGCAGCCGGGTTTTTGAAACCATGGGGACAAAAGAAGAAATTGCTCAAAACAAGCAATTTCTCCCTTTTGTCACCCTGTTTTCAACCCTATTCAATCATTGTACTTTCATTTTCCGAGATTTTCCATATTTTCGAGTAGCAGTCTGCTGCAGATTTGCTGTATGTGGGAAAAGGAGAAACTGTTCGTTGTGAGCAATTATTCTTTTGTCACAATGTTTTCAAGAGTAATCTGCTGCAGAAGCGTCGATAGCATCTGTATGCGGGAAATGGTTAAGCTTGTAAGGAGAATCATATCTTAAAAAGCTGTGATTAGAACCACGTTATATAAAAAATTACAATGGCAATTGATGCCTCTGCAGTAGACAACTTTTGAAAACATTGTGACAAATTGAGATGTTTTCAACTTCTTACAGTAATAAATATTTCATTCATAGAGATCTTCTGTGTTTTAGCGTTGAGGTTTTCAAAAGTCGTCCACTTCAGATTTGTCAAAATGTCTCAACATTTGGGAAAGGGTTAAAGGAAATATAAATCAATAAAACATTATGCCCTAGGTTCACTAAAGTTAATCTGTGCAGTATCATTTTTGCCTTCTCCATCTTTTTGTGGTTCAGCAATATCATTATTTTGACATGAAATGAAATCTCATTTGAAATATGATACCCAATTTAACCCTTTCCCACATACGGACGCTTTCTGACGCCTCAGCAGCAGATGACTTTTGAAATCTTTTGAAAAACATTGTGGCAAAAGGGGAAATTGCTCATAAGGACCAATTTATCCTTTTGCCACAATGTTTTTAACCGAATCCAATAATTAAACTTTCATTTATGGAGATTGTCCATACTGTTGCCTCGGTGTTAGCAAAAAAGTTGTCCGCTGCAGATTTGTTGTATGTGGGAAAGGGAAAAGGATGCACAGGTGCTGTCATATCTATTTGTTTGAAAGGAGAAGCAAGATTTCGCAGTAACAACATGTGAGGAAGGTCTGCTCAAGTTTCAAACAATGGAATCATACTCTACATTCTCAGCTTGAACTGCAAAACAAATGCTATAGCTTTTCTGTGATTATGTTAACCCTTTCCCTCATATAGACGCTTTATGATGCCTCTGCAGCAGATGGCGTTTTGAAAACATAGTGACAAAAGAAGAAATTGCACAAAACGTGCAATTTCTCCTTTTGTCACAATGTTTTCCACTTTTAGTCATAGGTTATCCATTCAATTATTGAGATATTCCATTTTTTGTCAAAATATGTTCAAAGTGGTCTGCTGCAGAATTGTTGTATGAGGGAAAGGGTTAACCCATTCCCACATGCAGATCATGCATTATGAGGCATCTCCAGCAGACTACGTTTGTTGAAAATATTGTGGTAAAATGAGAAATTGCTTCAATTCAATTATCATAATAATTTTACTTTTATTTACAGAGATTTGTTCATATTTTTGTCTAGATATTTTCAAAGTCATCTACTACAGATTTGTTGAATACGTGTGGAAAAGAGATCTCCTTTTAAATCTGTTACCTCACATGCAAATTATTGAGTTGTGGAAATGTGGACACTTTTTTACTCCTTTAACCCTTTCCCTCATATAGACGCTTTCTGACGCCTCTGCAGCAGACGAGGTTTTGAAAACATAGTGACAAAAGAAGAAATTGCTCAAAACGAGCAATTTCTCCTTTTGCCACAATGTTTTCCACTTTTAGTCATAGGTTATCCATTCAATTATAGAGATTTTCTATCATTTGACAAAATATGTTCAAAGTCGTCTGCTGCAGAATTGTCGTATGAGGGAAAGGGTTAAGGAGTAATTTCTTTATTATAAAGATTTTTAAAAGTTTTATCAAGATGTTTTCAAAGTATTCTGTTTGAAAGGGTTAAAGGTTTCTCGAACATTTTTAAAATTCTTTCCCACATACAGATACCTTTGTGAAACCTCTTCAGCTGATGAATTCTATAAAGGATACATGTGGGAAAGTTTGTTTGTATAGTGCTTTACGCCGAGTAAATCATGGGTTACCAGTAATATTGGTCCCTTTATCCTGATAACAGCGAGTCAGTCAAGATCTTAACCCTTTCCCTCATATAGACGCTTTCTGACGCCTCTGCAGCAGATGGCTTTTTTTTTAAAACATAATGACAAAAAGAAGAAATTGCTAAAAATGAGCAATTTCGCCTTTTGCCACAATGTTTTCCACTTTTAGTCATAGGTTATCCATTCAATTATAGAGATTTTCTATTTTTTGACAAAATATGTTCAAAGTCGTCTGCTGCAGAATTGTTGTATGAGGGAAAGGATTAACCCCCACAGCCCTGAGCGCCAAGGTGGTAAAGCCATTACTACCATGTTTAAAGTCTTTGGTATGACTCAACAAGGGATCAAACCCACGACCTCAAGCATCCAAGGTGGACGCTCTACCACTACACCACCAAGGGGGTACATGAAGGGGAAAGGGGTACATTGTTTACCTTATTTGATATTCTTTTAGTCATCTCCCTTGATTGATAAGTTGATAAGTTGGAATTAACGCTTCCCCTCACACAGCAAATATGCTGTAGACCACTTTGAAAACAAACCCTAAAACACTTGGAAACTCCCTTTAAATGTAAGTACAATAATTGAATAGAGTAGAAAACATGGTGACAAAAGGAGAAATTGCTTGTTTTGAGCAAATTCTTCTTTTGTCACCATGTTTTCATAAAGCCGTCTGCTGTAGAGGCGTCAGAAAGTGTCTATATAAGGGAAAGGGTTAAGGCCACTTTCAACAGTATTTCAGTAATATCATGGCAGCCAGTACATCAAACATGTGTTTCCTAGCTTTCTTGTACCTGTTATCCACAAATTTTGAGAAAAAAAGAGGCCATACTTACAATTATACCAATAAGATTGGTAACTCTGTTCAAGTCGTCAGTAAATTTCTTGGTAACCTGTGCAATACAAAACATTCAACCCTTTCCCTCATATAAACGCTTTCTGACGCCTCTGCAGCAGATGGTTTTTTGAAAACATAGTGACAATAGAAGAAATTGCTCAAAAAGAGCAATTTCTCCTTTTGCCACAATGTTTTCCACTTTTAGTCATAGATTATCCATTCAATTTTAAAGATTCTCTATTTTTTGACAAAATGTTTTCAAAGTCGTCTGCTGCAGAATTTTCGTATGAGGGAAAGGATTAACTAATCTCGCTCATAGACCAACTGACTAGATTCTAGCCAATAGTCAAACTACATAAGGGCAGGGCAGCCAGCCCTGTTGCCTGAGTCCCAAGTTTTTCAACCAATCAAAAAACCAACCAAGTCGAAAAAGGGGCATTTCTGAATAATTATTTAAGCTAGAGTTATGTGAATTGGTATAGACATGTGTATTGTTCCTAGAACATGTGTACCAAGTTTCATTTGAAAATGTTGAATGTTTTTTGAGTTATGAGGTTAGGTTAAAGTTTTGTGACAATGCAGAAGAAGATGACGCCAAGTGTATTACAATAGCCTGACTTTTTTTTCTTCGAAAAACAGATGAGCTACAAATAGGTTGAAGTGAGATTGATGATTTCAATTGAAAAATGTTGAAATCAAATATGTCTCCTAAATAACGGTACTCACCTTGTCGAAGATTGAAATTGTTTGTGGCTGTACGTTGCAAACTTCTTTTATACAAGTTGCACTGTAAACAGTCTAGAAAACAAAATAAAACAAGAAAGTGTGAATTACCATAAAACCTGTTTTAAAACAGTGACCTTGTTCTAATTTCAAGTACTTACCCTCTTAATTTCTCGCCTAATGAGATATTTTGAATTTATTGAATTAGAAAATATCATGTAGATCTAGATGTTATATATTTTATGTGGAATTTTCTATTTGGTGGGATTTATCTTTCTCAAGATTTGGTTTGCCCTCCAAAGCAACATTGTAGGAAACTTAATATTTCTTCTAACCTAGAAGGCGGGTGTTTGAAAAGTTCAAGAAAAGCACCATAACTCAATTAATAATTGATATTTGTGAGAAAAATAATTGACTGTTAAAACATCAAAAACTATTTTATTAAATTGCTAAAACTCTCCTTCTTCCAAAATGATTTATATAGTTGTCTGCTGCAGAGACATCAGAAAGCGTCTGTGTGTGAAACGGAAAAGTTTACCTTGTACAGAGCCTGCCAATCCCCAACAGAGACATGGGACTGCTTCATCCTGGTGAGAATTCTCTGAAAAAATACCATATAGAATGGAATTATTTGATTCCCCCCTATCCATCAAAGTGGGGTCTTATTACATCTCTGTTTTGGTGTCACATATTTTCATGGATGTTCTACTAATTTTTTGCTTGATTGTTTATAAAGGTTTAATGCCATTTTTAACAACTTTTCAGTTATATCAGGGTGGCAAGTTAATCTATCTGTTTTTCCTGGCTTTCTCATACCAGTAATAGACGCATAGATTGATAGTCCATTCGTGAAAGATACATGACGCTTCTTGCATTGACTTTTGTCAAACATCTTAAGGAAAGAATGTTGGCGGAGTAAGAACTTGCAATCCCTTTATTGAGAGCCTGTGTTGCTACCGAGTGAGTGACCTGGGCTTGGCAAACTTAGTTATACCAGTAGGGCTAAACTTGTAGATTATTGTCAAACACATAGAGATATATACAAGAGCATTGCGGAGCGAACGCCAACACTCGTCTGTTGTCCTAAATGGGGCATTTCTGAATAATGATTAAAGACAGAGTTAAATGACTTGGTATAGACATGGAAATTGTGTCTAGGAACATGTGTACCAAGTTTCATTTGAAAATGTTGAACAGCTTTTGAGTAATGGGCAATGTTAAACTTTTTGTATGAATTTCAAAGTCCAAAAAGGGGCATAACTGAATAATTATGAAAGACAGTTATGTGACTTGCTATAGGCATGTGTACTGTTTCTAGGAACATGTGTACCAAGTTTCATTAAAATATGTGTAACTGTTTTAGAGTTATAAGGTAAGGTAAAAGTTGTGTGACAACGCTGCATACACCAAGAGTATCACAATAGCCCTACTACTTTCTTTGAAAAACAATGGAGAAAATAATATGAAGATGGACAGTGCAAATTCACCCGAGTCTTATCTGTACACAGATGCAACATCATCCCAAATCACCAGGTGGTAACTTGTTTGTTTTAAAAAGAATCAAATGAAAACTCTATTATGTTTACATGGAAAAAGTTGAATGCAAAAACGATGAGAATCATTCAATTACATAAGCTCCTCTGGTCTTCAGCAATGAGGTGAAAAAAAAGTACAAAATTTCACGCAAAATGAATAAATGTGTTTTGGCCCTTGAATTAGGAAGGCACCTTGTTGGGATGAATAATTGTACTGCAAGTTTCAAATCTCGAGCTTAACCCTTTCCCTCATATAGACGCTTTTTGACGCCTCTGCAGCAGACTGCTTTTTGAAAACATAGTGACAAAAGAAGAAATTGCTCAAAACGAGCAATGTCTCCTTTTGACACAACGTTTTCCACTTTAAGTCAAAGGTTATCAATTCAATTATAGGGATTTTCTATTTTTTGACAAACATGTTCAAAGTCGTCTGCTGGAGAATTTTTCGTATGAGGGAAAGGGTTAATTCGTTCCCACATATAACAAATATGGAGAAGACGACTCTGAAAACATCTTTGCACAAATATGGAAATTCTTAAAATTGAAAGAATAAATATTCAGATGATTTGAAAAATGTGTGGCTTTAATGAGAAGTTGCTCATCATAAACAATTTCATCTTTTGCTACAAGTTTTCTGCTGTAAATGCGTCAAAATGCAATTGAAGGTTGGAAAGGGTTTAAGTCTTCTTGATATTATTGATACTAAACAATCAGAAGTCTTTACCCTTCCCCTCATATGACAATCCTGCAGCAGACGACTTGAACATATTTTGTCAAAAATTGGAAAATCTCTATAATTGAATGGATAACCTATGACTAAAAGTGGAAAGCATTGTGACAAAAGAAAAAATTGCTCGTTTTGAGCAATTACTTCTTTTGTCAATATGTTTTCAAAAAGTCGTCTGCTGCAGAGGTGTCAGAAAGCGTCTATATGAGGGAAAGGGTTAATTGGACCAAAGAGTTATTTTCTGAGCACAGAGAATGTAGTTTCATGTCCTAATTTAAAATGAAAACAATTAAACAATAGTAATTACCGTTATATTTTTCACATGTTTCAGTGAATCTTCCAAGGTGCTCACGAGCTCCATGTTTCGAGGGTTTATGAAAAAATCTACGGCATCGTGGCGACTTCTGATCATTGACAGGGACTTTAATGGTCTTTGAAACCACGTCCTATAGAAACAAAAACCATGACAAATATTCCATGAATATCAACCTTACGGATGTAGTGACCAGCTAAGATCCAGATCAGCCTATACCCTAACACAGTCTGATCATGATCTTCCCTGTGTTTAATCCAGTTCAAGCAGCCTCTCAAGAAAGGTTTTAACCTGATTGATTGATAGTTTTGTGTTTTCAATAATTTTTCAGTTATTTCAAAACATTTCCTTGGTAACTTCCATTTATCCTGACACCAGCCAGTTAGTTGTAATGCCAACTTCGCAACCCTGAGCCCCAAGGAGGGCAGCCATTACTACAATTTCTAAAGTCTTTGCTATGATCCGGACGTGGATCAAACGCTCAATCTCAAGCAAAATCTGACGCTCTAGCACTTCACCATCGAGGCGGTTGGTTTTAATCTTAAACAAGGGATGTAGATAAGATCTCATCTTTCCAATTCCGCTTACACTTACATAATCAACATTAGTTTTTAACCCTTTCCTATATACTACAATTGTGAAGCAGATGACTTTGAACAGATTTAGTCAAAAATATGTTAATTCTCTATAAATTCTCTAAAAATGAAAGAAAAATTACATGCATTTTGTGTGCAGAAGAGGTTTATAAGTTTTGTCATTATACCCTCTTTTTATTCTGCCTGGTGGTAATGATTTTCGACTAATCAATATGGCTTGAACTTATTTTCTGTGGAGAATCAAGGGAGGAACAATTCTGCCAAACTATCTTGAAATCAGATCAGTAGTTTCAGAGAAGAACTTTTTGTCATTTTTCCCATTTCTGATCAAACAGCAATTTATATCTTTAGAACAACAGATCATTTCTGTAATGTTTCCAAGAAACTGGTTTGATGAAAATGAATTATGAGAAGATGTTGTGTTAGAAAAATTGAACAACATCTTGAGTAAACATAATTATGTGATAATAGGAAGTTGCAAACAGTGTGGTAATTGAAGATATTTTATCTCACATATGCAAAGGTGAATAAAAATGTATTAATATGTTATGATAGGTGATTACACGGCTTGTAATGCATATCTGCCATGTCACATTGAATTGGGATTTCTGGACCATGCTGCCAGTGACGATCCAGATCATGCAGCACCTGCCCCTATGCTCAGTTTGATCAAGATCTTCCAGTGTTTGCTATTTAGTTCCAGAAAGCCTATGGACAATTATTATGAACACCCCCCCTCAAAAAAAAAATGTTTACAAGAATAAAATGTATTTGTTTTTTAGCATAATATCAAATCTCCAGAAGTCAGATTTGTGACAGCCTGGTCCAAATATCATTGTAAATGCCAGGACTGGTGTATTTAACCCTAAGTATTAGTTAATTGTCCACAAAGGACAAGTAAAATAAACTTTGTCCTTACAATCTAATAATCTTCTAGACTGAACAATGAGTTATAAGACAAAACTATTCTGCCCATATACAATCCTTCATTAAATAACGATTACACATTCAATAAACTGACATTGTCTTATCCTTCTTACAATAGCATATCAGAGACAAAAATTGGGAGAGGTATAATAAAACATTGTCACACAATTTCACTCTTACATCTCAATGTAACCCAATGCTGTGGCTACTCAAAAGAATGGTATGAATGAGATGATTCTTGAGTACCCACAACATAGAGTTTGGATGTCAAATTATGAGAAGAGGGGCATGAAATATACCCCTTATAGATTCTGGAGCTCTCAGATCCTTGATAATAAATCATTATGGTCAGGGAATTAGCTGTTCTACTGGTGTGTGCTTGTTTATAGCATTCCCTTTCATAAAGACATTGACATGGTTTTATTGATTTAAATTTCAACTCATTTCGACGGGAATGAACAAATGATTTTAATAAAAATAAAAGCACTAGCAGCAAGCTTTGAATGAAGGTGCATTAAATGTTCTTAAATCTTTATGGGGTGCCAAAATCATGAACCCCTTCCCTCATATGACAATTTCGCAGCAGACGACTTTAAACATGTTTTGTCAACAAATGGAAAATCTCTATAATTGAATAGATAACCTATGACTAAAAGTGGAAAACATTGTGGCAAAAGGAGAAATTGCTTGTTTTAAGCAATTTCTTCTTTTGTCACTATGTTTTCAAAAAGCTGTCTGCTGCAGAGGCATCGGAAAGCGTCTATATGAGGGAAAGAGTTAAGGTGTGGTAAAGGAGATTCTTTTGAATACAATAACATAGCATTTAAGTAAGGAATGAGATAAAATATTGAGGAGCAAAGATCAGAAAAGTCCATCTTAGTGAATCAAGTCTTATAATGTAGAATGCCTATTATGGTAAAGGGTCCAATACTGGAGATGAATACCTGCATAAAACAATAGATTTAAACTTCCCATACTTTATATACCCTTAGTCAAAGTCAGTCAATATAATTTGCCTTTAACTAAGCAATTGTAAAGATCCAGTAAACATGTACATTTACAACACAGAAGAGTAATGTGGTTTGTTTCTGTTTTTGCTTTTCTACGTTAAATCATACATGCACAGTAAAAAATGAAACACATACATATTTATTATATTGTAGTAAAATTCCTTTTATATTTTTCAAAAATATATTTCAATATCAAGTGAAAAAATCAAATGAAGATTTGTTAATCAACGGGACGAAAGGGTTCCCTGTATTAATGAGTTAATGGTTTCTTTACCATACAGCCAGGTACATCAGTTTTACATTAACCTTCCTCATATCAATAATAGGCTACATCAAAAATTAAGCATTACATAGAGTATAATTCTTGGATTTGATTATAATAATAATAATAATAATAATAAAGACTTTATTTATAGAGGCTGCACAGTTGGGCATGCCCAGTCTTCCCTGTGGGCCTATTCTACCAGCAGAGGTCTATTGAAAATGCTGGGACAAAAGGAGAAAATTGTTCAAAACAAGATATTTTCCATGTTTTGGTGTAAAAGTTTTCAAAGTTGTCTGCTGGGATTTGTTGTATGTGGAAAAGAGGGGTTATTTTTTTTACAAAGCAACATTTTGTTTGATTGATTTTCATTGATTGATTGGGGTTTAATGCTGCTTTAAATAATTGTCCAGTCAAATCACAGCAGCCTGTTCATTTTAGTACCCATGTGTTTCCTAGCTTTCTAAAAGCAGCACTTCACACAACAGCCCTTACAAGAAACCGGCTGCAAGTTCATACAGACTGTTGATCCGTTGGTGGAAGATGAATGACATGAGTTGCATGGACTTTTGTAAACTATTGGAAAGA
The DNA here is from genome assembly GCA_031761405.1 of Serripes groenlandicus. Classification (NCBI taxonomy): domain Eukaryota; kingdom Metazoa; phylum Mollusca; class Bivalvia; order Cardiida; family Cardiidae; genus Serripes; species Serripes groenlandicus. The sequence continues at coordinate 163,207,205 of JASEVX010000001.1, read as the reverse complement.
ATGATAGTCAAGCTGGGTTTCAAAATAACAAACTCTGGATTGCCAAAACTGCGTCACTACTGGATTGATTGTTTGGTGTTTTACGCTGCTTTCAACAATTTTTCAGTCATATCACAGTGTGTCCTGAGTAAGTTACCAGTACTACTGGTCCATTTATCCTGAATCCAGCCAGTCAGCCATAATGTTAACCCCTCAACCCTGAGCTCCAAGGAGGTTAAAGGTCAGCCATTACTTCCATTTTTGAAAGTCTTTTTATCCAGATGTTTTTAAAATTGTCTGCTGTAAATTTGTAGTATGTGGGAAAGGGTTAATAATGACTATACCCCTAGTGAAAATAGTTCTTTTGATGTTCATGAATGGATAAATATCTCAATCTTATCTTACAATTCTACGGTTTATTTCATGTGCAACCTGCCTATGACAAGTATACGCTCAATAAAGAACGATCAATAAAGAAAGAGTAAACAGTGGACATTATCACTCTATCAAACTCATTGTTTGAAACAGTGAGTTTATCAGGATATACCATGGTTTTTTCTCATAATCCACTGATTGATTGATTGATAGATTGTTTGATTGAGGTTTAAGGCTGTTTTCAACAGTTGTTCAGTCATAACACGGCGGCCAGTTCACCAACTCATGTGTTTTCTGGCTTTCTCGGACAAGTACTCTACACAACATGCTTTCCAAGCAACTGGCTACTTTTCCACATAGACTGTTAGCCCATTGGTGGAAGACGAATGACGCTTGTCACATTGACTTTTGTCAAACGCTGGAAAGAATGTTCAAACTCACAACCCCTGGATTGACAGCTTGCATAGTTACCGGGGCTGGGCTCATAATACTATGAAAAGCATGGGATACATTGAAATAACTTCCAATATATTAGACAGATTGTTTAAATTTATAAATATTCTTGCATGACTTGGTACAATGTAAATTTTGCAATTTGAAATTGTAATGCATATTTTCATGATAAAACATACATGCAAGAATGCAAGACAGCTTCACCGTCAAGTTAACCTTTTTCCACATACACACACTTCCTGACACCTCTGCAGCAGAGAACTATTGAAAATGTTGGGACAAAAGGAGAAAATTGCTCAAAACAAGATATTTTCCATGTTTTTATGTAGAAGTTTTCAAAGTTGTCTGCTGGGATTTGTTGTATGTGGGAAAGAGGGGTTAATCTTTTTTATAAAGCAACATTTTGTTTCCATTGTCAGGTTTACTGCTTCATGAAAAACATACAGATTTGATTAACATATTTGTATCTTTGATAGATTCTTTAAGTGTCTGTATGTGGGAAAGGGTTAACAATACTAAAACAAACCTGATATATAGACAGACTAACTTGCAAGAAATGTGATGTAAATCTCTTAACCCTTTCCCACATACAATAAATCTGCAGCAGACGACTTTGAAAAACATATTGGCAAAATTATGGGAAATCTCTATAAATTAAGGTACAATTACTGAAAAAAAGGTTGAAGACATTGTGGCACTTCTTTTGCCACAATGTTTTCAAAAGTCGTCTGCTGCAGAGGCATCAAAACCATCTATATGTGGGAAAGGGTTAAAAGCCTAATACACATATTTCATATACAATACAAATGGTTACCATTATTTGGCCAGATGTATAATTTAGATTGTAAGTCCAAACACATAGTTACAGACAAGATGGCATAGAAGTGATATAAAATATGCATGCAATGAATATAAAAAGTTGATAATAATAGTTTCTAAGATTGTCTATTTGGATAAAGGTTATTGTATTTGGATATTTATATGTAGATAGAGCAGAATCAAAAAATAAAATAATTATGAATGAAACTTGAATCTTATATAAGATAGAAAACTAATATGTATCATATTCAAGCAGTGAAAAAAAGTTTTATTAATGGAGATTAAATTCTGTTCATAATATTGACTTAGAAAAATGGTAATTAACAAATGGATGTAGAGATCATTTTACAATGGGCTGGAGTTTTTTTCGCGTACCGATCCAGGGAGAAGACGACATTGAGACATTAAGTAGAAGACTGAGATGGGATGTATACTTTCACCTGTTGCTCCAGCAAATGAACCCACAGATCAAACCAACAAGAATGCATCATGTATACCAGTGTGTGGCGCAATACCAGTGATCCCAGAAAAACGGTGCAAGATCACTGGCTGTGGATATCTGTCCAACGATTACTTTGTTTTAGCTGACTATAATAATAAACGGATAAAACTTTTTACTCCCGATTTGAAATGTAAATCCTTTATTGATTTAGATTTTAGTCCATTTGACGTATGTGAATGTGACGGTAGTATATACACAACACTACCAAAGGCGAAACTTGTTCAAAAATTAAACGTGACTTATCCCATGTGCTGTGTTAATCGTAAACTGATAAAAAGATCAACCTTTCAAACTGAAGGTGAGTGCCAAGGAATTGTTGATTATAAAAATGATCTCATTGTCAGTATGAAATTTCTAACACATGCTAATGTGGAAATCACCGAGTCATCATGGCAAATCCACATTATGTCAACATCAGGAGCCGTTAAAAGACGGATAACTCACAATTCTGAGGGACAGGCTTTATTCTACGATGCTAAATACATCACCCTGACTCCAAATGCCAAAGAAATAGTTATTTCCGAAGGAGAAGATAATCGTGTCAAATGTCTCGACATCGAAACAGGGGAACTAACCTACAATCATCACATGGAGGATCCAAAAGGTCTTGCATGTGACAAGCATAATAACATATATATACTCGGTAAGCATGGGAGCATTCGATGGATATTGGCGGATAGACAGTATGTTAAAGTTTTGTTAAAAGGGACTAAGAGCATCAATTACTCGGAGGCTATAACATATAACAAATATAAGCATACACTAGCTGTTCCAAGGAATGAGAATAAGGTGGAACTTTACAAAATTAGGAACTCAATTCATGACGTGGAGTATAACTGCTAAGCCCTAAACAGAAAGATGCTATATTACAAACTCTTCAACTGTATCAGGGGAAGGGTTATAAAGTCTAATCAGAAGCTTCAATAATGCTTAACCCTTTAACACATATTAAGGCTTTCTGAAGTCTCTGCAGCAGATGACATTTGAAGACAGTGTGGAAAAGGAAGAAACTGCTCATAATTAGAAATTTCTTCTTTTGTAACACTGTTTTCAACCCTGTTCAATAACCAAACTTTTATTCATAAGAGATTTTCTATATTTTTGCCGACGTTTTTCCAAAGTCATCTTCTGCAATTTTGTTGTATGTGGTAAAGGGTTACCACATACAAAACATCTGCAGCAGACCTTTGAATATATTTATGCAAAAATATAAAGTATGTGAATGAATAATAATTGAAAACGGTTGAAAACAGTGTGTCAAAAAGAGAAATTGATAGTTATGATCAATGTCTTATTTTGCCAGTTTGTTTTCTTTTTTCCATATGCGTTATATGAGTATGAGAGTTATACCCTTATCAGCCTAAATTGAGTTGTAGACTGATCTTGGTCTTTGCAGGGTCAAATAGTCCTTAACCCTTTCCCTCATATAGACGCTTTCTGACGCCTCTGCAGCAGACGGCTTTTTGAAAACATAAAATGTGCAATTTCTCCTTTTGCCACAATGTTTTCCACTTGAAGTCATAGGTTATCCATTCAATTATAGAGATTTTCTAATTTTTGACAAAATATGTTCAAAGTCGTCTGCTGCAGAAATGCCGTATGAGGGAGAGGGTTAATAACAGTGTGCCTGTAATGGCTCCTTTACAATTCAAGAAATTTGAAGCAAACCATCTTCTGTTCAATTTGTGCATGTACATTAAATTATCGAATTTTAACAAAATTGCATTTGCATTTGCAATGATAGCATCAAAGTTGTTCCAATAAAATGTGTTTCAAAGATATGTGGTTAAATCAAAAATGACACAAATGATTGTGAACAATAAATTCTAATATTAACACTGGTCTTCCATTATGAGTTCTTCTGTGTCTTAACCCTTTCCCACATATAGATGCTTTCTGATGCTTCTGCAGCAGACGAATTTTGAAAACATTGTGGTAAGAGGAGAAATTGCTCAAAACAAGCAATTTCTCCCTAACCACAATGTTTTCAATTTTCTTTCAATAATTGGTCTTTTATTTATAGAAAGTTTCCATATTTTTTACCAGATGCTTTCAAAGTCATCTGCTGCAGATTTGTTGAAAGTAGGAATGGGTTAAAATCATAACTTTTAATTAGATGTTTTAATTTAGAAAAAAGGCCAAGATAGCACAGAGCTGTAGACTAAAAGCATATTTCATGTCTGTTTTTATACCTTTAATTGTCATTCAAATCCTATCAGATCAGTAGAAACAAGTAAACTGCCAAAAACATTGTATTTGAGCCTTTCCCGCATACAACAAATCTGCAGCAGTCACCTTTCAAAACATAAAGGCAAAATTGTGAAAACTCTCTATAAATGACAGTATCATTATTAAATTTAGTTGTAACAGGGAAGCAAAAGGAGAAATTGCTCTTCATGGTAAATTTCTCCATTTGCCACAATGTTTTCAAAAGTCGTCTGCTGTAGAGGCGTCTGATAGCGTCTACATGTGAGAAAAGGTAAATTATATCGCTTTAAATTGTAACTGTTTGATATAGCGTAACAGCTCAAAATGCACCTTTCTATAACAAAGGGCTATTTCTCCACTTCCAACAATCTTTTCAACTCTGTTTTCAGCCTCTTATCTTCCAGATATTCCCCAAAAGTTTTTAAAGCACAAAACAAGAAGTTTACTGTTGGGTAAATATTTTGTAAAAGTTTTTTAAAGGTATTTTTCACCAATTATCAAGTTTAAATTTGACTAAAATAGTTCTATGTATTTTGTATTGTTTATTAAAAGTATGTAAAATAACAGTTATTATCATATAAAAGTTATTAAAAATATTATATCTTTTACAGCAGCCATCTGTTTAATGCAATATCTATTTATACATCCATTCTCTCCATTTCTCATACCATTTTAACTATTTCCCTTATACAGATGAACTTTGACTCAAGACAAATTTTGAAAATGTAACATGAGCAATTTCTCTGTTTGCCACAATACTTTCAAAAGTCGTCTGCTGCAGAGGAGTCAAAATGTGGGACATTTCAAACTCTCCATAGTGAAGACAAACTCTTCTAGTTTTAACCCTTTCCCACATATAGACGCTTTCTGATGCCTCTGCAGGAGACAACTTTTGAAAACATTGTGACAAAAGGAAAAATTGCAATTTCTCCTTTTGTCACAATGTTTTCAACTCTTTTACAAAATTAAACTCTCATGATTTCCCACATATAGACACTTTCTGATGCCTCTGCAGGAGACAACTTTTGAAAACATTGTGACAAAAGGAATGTTTTCAACTCTATTACAAAATTAGACTCTCATGATTTTCCCAAAATGTTTTCAAAGTCGTCTGCTGCAGATTAATTGTATGTAGGATAGGGTTGAGAGAATAAGGGACCATTTCACAGGAACACCGACGCTTAGGTCATTTGGATCAGTGAAGATCCAGATCAGCTTGCACCTCCGCAGTCGACTATGAATCCTGTTGCAACAGCATGAAGCTAAGACTCTAGTGAGCCTTCACTGTCCATGCTATATAGTCCTAGATGCAACTTCTGGAAAAAATCCATAAGTGTTACCTAACTCAGTAACTGTGTTCTAACCCTTACCCACATACAGCAATTCCAAAGCAGATGACTTTGAAAACATGCAGACAAAATTATGGAACTATTTCTATAAATTAATGTAAAATTATTGAATTAAGATGAAAACTTTGTGGAAAAGGGGAAAGTGCTTATTAAGAGCAATTTCTTCTTTTTCCATAATGTCTTCAAATGTCATCTGTTGCAGAAACGTCATAAATTGTCTGTATGTGAGAAAAGGGTTAACCTTAAAGTGATGCCATATTGAAATAGCAACAAGAACGCTAAATGCACGAAGCGGCTGATATATTATGTTTATTATTGATGCTTTTCTCACATGCAGGTGCATAGTTGCAACTTGAAATTAGTGTTTTTTCCCATTTTTCCACAATGTTTTCAACAGTATCGAAATAATAATTAACTTTTCTAGATAAATAGATATTCACAAAGTCATCTGCTACAGATTTGTTGTAAGTGGGAAAAGGTTAAAAATATACCAATATCCAGTGAATCAGTACTATCCCTGCAATGATAAGTACAGAGTAGGGAAGCCACTTTTACAATTGTTATAGTCTCTGGGTGTTATGCATGTTCTTGTTCCCCAACCATGTGCTTTTCCAGATATTTCGGTGGTAAATTGCTAGAGCACCTGTCTCAGGTGCAAGAGGTTGTGGGTTCAATCACTGATCTGGTCATACCAAAGACTTTAACAAGAGCGCCGCAAGCGAACGCCAACGCTAGTCTGTTTTTGTGTAAGTCGAAAAAGGGGTATTACTGAATAATTATCAAAACCAGAGTTATGTGACTTGGTATAGACATGTCATGATGTGTATTATTCCTAGGAACATGCAACAAGTTTCATTTGAAAATGTTGAACAGTTTTTAAGTTATGAGGCAAGTCTTAAGTTTTGTGAGACGCATATGCAGCAGAAGCAGATGACTACGCCAAGGGTATCACAATACCCGACTTTGCATCTTCGAAAAACGGACGAGCTAAAAATTGTTGTAATGACTTTCCCTCATTGGCATTCAGGATTGTTGGGTTAGAATTATGCCTTACTCACTGGTGTCAGGATAAATGGACAAGTAGCACTTGGAACTTTTCCAGGATCCACTGTGACATAATTCAAAAATTGCTGAAAGCAGCGTAAAACTGCATACAAAGCAATCCAGATGACAACCTTAACCCTTTCCCTGATATAGACACTTTCTGATGCCTCTGCAGCAGACGGCTTTATGAAAACAAAGTGACAAAAGAAGAAATTGCTCAAAACGAGCAATTTCTCCTTTTGACACAATGTTTTCCACTTTTAGTCATAGGTTATCCATTCAATTATAGAGATTTTCTATTTTTTGACAAAATATGTTTAAAGTCGTCTGCTGCAGAATTGTCGTATGAGGAAAAGGTTAACACTCCTTCCCCAATTATACAGTGTCCTGGGCTCAATCTCTACTCGCGGGGTCAAGAAAAACTAGAACTATCACTGAAGATGATAAATACCCCCTAAACAGCACCTTGACCTACACCATAACTTAATAAGTAAAAGGGCCATAACTCTGTAAAATAACATGCAATTGTAACCCCTTTAGGATATACACATCTCCTCTTGGTATAGAAGCTTCATGTAAAATGTTATTGAATTCCACTCAGTGGTTTGTAAGAAATAGGCCGGACAAAAAAATACCTAAACAGCACCTTGACCTACACCATAACTTAATTAGTAAAAGGGCCATAACTCTGTAAAATATCATGCAATTGTAACCCCTTTAGGATATGCACATCTCCTCTTGGTATAGAAGCTCCATGTAATATGTTATTGAATTCCATGCAGTGGTTTGGAAGAAATAGGCTGGACAAAATATGGCTTCTGACCGACCGACAGCCCAACACAGTGACTCCTATATACCCCCTCTTCTTCGAAGGGGGTATAAAAACTTGGGAAAGGCACATTTTAGCAGCCTTTTTATTTTAGTTACCCAGGGATAATGGATAAATGTATTAAATACTTTTGAGACTAGTGTTAAATCACAATAAATCTGACAAATACAAGTACAATGTGATACAAGGGAGATAACTGCTACTTGAATATCTGGAATTCAGTAAGTATTCTCTCCCTTGGATCAATGAAGCTTTCTATATTCTCGCAATAAACACCACTCCAATATTTCTTTGTAGTTTTTTGGGCAACATTAAATTAATAATATGTGAGTAATGCTGGATATAATTTACATTTAATTTTGCTTTTTAATAATTTACAAATTTATATAAACAGTAAGTACTGCGATGATAGAGAAACCCATCCTATTTACAAACCATTTCTAATTTGAACATTTTTGTTGTTCTTTAACCCTATAGACCGGATTTTTGTTTAAAACATTTGCAGTATGCTTTTAAAGATAAACACTCTAAAGATGTATACATCAAGGAAAAGTTAAAACAAGGATCCATGATAAGATTAGCTGTTTACCTTAGCATCTGACTTCCAACTTTGGATCTTGTTCGATTCATTATACCTGAAAAATAATTGTAATATGTTCACTTCCAGACTTAAACAAGACCAAGACAAGTTCAGAAAGGGTTAGTTTAAGGCCTGCAACAAATCCAATTCTAAAGCAAGAGATGTTTGTCAAATGTTATGCCCCTCCCTGACCGTCACATTGTCAGGAACATGCGGAAGATTGAATCAAATATGCATGACCCAAAATGGGGGCTAATTAATGATTTCTGACCAATCGGACAAACTTTTTGTCAATGTGACCTTGACCTTTGAACGGATGACATCAAAATCAAAAGGGGACATCTACTGATTATGTCCATCCTTCTGCCGAATTTGAGGACATTAGGTCACAGCGTTCTGCAGTTTTCGATCATTTGACCGGATGACCCCAAAATCATTAGGGATCATCTACTGGTCAAGGTCCCCTACCTATAAAATACCTGTCTACATGATAGTTTATTACTATAAGAGGTTTCATCAACATTACAGCTGTAGTTTCAAAGATATAAGTAGTAAACACAACTTACCAAACAGACTAAGTCCTTCTTTTCCTCCTTGGCTAGTACCAGTCTTGTACACAGAGGGATGGGATTCTCGGTGAAATATCTGCAGGGCACTGGAACAGAAAGATGGTTTCTTTCAATTAGTTAAATTACGGAGAATTTTTTTATCCTCGTCCAAAAACTTTCGACACTGTTTAGTGTGCATCAATGGCAGAAACAATGGTATCATAATCGTTAGATGCCCAAATAAATACCTAAGGATCACAAATGTGATCAATATTTTCGAAATCTTTACATGACTGTTTGCAGATACTTGTGACTTAAAATCTGCAACCATAAGGTATGAGGGACCAGTGTAGATTGAGATCAAGCAGTGCATAAGTGCAGCTTAATCTAGCTATGCACAATTTGCCAATAATTCACAGAAACATTGCAGTAATGTATTATAAGCAGTGTACTTTAAATCACTTAGCATGGTTGGATGCTTGGGAAGATATCTAACGCCACTTAGGCCCTGGACTTAAGGTAACAATACACCAAATAAATTCCTTCTTTGTTTCAATGTAAAGCAACGAGTTTCAGTCCTCAATTGTCACACTTTCTAAGCATTTCTCATGCAAAACACCACATATCATTTAAAAGAGTTCAGGAGCAGAATCCAAGTATAAGGCGCTATTATATAGCGTAGTTCAGACTTTTTATAATTGATCTAAGGAGAGAGGGTTAACCTCTAGTCCATTTGGAGAAATCATTAGGTGACAAATAAAGAGTATTGTTTTGATTGATTGATTGATTGGGGTTTAACAATTTCAACAATTGTTCAGTCATATCACGGTGGCCAGTTCACCTACAAATGTACAACCTGGTTTTCTCACACCAGTACTCCACAAAACAATCTTTTCAAACAACTGGCTGCTTTTCTACATAGACTGTTAGCCCATCGGTGGAAAGGAATGACACTTGTTGCATTGACTTTATCAAACATCGGAAAGAATGTTGGCCAAGCTGGCTTTCAAACTCACAACCCCTGAATTAACAGCTTGCATCGCTACCGACTGAGCTACTGGGGAAGGGTGAAAAAATAAAGAGTAAATATCATCAATAGACCAAATGATTAAACTATTACAATTGATCATTGCTACAAAACTTTGTATGCCACCATCTATGACATGAATTTTTACTGTTTGCACCAATGGCAAGATTCCTTTCCAACTGAAGCAGTATGTAAGAAATGTTCATACCTATAGGCAGTGTCATCTAGAATCATTTGCTCCTCTCTGAAATTAAACATGGAAGAATCAATTGTAATGTTTACACACTGAACTTCTGCAGGTAAACAGCTATCTGTACAACAAGTTTGAAGGTAAACACTTTCAACAGTATTTTAGTATTATCAACATATCCTGGATTAACCCTTTCCCACATACAGCACATCCGCAGCAGACGACTCTAAAAACATCAAGGCAAAAGATGGAGAATATCTGTAAATGAAGGTATAACTAATGAAGAGATTTGAAAACGTTGTGGCAAGATGTTTTCAAAAGTCATCTGCTACAGAGGCATCAGAAACCGTCTATATGTTGGAAAGGGTTAAGTTCAAGACTACCAGCAAGTTGCATCAGTCAAATTACATGTATTTTCAATGCTTACAAGTGTTAGAAGAAGCACATGTGTTGTCGCCAATATGCCAATTCGTCGAGGCAGATGGCATGAAAATCTATACTAAAAGATGAATGCTTCTAAAAGAGTATCTCTGTAAATTGTTTTTGATTTTTAACCTTTTCCCACATATGACTAATCTGCAGCAGACGACTTTGAAAATGTCTACTCAAAAATATGGAAAATCTCTATCATTATAGGTATAATTACTGAAAAAAGTTGAAAACATTGTGACAAAAGGAGAAATTGCTCGTTTTGAGCAATTCTCCTTATGCCAGGATGTTTTCAAAAGTGGTCTGCTGCAGATGCATCAAAATGCATCTTCAGGTGGGAAAGGGTTAATACGCTTATAGACTTACACAGAAAAGATTTTGACATCTAGTACAGGTAGTTTAGTGCCAGCCTCTTCCAGCTCAATACCAATTCTCATCTTTTCTAGGAACTTTAGCAGTCCTCCAAGAGCTCGTATCTGAGGACAATAGCATAAACAAGATATAGTGTAACTTTGTTCATATTGGTTCATGTTTCAAGGTATTAAAGTCATAATGGAAATAACTAATATTATTCATCACAAATTTATATGGATCCTAAATATATTCTTCACAAAAATATTTAAATACAAGTTTATAAAGACAATTTACTATTTGTAATGTAATGACTATTCCTAACAGTTACATGTAATATTATGTGAACTGACAAAACTTGAACAAATCCGACCGAGTCATAAAATTTGTGATCAGCAGCCAGTTTTATCATGTCCCTTGGGTGGCTGCTGATCGCACGTTTGACTGTTTATTCAATGTTAATGATATAAAGAAATGAAAATGTTACTGACATGGATTTAATGGTTCAAGTTCATATTATACATAATTGTAAACAAAAAAATATAATGAGAGTATTGTCCTATTGTTTTCAAGAAAGTTGGGTGGTTTAGAGTCTTACACCATTTTCAACAGTATTCAAGTTACAATCATAGCTGTGCTAAAGACCACTTTTGTATAGCAATACCCTGTCAATAACCAAACCTTTAAGTTCCCAATAATTCATTTTCTGCACAAATTACCCTGTAGTTAAAGACCACCAGTCAACAGAAACCAGATTGTTCCCTTCCCATTTGTGGTCTTTAAACACAGGTTGGACTGTATATCACAGTGACAGTACACATATTCATGATCCCTGGGTGACTAACAGCACTAGGCTAGGGATGTGCCTTGCCAAAAGTCATTCTGCCACGATCACCACAGCAAAGGGTGTAAACAAGGGACCTTATTCACAAATTATTCTTAATTCCCCTCATATTCTTGATGGAGGGCTTCATGCAAAACGGTTGTAACTACATCTTGTTCAAGATGTAGTCACAACTGTTGTGCATGAAACCATCATTATTATAAATTCTTAGTCAGACAATTTCTGCTTGGCTAAACCATATGCTTTAGTTCATCAGTAATTGTGTTTCTTTGGAATTTAAATGAATTTAAAATTACTTGACATTAAGTTGAATGTTAGACACTTAAAACAGACTCAAGGTGTCAAAAAACATTGGTACATACCAAACATATATTTTCAAAGGGTACGAGAGAGGACATGTATAGGGTTCTTTCGTGGTCTGTATAAAGCACAGGGATGGAGGTCAAGTCCATTGATATCACTCTCCTCTTACACATCTCTACAGCTGAAATAGAATTCTGATTCCATATTCAACATAGTTTATTTAGAATTTGTAGTAACAACTGTCCCTCCTTCTGGTGCTCAGGACTGCGAAGTTAGCATTACGACTTACACACTGGTGTCAGGATAAATGGACCAGTAGTACTGGTAACTTACCCAGGAGACAATGTGATATAACTGAAAAAGTGTTAAAAGTGACTTAAATCACCATAGAAACAAATCAACTCAGTTAAAAAGAAGTCCTTGAACAATGTTAATAATTTCTGAAGCCATCTGCATGAACTACATATAATCAGATGGGAGTCAGTCCTGAACATATGACAAGACTTTTTTTTACTATACCACTAAAATGGTACATTATTATTCAAGAAATCGTTTTTGGAAATAGTCAAGAATTTGATTTATTGGGGTTTTATTTTTACATTAATTCAGTTATATCACAGCAACAGCACACATATTCATGATCCCAGAACAAGGCTTTCCCAAGGGCGCTACACCATGACGGGCTCAAGCTGGGATCAAACCAACCTGGGATGCCCGGTTGAAAATCCCCCATTCTGTCCATAGAAGATTCCTGAAATACTCGAGATGGGCCTGATTGAAATACATGTGGTAACAGATGTATAAATTTTATCTTTTGACAATTTAAACTTTCCATGGCCAGTTTTACCACACTTCATTCTGATAACTCAGCAGTTTGAGTAATAACATTTTACCCTTTCCCACATACAAACGCTTTCTGACACCTTTGAAGCAGACTACTTTTGAAAACTTTGTAGCAAAAGGAAGAATTGTTTGTTCATCATGAGCAATTTCTCCATTTGCCATAATGTTTTCAACTCTATTCAATGATTAACCCTTTCCCTCATATAGACGATTTCTGACGGCACTGCAGTAGAGGGTTTTTTGAAAACATAGTGACAAAAAAAGAAATTGCACAAAACGTGCAATTTCTCCTTTTGCCACAATTTTTCCACTTTTTGTCATAGGTTATCCATTCAATTATGGAGATTTTCTATGTTTTGATAAAATACGTTCAAAGTCGTCTGCTGCAAAATTGTCGTATGAGAGAAAGAGTTAAACTTTCATTTGTTGAGGCTTGCCACATTTTTACCTAGATTGTCTGCTGCTGATTTATCATATGTAGGAAAGAACTATTCAATAGTCCATGTATGTGTAACTATCAATGACTTTACCTAGTGTTGCAATTATGAAGTGTATGTCGTATCAAAAGATTCCTATGTTGTGGGTACTCAAAACCATTGTCACAGTGAGATGATTCTTTTGACTACACACAGCATAAATATTTAGTTTACTTCCCCTTTATATATCTAAGCCTATAAGACTTACCAAAATCTATACTTGGTAAAAAGTGTAGGCCGTTTGTCTGTCCTTCTGTTATACTCTCATTCACAGAGTTTCCCACTGAAAATCATGAATGTCAAGACTTAGTTCAATGTACATGTATCAGTGGAAAGTTATCCAAGTAAAACAAGGTCTGCCAGTTATCCGATTGACAGTTCCAAATGTTTCCCATGTGGCACTATTTATGAAGATTTGCAGGAATTGCGTCCCTTTCCCAGGCCTTCGATTAAGTCAAAAATCGATAATTGAGTTGTGGCCCTTCGGTTACGCTCCTATATTTGTATTTATCGATTATTTGTAAACAGATTTAATGACGTATTCGATTTCATACTAAGCCCGCAGGTGATCTTAACATTACTCTGCTCGATATCTGTATATCGATTATTTGCAAACATTTATTTGTCGGACAAGACTCTGGCTAATCAGTCTTTAACACTTGGTAATTGGTAACGGCGGTTTTTATATACTGTCATAATAACATATTACTTAAATCTCTTTGTTGTAAAAACAATTGTCATTATCAAGACACATGAAAATGGACACTTCAAATTCACAGGTGACAAGTTGTTTAATTAGTCATTGCTTTAATTTATTTTTTTCCATGCACTGTTAAATTGTTCTTTTCCTAATACGTTTTGTAATCATATTAGGTCTTTGAATATATAAAAGCTGGAACAAGTTCATTTTCGCATTCGCACCCCACCCACCTATCTACATACACGACATTAGTAAGCGATCAAAATAGATCTAGTCATTACCAGATACAGTCGAGCCTCGTTAAATCGGACGCCGTTAATCCGGAAAATTCGCGATCCGGACATAAAATTCATTTTTACATTTTTAGGCGTTTTCTGCATTTTTAAATGAAAATGGAAGTATCAAGACATAAACATATTTGTTTGAAATTTGTATGACTAAAAAGAATTAAAAATAGACTCTCCGATTATAACTTATAAAATTTCCTTAGAAAATAGGAAATACGGTAAAAATGGACTTAAAAATAAAAAATTCGCGATTTTCCAATAATTTACATGGAATAAAGAAGGAATGCATGTTGTCTATTAAAATCAAAAATGAAAGTATCAGGCAGTTAATCTATTTTTTATATCTTTACATTAAATGAAAGCAGACATATTGACCTTATAGAAAAAAACTTGTAATATATTGTCATCAAAAAAATTAATGACTTTATATCAATTTTAAAGATCTGTCCCTATATAAATCCATATAGCCTAAATACCAGGTCAGAAAAGGTTAGTGTAAATTGTATCGATTTCAAGGGGAGTAACTCTCTCGATTAAGCCAGTCACTTTACCAAAATAGTGTAGTATGCACATCAAATTCTAGATACCTTCTTAAAGGGCAAATAATTCGTTATCACTGATTTATCTAGATGCTGAACAAAGGTAAGAAAACTTTAAGCCATTGGGTCATAATTTCACAGAAAATATACAGACGCTGACGACTCCACAAGGTGTTAACAATAGCTTATCAATCAAATTTCACCCCCACCATAACTAGAACTATCACTTAAGATGATAAATACCCTTAAACAGCACCTTGACCTACACCATAACTTAATAAGTAAAATGGCCATAACTCTGTAAAATAACATGCAATTGTAACCCCTTTAGGATATGCACATCTCCTCTTGGTATAGAAGTTTCTTGTAAAATTTTATTGAATTCCACTCGGTGGTTTGTAAGAAATAGGCCGGACAAAATATGGCTACCGACCAACCAACCTTAATAAGTAAAAGGGCCATAACTCTGTAAAATAACATGCAATTGTAAGTCCTTTAGTATATGCACATCTCCTCTTGGTATAGAAGCTTCATGTAAAATTTTATTGAATACCACCCTGTGGTTTGTAAGAAATAGGCCGGACAAAATATGGCTTCCGACCGACCAACCGACTGACAGCCCAACACAGTGACTCCTATATACCCCCTCTTCTTAAAGAAGAGGGTATAAAAATGAAAATGCCAAAAGATTTCATTTCTTAACAAGTATTGTTAGTCAGCAAGGTAACTATCTATGTCCACTTGGGTCATATTCTTAAATACATTCCGCCATTCATGTTTTACAAAATATTAGTGAAACAAAAATTATGAAATAAGCTTTTCTTTGAGTATCTAAGTATTACTTAACGCTTAGTAAGGTTGGTGGAATTGGACCCATATGTCCAGATAAGATGCATATTTCATAACCTTAACCCTTTCCCTAATATAGATGCTTTCTGACACCTCTGAAGCAGATGTCTTTTTGAAAACATAGTGACAAAAGAAGAAATTGCTCGAAACGAGCAATTTCTCCTTTTGCCACAATGTTTTCCACTTTTGGTCATAGGTTATCCATTCAATTATAGCGATTTTCTATTTTTTGACAATATATGTTCAAAGTCGTCTGCTGCAGAATTGTCGTATGAGGGAAAGGGTTAAGGCTACTGTGACATCAAAACCGATTTTGTGGGTACTCAAAAGAATGGTTCTCAGTGAGACGATTATCTTGAGAAAACAGTTTGGATTGGCAATAAGGGAGGTTATGTTAGGTAAATATAAAATTAACTCCCCTTATGAAGTCAACAAATGCGCTCGCTTACCCTGATTTTTCACAGCTACAATTAATCTTTCATCTTGTTTTGAACTCATGACAATCTGCACTGGATTTATCTGTTTTATGACTGAACAAATGATCTGGATTAGCAACGAATCTTTGAAACATTTATTGAGCATGTAAAGGAAAAAATTGTGCATTCTCTCAATGATCAGAATCTGCACTGGTCTGAGTGGTCTCCATAACTTAACCCTTTCCTCATATAGATGCTTTCTGACGCCTCTGCAGCAGACGGCTTTTTGAAAACATAGTGACAAAAGAAGAAATTGCTCAAAACGAGCAATTTCTCCTTTTGACACTATGTTTTCCACTTTTAGTCATAGGTTATCCATTCAATTATAGAGATTTTCTATGTTTTGACAAAGTATGTTCAAAGTCGTCTGCTGCAGAATTGTTATATGAGGGAAAGGGTTAATGATTCTACACGCTCACTATGATTACTCCATGCTGTACAAGGCAAGATGTTTGGTCTATATTTTATAAAACAGTAATAATTTTCATTGTCCCTCATCAGTAGTGTAACCATTCGTTATAATGTCATGTCTAAATTGTAGGATGAAATGTTCAAAATCTGTCAGCTTGAATGTAACTATATTTCATTGTGACAATATTGATATGTATGTACAGGTTAACCCTGAAAATCATTACAAGCAGAGTTTAATACTGTATGTATAAACTATTATTTCCCAGATAAAACAATGAATTCTACAAACCTTGTCTAAGAAGAAAAAAGTTGTCATTTTCCTGTTTATCTAACATTGCATGTATGCACGTGGTTTCTACATCATAGTATGCCACGCCCAGCTTTCCCGACTGCCAAACAGCTGACATGTAAATCTGTAAAAATACACATATATCTGATTTGAACAATGACAAAAACAACTAGAACTATCACTGAAGATGATAAATACCCACTAAACAGCACCTTGACCTACACCATAACTAAATAAGTAAAAGGGCCATAACTCTGTAAAATAACATGCAATTGTAACCCCTTTAAGATATGCACATCTCCTCTTGGTATAGAAGCTTCATGTAAAATGTCATTGCATTCCACCCAGCGGTTTGTAAGAAATAGGCCGGACAAAATATGGCTTCTGGCCAACCGACCGACAGACAGACAGCCTGACACAGTGACTCCTATATACCCCCTCTTCTTCGAAGGGGGTATAATTATATTGCATACTTGTATCATTTGTTTTCAGACATATCTCTAATTGAAAAGATTATTAACTAATTGTCATTGTAAATCATTCCAAAACCTTTATAGGACAGTTTTTGTGTGACATGGCTAATGTTTCCTTTCAAACAATGTTTTCCTGACTGTATCCTAAGATGGCACTTTCATATGTCACGATGTTGCATTGTTATTTAAATGTCTTTAACCCTTTCCCTCATACAACAATTCTGCAGCAGACGACTTTAAACAAATTTTGTCAAAACACGGAAAATCTCTATAATGGAATGGATAACATATGACTGAAACTGGAAAACATTGTGGCAAAAGGAGAAATTGCTTGTTTTGAGCAATTTCTTCTTTTGTCACTATGTTTTCAAACAGCGATCTGCTGCAGAGGCATCAGAAAGCGTCTATATGAGGGAAATGGTTAACAATCTTACAGGCCAAGTCATTAGCCCTTTCTCTCATGCAGATGACTTTGAAAACATTGGGGCAAAAAAGAATTGCTCATAATAAACAGTTTTATACTTTTGCCTCCGTGTTTTGAACTGCATATAGTAATTAAAGTATCATTTATTGAAATGTTATCCATATTTTTGTTTAGAAGATGTGTGCTGTCTACTTGTTTTATGTGGGACAAATTGAACATTGTACATATCATGCGGAAGTCTCCACTTAACCTTAACCCTTTCCCCATACGACAATTCTGCGGCAGACGACTTTGAACGTATTTTGTCAAAACATAGGAAATCTCCATAATTGAATGGATAACCTATGACAACAAGTGGAAAACATTGTGGCAAAAGGAGAAATTGCACGTTTTGTGCAATTTCTTCTTTTGTCACTATGTTTTCAAAAAGCCGTCTGCTGCAGAGGCATCAGAAAGCGTCTATATGAGGGAAATTATGGAGATTTTCTATGTTTTGACAAAATACATTCAGTCGTCTGCTGCAGAATTGCCGTATGAGGGAAAGGGTTAACCTTTTATCTGATACAGACCACATTGATGCCTTTAGCACAGATACTTTTTCATATATAAACATTGATTGAAAAATAGATGTTGCTCAAAAAACAAGCAAATTCTCTAAACCCCGTAAAATTATATTTCCAGTTTTCATGAAGTAACGGTTTCTTTCCTAGATATTTTCAAAGCAAACAACACTAAAGTATCATCTTGTGAAGGGTTAAATATTCGAGACATTTTCATCAAGTCACATTTCCTTTGTGTATCAAATCTATCAATAGATAAGTAGTTAGTCACTGAAGGATCATGTCAATCAACAAGGCAAATTTCCTACCCTTTAGTACTGGTTTGACAACCAGGAAACATTGAACAGTGATTTGTCATAGTCATAAAACTAAAGATTTGTTGAAAACAGTGCAAAACCCTAAGAGTCTGCTTAAATAAGCAGTTGTCGTCTGGTCCCTGTCAGTAACATTTGGTTCAGACCAGCAGAATGTTTTAAACTTTGTTCACTAATTGTTCTTTCATTTATACAGTTTCTATATATATTATACATGTATGTCCAGACATTTTCAGTTGTCTCCTTCAGATTTATTGTATGTGGGAAAGGATAAACTAGGCCTTTTAACTTTATTACCTGGGACTCCAAGGATTCCTCGTTCCTGTCAACAGTCCTCATTGGGCCAACATCAGAGGTAACCATGTTGTCATCAGTGCTTCTATCAAAGTTACCATGGTTACTGCTGACATTGTATCGCAATCTGGAAATGCTTTGATTATGGTCCACAGTGGCTGCACTAGAAGAAGAAGATTTTGTCCTTGAAGATGTTCCACTGTTTGTAAAGTAAGCTGATGATGTTAGGTTTGATCTACTGTACCCGCCACTATTCTGAATCAGTCTGATTGATTCTCTATTACAGGAAGTATGTATTGTAGACCCAGAATGTCTGGCAGTGGCCAAGATTACTGGAGTCTCGTTGGTAAAGCATGGCGTCCGTTTAACGAACGGTGCTTTCATCGGTTTCTTGTAGGCACTTTTCTTGTTGCATATGAGTCTTGGTGTCACCAGTTCTTCTGTTGGATTTCTATCTGGTACCAGGCAATCTTCTGTTGTGAAACTAACAGAGGTGTTTAATGATGGTGACTGTTCTGTAGTGTATTCTTCTTCATAAGACGACAGAGTTGACGTGGCATCATGGTTGTAAGCGGATGTGGGTCCACTAGGGTTTTCCGTAGATATATAACCAGTCTCGTCATCTAGTACGAGAAAAGGGGTACTAGAGCTGCGGTCTGTTGAATTTCCTAATCGTTCAGAATGATTAGATTTGCGTCTTTTTACTGAACTTGATACTGGCATTATTTGCCTCTGCATTTGATCTTTAGTAACTGAAAAAATTATATTTTCATTATTACATGTACTACGAAAGGTTTTGAAATATCAACATTTCATAAAAGTTACAAGTTTGTAATGAATTCTCTAATGTGACAATTTGTCATCTCTTTTCAAAAGCTATACCTTCATTTATTAAAAAAAATATCATATTTTTGTCATGACATTTTCACACTTTCAAAGTAATTTGCTGCAGATTTCCAAATCAAATGCTTTTAAAAACCAATCAGGCCTTGAGGCCTTAGATTTCTCACCTGAGAGCACTTAATTATTCTGAGCAATGCAATTTAACGATTTCCTATTTAACCCTTTCCCATATGATGTTTTCAACTCTGTTGAATAATTATCCTTTCATTTATAAATACCGATAGAGATTTCCATATAATATTTTTTTTTTCAATGTCATCAGCTGAAGATTTTGTGTATGTTAGAAAGATTAAACAGACCCTTCCCTTGAAACAAACTACAATAATTATTGATGCCTATTTGCAGCAAGAGGTTTTAAGGGCATTGCGGAATTATTATAAAGGAGAAATTGCTTAATAAGAGCAAATTCTCATTTTCCTGTCGTAATACTTTATAAGTCGCCGGGCAGAAGCCTGCGACTTCTATTTTTAATAGGTTTTCGGAAATCACATGGGAGGGGGGGTTATTATTAGATTTTTTTTTTTTTAAATGTCTTGAACATATTACAATTGCGTTTGTTTAAAAACACTAAGTTATGACACATCTAAAATGAAATAATATTCCGATGTTTTAAGTATGTGCAGTTTCTTTATTTTGATTGGCATTTACGTTTTTGTGTTTTATTTACGAAGACAAATAGTCCCTATTAGCTAGACTGGGATACTTTATTTTCATAAACTATGTAATCAAAAGGCGATAACTACAAACCTTTACGTCGCATAGTCTAATTTGATTACATACGCGCACCTGCTTGCAGCCGATTATCGATATTAAAATCACGTCGAATTCTCCTTTTAATAGATAAGTATCAACATAAACTGGTAACAGAATCAAAAATAAGAATAATTGGTGAAAATATGTCTCAAATATAAGCCTGTTTATCGGTCGTGAACGTCGAAACGCCTTTTCCTCAGTTTGTGACCTAGTTTCATATTGCCAAAATGTAAACAAAGCGAAGTAACCGGAAGTAAAATGTAAACTTAGAAAAGTGACTTTTTTATGCATACAAAAAATGTCGCACGACAAATTGATTTCTTAAACGTCACGATACGAGTGCATGGGTCGAATATAGGAGAAAGACAGATACTATAGAAATGCTTTTTTCTCTCGAATGCACTAACGCTTTGCCTGATTTTTTATTCACTTTCTTCGATGTTTGACACTACGACTCGACTTTGAAACGATCGAGGGTCAACATTTCGAAAGAATGCTCAAACACCTTATTACAGATAGATAACTAATATTACATACTTAAATGTTTAAATATATGTGATATTAAATGATTATTTGGCTTGAAACAAATTAAGAGAAGAACAAACTCTGATAAACAATAGATTTAGAAATAAAGAAAATCTGCTCTTTCGCACCCAATTAATTTCATACTTGCCACCCATTAAATAGTAATGGGACTCGCAACTGGCATTTCTCTTGCCACCCATTAAATAGTAATGGGACTCGCAACTGGCATTTCTCTTGCGCCAAACATATATTGTATGCATCAACGATTTAGATAAACAATTTAGCTGATATGTTGTTTCAAGTGCGGTCTACTTTTTAAACATACGAGGATAAATTTTAACATCTGTGAAATATTTATTATAATTATTATTAAAAAGGAGGAAGTTCATGTCTTCAGCAATTTAACCGTTTTCTCAATGTTTTAAGCGTTTAAAGGTTTTCATTGTTGCTTCAGACATGAAAATATTTAATAGCTTTTTTTATTGCATGTAGATTTAAATCCCAAAATGTATTAATTTGTTGTGGTTTTATTGACAAATACAAAACATCCAAAATCCTGACCAAAAGAAATCCTGAAATTTGTAGATCTATGTGGAATTTCAAAAATCCTGGAATTAGTCCTTATGAAAACATTATGTGTATGTTTAGACTAATGAAAGTCAAGAATACATGTGTGTTAAAAAATAAATCAATGCAGTCTTTTCCGGCGACATTGATGCCTTGCATCAACTTTCTCTTGTTCAGTGTATTGAAATCATACTTTAAATTTTAAAGATACATGTATGTCACATTTTGTTCAAGATAAAATCAAAGACGACCGTTAAAAATAGGCAAACAGTTAAACACTAGTAAATGCTAAAATAATGCAGTTTATTTCAAGATTCTAAATTGATCAAGCATTCTGTTCAAAGTCACTAGAGTAGTTGTTTAACCAGTATTGTATTTTGAGTGTCATCTGCTTGGATAATGTGTGAGAAAACAAGAGGACCATGATGGTCCTAAATCGCTCACCTGATTTAAAAGAATTTTAATAGTTTTCAGAGTTTTCACTCTTGACAATTATAACAGAAGCGAGCCTCATCCTCCCAGTGGCCATGTTTTTCAATAGATCAGAATAAAGTTTTTCAATCTTAGTATAGTTGGTCACGCAAGGAACATTCCACCAAATTATTTTCAAAAAAGCTAGACAAGTACTTTTGGACAAATAAAACCTGCCCACCTCCCTGGTGGCCATACTTTTGAACAGATCAGTCTAATTTGAACAATCTTGGTAGTGTCAACCAAGGATCATTTGTGCTAATTGTTTTCAAATCTGGTCAGTACTTTTGGACAAGTAATTATTTAAAGTTTTAATAGAAACATCTAGGATGAAGCCTGTCAAAGTCCCCTGGCACCATTGTTTTTCCATTGAACAGAATAATTAGAACAACCTTGAAAGAGGGTCACCAAAGGAATATTCCCACACTTTTTTTGTTAACCCTTTCCCCCATACAACAGTTATGAAACAGATGACTTTGAAAACATTCATTCAAAAATATTGAAAATCTCTATAAATAAAAGTCTAATTATTGAATAGAGTTGGATTTTTTTTTTTGACAAATTCAGCTATTGCTCATTATGAGCAATTTCTGAATTTATCACAATGTTTACAAAAATCGTCTGCAACAGATCTGTCAAAATGCGTCTGCTAGTGGGAAAGGGTTAATCAGATCAGTACTTTTTGAGAAGAAGAATTTTGTGCATATATTAAGGAAAACATGCCTTGCCACCGTGACACCTTGCAGCCATGTTTTTCAATGGATCGGGATAATATGAACATTGTTGGTAAAGGAACAATTGTGCCAAATTATTTTTCAAATTGAACCTTTGGGTAAGAACTTTTTTAAAGAATTTTTTTTTTCATTGCCATATCAACCAGAGTTTTCGATAGGATTCAATTCTTTGAATAATTTTGAAAGAGGGCCACTTAAGGAACATCCAATTGAAATAATTTTGAAATTGGTCCATTCAACTTATTTAGATGGAGAAATTGTTTGTAGGAAAATTTGAACAGACAGACAGACAACAACAACTAACAAGAGGGCCATGATGATAATTCACCTGAGTTATGAAATGTGATTTGTCATGCCAATCACAATAACTCATTTTACGGTCATGTAAGTCAATACAAGAGGCCCAAGATGACAAGTATAGCTTTGAATAATTTTGAAAGAGAGCCACTTAAGGAACATCCAATTGAAATTATTCACCTGAGTTATGTAATGTGATTTGTCATGCCAATCACAATAACTCATTTTACGGTCAGGTAAGCCAATACAAGAGGCCCAAGTGTAGCTCCACTTCCACAGAGTGAAAAACCAACACCCTATATTGTCTGTCTTTTGTCAAGTTAATATGACTTAAAAGGTCACCAAAGAAATGTTAATGTACCAGTTAGTATTTCTTATTTTTTCCTTATATATCTCTATGTAAAACAGGTGACCCCAGGGTGGGGCCAAATTTGACCCGAGCAGCATGATTTGAACAATCTTTGGAGAGGACCACTGGACAATGCTACACACCAAATGTCTAAGCTCTAGGCCATTGGGTTTCAGACAAAAAGATTTTTTCAAGTGTTTCCCTATATATTTCTATATAAAACCCTGGGGTTGGGAAAATTTTGACCCCTGAGTTATTATCTGAACAATCTTGGTAGAGGACAACTAGACAATAATCACACCAAATATCGAAGCTCTATGTCTTTCGGTTTCAGACA
Source organism: Serripes groenlandicus (assembly GCA_031761405.1). Lineage (NCBI taxonomy): Eukaryota > Metazoa > Mollusca > Bivalvia > Cardiida > Cardiidae > Serripes > Serripes groenlandicus. The sequence goes on along the minus strand of JASEVX010000001.1, from coordinate 163,183,504 downwards.
GGATTTTCAAAAAAAATCCTATATATATAATATTAACTTTATGTCAAACAGGTGACCCCCCTCCCCCCCCCCCCCCCCCCCCCCCCCGGGACAGGGCAAATTTTGACCCCACAGGCATTATTTGAAAACTATTAATAGAGGACCAATAGACAATGCTACACATTAAATATCTAAGCTCTAGGAATTTCAGTTTCAGACAACAAGATTTGTAAAGTTTTTCCATATATATCCTTTGTAAAACAGATGACTCACAGGGCGGGTCCAATTTTGACCCAAGGGGCATAATTTGAACAGTCTTTGTAGAGGATCACAATGTTTAAACACCAAATATATAAGCTCTAGGCCTTTGGGTTTCCAACGAAAAGATTTTCAAAGGTTTTCCCTATATATCTCTATGTCAAACAGGTGACCCGCTGTGAAGGGCCAATCTTGACCCCAGGGGCATAATTTGAACAAACTTTGTAGAGGACCACTTGATAATGCTGACACAGCAAATGTCTATGCTTTACTAGCCCTTCGGTGTCAGACAAGAAGATTTTCATATCCCTATATATATCTCTATGTAAAACAGGTGTCCACGGGGAGGGTCCATCTTGACCCCAGGGGCATAATTTGAACAACATTTGTAGAGGACCACTCAACAATGCTACACACCTAAATAGCGAAGCTCTAGGTCTTTTGGATTCAAACAAGAAGATTTTCAAAGGTTTATCTACAAAATCCTTTTGGTTGCCATGGCAACTAAAGTTCTGCATGGAATTAATTTCTTTGGGCACATATGAAAGAGGTTCTTAAGGTCATTCCTACCAAGTTTGGTCAAAATCCATAAAGTGGTTTAGGAGGAGATGTAATCAGGGTTTTCATTTTTAACCGATTGTGGAAATCATTTTAAAATCAGTTGTTTTTGTAGGAGTTAAAAAAAAGTAAAGGTGAACAGCCCACTTGACCCCTTTAATAGTCTGTTGTTTTGGCAAGAAAGTTGGTTCTTTTGTTGGAAAATGAAACCCTGGATTTTATTTAAAGAAATTGTTGAAGACGCACAAAACACGACGTACAAATTGTGATCCCAATAGCTCACATTGAGCACTTTGTTCACAGGTGAGCTAACAAGTGACAACGACAACCGATGAGCCTAGCTACCCCACACTTGGAGCTCTGGTGAGCTAAAATTCATTACACTTGATATATCAGAAGTTCAGTTTAATGTAGCCTTCAGATGAAAATATTGCAATAAAGGGATGAATTACTCATTTTGAACAATTTCTGCTTTTCCAACAATGTTTTAAAAAGTCACCGGCAACAAGACATCAAATGTGAACAGTGCAAGGGAAAGTGCAAAGAAGCAGAATTAAAGGGCTACTTTGTACACATTTTGTATGATTTAAATGAATCCGCTGTGGTCGAGTGGTTAGCGTCGGGGATTTCGAAACCAGGTGTCCCGGGTTCGATCCCCAGTCGCAGCATTACGGTCAAAGTGGAGTGCACATTTTCTAGCCTAGTACTGGTTTGTTTACCCAGGGATCATGAATAAGTGAACTGTCGGCCATGATATAACTGAAATAATGTTGAAAGTGGCGTAAAACCCCAAAAAATAAATAAGTATGATCTAAAACCGGATAAATTTAAATCACAGGAAGCATATTAAAATTCAACTGTACAGACCCATTTAAATGTGTATATAAATATATATTATATAGATATGTCACTGTCATGGATCAATTATGCTCGCATTCCAATTTCAGGATTGTAGGTCTATACTTCATAAATATACATTACATATAAAGTAAAACTGTGTATACTAAAATATATATGTGTTTTATCTCCACAGCTGACCTAGTTAAAGCTTTACAAAGTATTAAACCATTTCCCAAATACATTATAATCCCTTTCCCTCATACAACAATTCTGCAGCAAACGACTTTGAACATATTTTGTCAAAAAATGGAAAATCTCTTTAATTGAATGGATAACCTATGACTAGAAGTGGAAAACATTGTGGCAAAAGGAGAAATTGCTTGTTTTGAGCAATTTCTCTTTTTGTCGCTATGTTTTCAAAAAGCTGTCTGCTGCAGAGACGTCAGAAAGTGTCTATATGAGGGAAAGGGTTAAATCAGACAACTTGGAGCCTCAAATTCAGCCAGTGGAGCTTTAAACCCTCCCTCCACTTACATCAAATATGCAGCAGACAATGTTGAAAACGTTAAGTGAGAAATACTTAAACTTTATGTACCGGTAAATGAAAGAATTCTGGACTAAATTTGTAAAGATTGTGGCAAAAGTCATCTATTTCAGAAGCAACAGAATGTAACTTCACATGAGAAAGGGTTTATCTCTTAACTACATGAAAATGTGAAAACATTAAGGACTGCAGACATATTTTGATGCAACATCAGCAGACGACTTTTTAACATTTTGGCCAAAGGTGAAATTGCTCATGAGCAATTTCTCCTTTGGCCACAATGTTTTCAATTTGATTTAACCCTTTCCCTCATACGACAATTCTGCAGCAGACGACTTTGAACATATGTTGTCAAATAATGGAAAATCTCTATAATTGAATGGATAACCTATGACTAAAAGGGGAAAACATTGTGTCAAAAGGATAAATTGCATGTTTTGTGCAATTTCTTCTTTTGTCACTATGTTTTCAAATAGCCGTCTGCTGCAGAGGCGTCAGAAGGCGTCTATATGAGGGAAAGGGTTAATTTAACAATTAAGCTATCTTTTATGGAGATTTTTCAGGTTTTCAAAGTAGTCTGCTGCAGATTTGCTGTATGTGGGAAAGTGTTAAACAGGAACAGTTCAACACTCCTAAAACATAACAAGAAATGTTAACGAGTGTAAATTTAACCCTTACCCACATCTGCATCAGATGACTCCGAAAACATCTAGACTAAAATATGGAATACATGTTCATCTAAGATACATAATTGAAAAGAGATTAAATCTTTAAGGCAAAAAGCAAATTCACTCAATATGATCAGTTCCTGCCTTTGCCACAATGATTTCAAAAGTCATCTGGTGCGTAAAAATGTGTCTGCGTGTGGGAAAGGGTAAGGTCGAGTTAACTATCATATAACAATACATACACCTATCCTAGGTAAATTTAAAACCCTTTCTAACATATGTTTTGGTCCGCTTCAATGCAATGTATAAATAACATTTGATAGTCAGGTTTCATTATCCAAATAGTTATCTTAGCCCCGATGCATTTTAAAACCCCTCTGCAACAGAAGTCTTTTGAAAACATTGTCACAATAAAAAGAAATTGTTTTCTCTTTTTGCCACAAGGTTTTCAACTCTTTTCAATCATCATACTTTCAATTATAGATACGGCATTCACTGTCAACATTTTTGTCAGGATAATTTCAAATTTGTCTGCTGCAGATTTGTTCCGTGAAGGGAAAAGGTTAAGTATAAAAAAAGAAGATTTCTGACACCTCTGCAGCAGACGAATTTTGAAAGCTGTGTGACAAAAGGAGAAATTGCTCAAAACGAGCAATTTCTCCTTTTACCACAGTGTTTTCAACTTTATTCAATTATTATAACCTCAATCATTTAAAGAGATTTTCCATGTTTTTGCATGATTGTTTTCAAAGTCATCTTCTGCAGATTTATTGTATGTAGAAAAGGGTTAATTTTTTTTTTTGAATGGTAGACAAGATTTGTAGTTGCCCGGGTCCTCTGTCCATTTTGTAGTGACAAGGCCGACTGATTGTCCTCCCACTCATGGGTTTTTTGTGTTTTGAGAATGTAATAAAAACAAGTTTTACCTACATCAGGTAAAATGGCTACTCTGTGAACAATAAAATGTTATCCGAAAGCTGGAACAACTAATACCACTTATAAGTGGTCCCAGCCGAAAGGAATAATTCTACTTTATTTTTAAACAATTCCTTTAATATAGTCAGATCTCTTTTGACTCATGACCAGCAGAAGACTTTTGAAAACATAATGAGCAATTTCTCCTTTTTGTCACAATGTTTTCAACCATATCTAATAATTAAACTCTCGTTTATGGAGATTTTTCATTGTATGCCAATATGTTTTCAGAGTCGTCTGCTGCAGATTTGTTGTATGTAGGATATGATTAAGATATGTTTAGTAGACAGTCACATCTGCCTTGATAATATGTCAATAAAAAATTGTTTTGCAACGGATAGATATTTGTGGTAATAGCAGGGTTCGACACCAGCATATTGGTCTGATGTCCTGAAGGACCAGCAGCTTCTTTTATGCTTGAATGTGGGAGGTCAGGGGTTCGATCTCCGGCTGGGTCATACCAAAAACTTTAAAAATGGTAGTAATGGCTGCCCTCCTTGTCAGGGTTGTGGTGTTAGCATTACGACTGTAAATAACTGGAAAATTGTTGAAAGCGGCGTTAAACACCAAACCATTAATCAAGCGTCCTTCCCAATTAAGTGATTTGGTTGTATGGTGTTTTAGGCTGCTTTCAAGAATTATTAGGTCATATCATGGAATTACCGGTATTAACCCTTTCCCTCATATAGACGCTTTCTGACGCCTCTGCAGCAGACGGCTTTTTGAAAACATAGTGACAAAAGAAGAAATTGCACAAAACGTGCAATTTCTCCTTTTGACACAATGTTTTCCACTTTTTGTCATAGGTTATCCATTAAATTATGGAGATTTTCTATTTTTTGACAAAATATGTTCAAAGTCGTCTGCTGCAGAAATGTCGTATGAGGGAAAGGGTTAACCCTTTCCCACATACAGCAAATCTGCAGCAGACGACTTTGAACAAACGTTGTCAAAATATGGAAAATCTCTATAATTGAATGGATAACCTATAACTAAAAGTTGAAAACATTGTGGCAAAAGGAGAAATTGCTCGTCAGAAAGCGTCTATATGAGGGAAAGGATTAAAGGCCAATTGTCCTGACACCAGTGAGTCGGTTGTATAATGCTTACCCCACAAAGCAATTACTATCACATTCAATTTCGTTGATATGACCTGGCCAGGGGGGATCAAACCAGCAACCTCTCGCACAATAGGCAGATGTTCTACCACTAAATCACTGAGAATGGCACTACACTAACAAACCATTGAAAACAACATCGTAGATTTTGATGTATCAATTTGATCACAGTATCAATGCAACAAATTAATACCATTCATGAAAATGGATTAAGGCATGAAATACTAATTTGTAAGCCGCCAGACAGTACATGTATAGCGCACATACTATATCAGCCTATACTTTTGAGAAAGTGAAGAAAACAGTGTGTTAAAGGAAAAATGCTTGTAAATGCAATTTTCTCTACTTCACAATAATATTTCAATAGTGATCTGACAGAGTGTCAAAAGTTAGATCAAATGTGAAAGGCTTCATTCATAGTTCCTGATCATAAAGCATTGTCTGAATAATTAAATGAGATGAAACCATTAAACAACTTCATGAAAATAAACCCTCATACAGACAAAAACTACCCTTTTCAAAAATATTCTGGGGAAAAATCAAATCAAGCAATTTCTCCTTTACCAACAATCTATTAACCCTTTCCCTCATGTAGACGCTTTCTGATGCCTCTGAGGCAGACTACTTTTGAAATCATAGCCACATTGATTTTAACTCTATTCAATAATCATACTATCATTTATAGAGATTTTCTATATTTTGGAATTGATGATTTCAAAGTCGTCTGCTGCACATTTGCTTTAAGTGGGAAAGGGGTTAATATTTATTTTCAATTGTTTTAGTATTGTCATTTAGTTACCAGATAATTTTATTTAATCAGATAAGATGACCCTAAAATTATCATAACAAGTAAAACAATTAACCCTTTCCCACAAAATGACTTGCAGACTCATTTCGACCCATCTTCTGCAAACAAATTTTGTAAACATTTCAAAACAAAAAAACGCTGAAGACGGTAAGGCCGGATTGTCAGCAATTTGACCTTGAAAATCAACAAACCAAGGTCAAGGTCAAAGTAACCACAGAAATCAATAGAACTTGTTACTGGTTACCTTCAGGTTACCGTTTCCAGTGCTGAGATTATGCCTCAACCTGAAATTTTAACCAAAATGTTGACGGACAGACAGACAGACAGATGGACGGACATCGCCAATCTATAGACTGAAATTGCTAGAGCAATCCGGCCAAAAAGTTCTCAATTTTTTTATTTTCATTTATAAAGATTTCGCCTACATGTTTTCAAAGCGGTCCTATGCAGATTTGTTTCATGTGGGAAAGGGGTTAAAGTCAAATGTTTAAATAACATTTAGGTCTCTAGAAAAAAATAATGAAACTGTTTTACAAATTTATTTAAATACCCTTTGTATGAGCCCCAACATAATATCCCACTGGGAACCCCAATGATCATGTGGTTATACTGCCCACGTCTAGTCTGATGACTCAGTGTCATGTTTTGTATTAACTTTGCATAATGCTATTTTTAGAATATAGAGGATTTCCCTTTCCCATTCAGTAAGTTGTCGATACTATCACAATGTCTGCACTGCAGACTCTCTACAATATCGATCAGATACAATAATTGTTTCTTGCATCACCATTCTATGTATAAACCCTTCGCCTTGTAGTTTAAAAACTCTAAATATAATGCATCAGGGGTGAAATAAATAATAGTGGGCATAAGAGAAGAACAACTAATGCCTTGTTTTGATCAGGTTTTTTTCTCTTTTTTTTTTTTGTCCCCTACAATGCTTTAGGTCTCTGAGTGCTTTCATTAGACCCACTACAGTGGTGTTAAACTTTATGTAACCCTGAAAAGGGTTCATTTTCCCTCATAGACACTTCACATCCCTACATTGAAGTTGATAATCAGTTGAAATAAAGTGGGAACAGTTATTGTTTATGTCTGTAACATTCTGTGATATCTATCCAAAGACAGATTTAATACTATATTTATTATACATTACTTTTGAAATGTCATTCTTTGAAACTCTCTAAATTGAAAGTCAATTTAATGTCCCAAAAGCTTAACCCTTTTCCTCATACGACAATACTGAAGTGGACGACTTTAATCATATTTTGTCAAAAATAGAAAATCTCTATATTTGAATGGATAACCTATGACTAAAAGTTGAAAACATTGTGGCAAAAGGAGAAATTGCTCGTTTTGAGCAATTTCTTCTTTTGTCACAATGTTTTCAAAAAGCTGTCTGCTGCAGAGGCGTCAGAAAGCATCTATATGGGGGAAAGGGTTAAAATGATATCTTTTCACCATCAGTGGCTCCTATAAATCATTGGTTCATTTTTTTGTCAATTTGAGTGAGTGTTCTTCTTACTGCAAATCAACTGTTTGTTTGTTTGGAGTTTAACGCCGCTTTCAACAGCTTTGGTCATATCACGGCGGTCAGTGCACCTACCCATGTTTTCCTGGCTTTCCCACACCAGTACTTACACAACATTCTTTCGAAGCCACTGACTACTTTCTCACATAGATCAGAGGTGAGTTTTGTTTGTTTGTTTGGAGTTTAACGCCGCTTTCAACAGCTTTGGTCATATCACGGCGGTCAGTGCACCTACCCATGTTTTCCTGGCTTTCCCACACCAGTACTTACACAACATTCTTTCGAAGCCACTGACTACTTTCTCACATAGATCAGAGGTGAGAGGCAATGGAAAACATCGCCCGAAAGAATGTCGCCGCAACCGGGTATCGAACCCGTGACCTCCGCAAATCAACTGAGAAACAAATGGATGCAACTCTATTTTAAATGGTCTGTGTAAACAATTTTGTTTTGTGCCCTTGAATAATAACCCTACATTTATTTACCAACAATCAAATGTTAACCCTTTCCCACATTTAGACACTCTCCGATGCCTCTGCAGCAGATGGTTTTGTTTTGCCACAATGTTTTCAACTTTTTTCAGTAATTATCTTGTCATATATCGAGATTATCCAATTATTTGCACAGATTATTTCAAAGTCGTCTGCTTCAGATTTGTTGTTTTGGGGAAACGGTTTAATATTGTTACGGACTACGTAATTAATATCTTTTCAGCCAGCCTTATGCCTTTGGTAAGCAGATCATGTCACCTTTACAATTCTGTTGAAAATGTCTAGGGAAAAAAGGTTACATCTGGTAAATTGGAAGTCTGTTTTAATAAAGGGGTATAAAAAAAAACTGGAAAAGGTACAAAATAAAAATATTGCCATTTCTCCTGACAGCTTGTAACATTGTCTGGGTTAGGTTAAAATTTAGTTTTTGGAGTCATTGCTTCCACATTGATTTCAAAGTTGGTTGACAATTTATATTACATAATGTAATAGACTATGAAAATGTTGTCTACAACATTCCTATCTTAATACTTATCTTTGGTCTGACCATGAGCATTCTAATTTAAAACCAGATCTAAACTAGGCTTGTAAATGTATATAGATCGGATGACTGCCCCATACAGCTAATTTCAGATTGAACTTTGCGACAGCCCATCAAATTGTCCTTAACACCGCTTTCAACAATTGTTCAGTTATATCACAGTGTTTCCTGGGAAATATACCAATGCTACTGGTCCATTTATCCTGACACCAGTCAGTCAGTCGTAATGCTAACCCGCAACCCTGAATGCCAAGGAGGGCAGCCACTAGTTCCATTTTTAAAGTCTTTGGTATCATATGATGCTCTACCATTAAACCATCGAGATGGTCAAATGTACAACAAAGTATGTGTTTCAATGAGATTGGATCAAGAGTAGTGACCAGGAAATGGAAATAAATCCCAAAGTACTTCTACATGTACACAATAAGGTTGGAACAATCAGCATACACAGTTTCTCTTGTTCCACACAATAGTCATTTGCTTCCTGAGTACCAAGTCATCTTATTTATCTTTTCCCACATGCAGAAGCAATTTTTGTAAACAATAATCTTTTTCAACCCTTTCAATATTTCTACTAAAATTTGAAGAGATATTCCATATTTTAACATAGATATTTTCTAGAGTAAGTCTTCTGCAAATATGTTGTATGTTTGAAAAAGAATAACCCTTTCCCACATGTAGACTCACTTTGCAGCAGACAACTTTAGAAGACATTGTTTCAAAAGAAGAAATGTTTTCCACTCTTTTCAATAATTTAACTTTCCCTTTGATTAACCATAATTTTGCCTAGATGTTATCAGTCATCTAATGTAGATTTGGTGTATGTGGGAAAGGTAAAGATAAGGGTAAGGAAAGTTTATAAGTGCTATTTTGTCTGGTTTCATTAATTTAAAACATAACAAGTATGCAGATAATTATAACCCTTTACCTGACACAAACGTAATTATGAAATATCTTATGCTGACAAATTGACAACATCGTTTTCAAATTTGTATCTAAACTACATGTCCCATTGTGCAGACTTCCCTTAGAATGACAAACCATGTAAAAGGATAACAAAAATAAGGCAGAAAGATGATGTAAAACATGTCACCTTGACATATCACCTTGTCACTTTATCATTTAATTTTTTCCTCATACTGACAAATTTTGACAGATCTACAGATTTAGTACATTCCTTTTCAAAAATGTTCTGTGAAAAAGAAACTGTTCATAAAATGTCTCCATTTCTCACAATTAATTCAATTTTTTTTGTTTTAACAGTTAAAACTATTTCTTTTTAATAAACTTTATACTTTATTTTTTATCCAGAATACCAATAAATGTTCTTTAAGGAGTCCTATTATTATAATAGCTAAATATGATATATGAAAAACAGTTAACCCTTTACCTCATATAAACGCTTTCGGACGCCTCTGCAGCAGACGGCTTTTTGAAAACATAGTGACAAAAGTAGAAATTGCACAAAACGTGCAATTTCTCCTTTTGCCACAATGTTTTTCACTTTTAGTCATAGGTTATCCATTCAATTATGGAGATTTTCTATGTTTTGACAAAATACGTTCAAAGTCGTCTGCTGCAGAATTGTCGTATGAGGGAAAGGGTTAACCACTTCTGACATTTAATTTTTTTTACATATTTTGATGAAGACACTCACATTTAACTTAAGATTATCTTTTTCCACATGCAGACACATTTAGGGGCATCTCCTTCTTTTCAAAAGAACTCCAATCTCCAACTAATTAAGATATTTATCAATTTGAATAGGTTCTTTAAATTTACGATTTGTCTTATCACTTGAATTAAACAAAGTTTATAACGTAATTTGTTAACCCTGATACAGACAACATTCGGTCACTGCTGAAAATGAGCAATTAATCAATTTCCCCTTTTTCAACCTTGTTCCATATTTCAACTTATTTAATTAGTCTAGATGTGTTCATCAAAAGCCATAAGACCAGTCATATCAGGTAAATGGGTAAAAAAAAGAGCCGTGTCTTTTTGGTTAAAGATAGCCTACTCTATCCCTCCCTCTATCTCTCTAGAAGTATTCCTACATTCAAACGTATGTTAAATATATTCTAAATGTTAAAAAAGAAGCTCGTAGCAGCATCATGAAGTATGTGCGGGACAGGTCTCATTCGTCTTTCTTTCCTTCTTTCTATTAAATTTTGGTAGGACAGACTTATAACTTGAAAAATGGAGAACACGACATAATAAAGTGACATTGTCTAGTTCTAACAATCGAGTCATTTAAAATAATACCACATACACATCTTCAGGAAGCAGATTAGCAAAATTATACATCAAACTTTGTTTTTGACATTTTCGTCTGACAGTTGAAATCCGCCATTACGTGCCTCGCATTCGCTTCAAGGAAATTCTTGAAAGTTATTTATAGATTTCTTAACGTCATAACTATAAAAAGATTTTCCATATATGGACTTTGCATATCCCATAAGCCACTTCATTCCTATAACGAAGGACAAATTAACGAACGAGAATCATATCACGTGTGATATAGTGTAATGTTTGACCAATCAAAAATGTATTAGATGATGTCATTCTATTTTTAGATTTTGAGTCATTTCGTATAAATTGCTATATCGCCCCTTGTGTTGGCCATTTAGTCTCTCCGCATAGGACGTATTCATAACATCAAGCAGAAAAACCTGTGACTCACAATTCAGAATTGACTCATCGGATCGAAAATAGTTTGTAGAAGTGACATTGAAACATAGGAAACACTGTGAGTCAGCTGTAACCGAAATACGGAGGTAAATTCCACGTGTTTTTAAGCGTAATTAAACTTGAAAAGTGGCTGCTAAATTCAAACACCGTACAATGGAAACGACGTTGTATGACGACGGAGCCGGGTCGGATCGCTCGTTCTCGAATAAACTTAACAACATGAAGCGTGCCATGACACTGGACTTTAATTTCGGCGGTGAAATTTCGGCGTCGAAAAAGCAGAAGATTACCACTGCACTTCTTCAATCACCCGATTTAAATATGTTGAAACTCGCTTCACCCGAGTTGGAGAAGATGATCATTCAGGCGAACGGTATGGTAACGACAACGCCCACACCGACCCAGATTCTCTTCCCAAAGTTTGTGACGGAAGAGCAGGAGGCTTATGCTCAGGGATTTGTTTCAGCTTTGGCCGAACTTCACTCTAAACCCGGATGTGAGGACGACGAGGATTCCATGGGTGATTCTAAAAACATTTTTACTGTCACTTCATTACCAGGTGGCCTTGTACAGGCTGGACTATCATCAAAATCTCTGTATTCAAATTCATCCCTGTCAATAAAGGAGGAACCCCAAACTGTGCCCTGTGGACTTAACTCACCGCCTCCATCGCCAATTAATATGGCAAATCAAGAAGTTATCAAACTTGAGCGAAAAAGGGCTAGAAATCGTATTGCAGCTAGAAAGTGTAGAACTAGGAAATTGGAGCGCATTGCAAGACTGGAGGACAAAGTCGGTGATTTGAAAGGATTTAATGACGACTTGGGAACACAAGCTGCCAAACTTAGAGAACAAGTGTGTAAATTGAAACAAACAATTATTGAACATGTTAATAGTGGATGCCAAATTATGATGTCGCAAAACATTTCATTTTAGGCTTTTTTAATTGCATTAAAAGACATTTAACAAATCAATAAAACGAACATAATAAGAAGAACTATGGATTATGGTGTTTTATCATATTGTCATAATTGCTGTATAGATCTATATATATGTTAAGGGAATAAGTGCTTTAAGTGTTTGACAAAAGTGATTTTATTATCACTTGTTAACAGTATTTTTAATGACTGTAAGGCTTCTTTTGTACTTTTAATTTACACAAAGTTATTGAGCTATTATAGAATCTTGTATTCTCAATCTGTCATAACCAGTTGTTGGTTGCTGCACTTCTTAGGAAAAGGGGGTTACAACAAGCCCTGGTTTAAATTGTGGAAATTTCATGTCTTGGCTGTCAAAATGTAAAAAATAATCTTTTTCTCATTTCAAGCTTTGAACTTTATTTCCACTATAGGCAGCTGTTGCAATTCTGGACTATGGGGGAAGGGGTATTCTTCACTTGATATAAAGGCAAATATTATAAGATTATTTTAGAAAATGCATATATTTATTGATAATGAGTCTATATATAAACAAAAACAAGAGGAATGGTTTCATTTCTGTCTTGGTCATATGTCCAAATAGAAGTTACCAGACACTTTGACAGAATGTCTCATGGAAATATTGTCAAGGTTGTTCAGACTGCTTGAAAGAAGTATCTGAACAGCTTTCTTACAATGATATTTTCTTGAAACCTTCATAGTAACAAGTAAAAAAAAAAGATATTTTGTAAAGACATCATAAGGTGACGGTCAGGGACTGGGATTATAATGTGCCAGTGTTGTCATTTGTTAAATCTTTACCACACATTTGCAGCAGACGACTTTTGAAAACATTGTGTCAAAGGGAGAAATTGATCATTTTCATAAATTTCTCATTTGCCAAAATGTTTCCAAATCTTTTCAACCAATATAGCTTCATTTGTAGAGGTTACCCTTCTTTTTGCCAGAATGTTCCTGTCTTTTGCTGCAGATTTGATGTATGTGGGAAATTATCTGGTAGGACAGATTCTCATTGGTGTAAAGAAGTTTGTTTTGTATAACCTTTTTATGAGACTTTCTCTTCTTTCCACAATATCTTCCATTAAACTTAAAATTAAAATTTCACTTGGCAGCCAGATATTTACATTATTTTCCTCATAGCCATCAGTTCATGCAAAACTATTGTAACTACATCTTGTAATAAGATGTAGTTCAAACATTTTGCAAGTAGTCTACAGTGAATAAGAAGAATGTATGAGACATAAACTAGGTCAATATTTAGATTTACTTTTCTGAAGATTGTTTATGAACTGCTTGCTTTAAATGTGTTTTTACGAATGTACTTTTATCATTTCATTCCTGCCACTTCATATTATTGTCATTCATTACAGATTCATTTCAATTCTAATTTCTTTTATAACTGTTTAACTTCAGTCTGGTCCTCTATATTTTTTGCCATTTTTAAACAATACATTATTTTGGATGAAAACGTATGATTGAAAGACTTACCTGAAAACATTGTGAAACAGGAAGGAATTACACTGCAGCTCTTGTCTCTTGAGTAATTCCCACTTTTCTTGCCACGGTTATTTCAAAATATGACATCAACATACCTGTGTCACTTATGGTGTCGAGGATTAAACCAGTTAATACAGGGGACCAGATAATTGTTTAAAATCATGTATGCAAGGTGCTTCAGGAAAACTTGTTATTATGTTACTTTTAATTCGCCCGTCACACAACGGGACGCATTATGGGAACACCTGAGGTGGATAAGAGGTATATGCTCTCAAACTCAATCATCCATCTTATCGATCTTGTACAAACATTGTCTCAATGTTTAATGGGAAAATACTGAGTATTCAAGATCAATCTCAAATGAGATCGTCACAGACACTGAAGTTATGGCCCCTTTACGGGCGTAATTGTTACAGTTTAGCATTCTTTTTGTTTTTTTATATGTTTTGTATAAGTTATTTGCAGATCTGTTTTAGTATGCAAAAGAATAAAAGAAAATATGAAAATTAATATTTTATAAAGTTGAGAATTTCATTTTCCTTAACCCTTTCATTTATGTGATGGACTTTTAAGCTTCTGCAGCAGACAGCTTTTCTAAACATTGTACGAAAAAGGCGAATTTTGTTCAAATGAGCATTTTCCCCCACAATGTTTTCTTGTGATAGACTAGACCACACTTCCATTTATTAAGACCCGGCCGGGTAGCTCAATTGGTAGCGTATCTGACTCGTGATCTGGAGGTCACGGGTTCGATACCCGGTTGCGGCGACATTCTTTCGGGCGATGTTTTCCATTGCCTCTCACCTCTGATCTATGTGAGAAAGTAGTCAGTGGCTTCGAAAGAATGTTGTGTAAGTACTGGTGTGGGAAAGCCAGGAAAACATGGGTAGGTGCACTGACCGCCGTGATATGACCAAAGCTGTTGAAAGCGGCGTTAAACTCCAAACAAACAAACAAATCCATTTATTAAATCTTTTCCTTGCTTGAAAACAAATATCTCACTTACGAAAACAATGATGAGAATTTATACAAAGTGCTCAGTGTTTTCAAGCCTGTATGTAAAATAGTACCCTGAAGTGAATTTCCTCAGATATAGAAACCTGATTAAATTGTCTTCTCTCATCGACATCTATTATAACTCCTTTTCCACATGTAGCAATTCTGCAGCAGACAACTTTGAAATCATATAGGGAAAATTTCAAAAAACTGAACAAATCTCCATTTATGAAAGTTTAATTATTGAAAAGAGTTGAAAACTTTGTGGAAAATGGAAACATTGCTTATTTTAAGCAAGTGCTACTTTTGCCACACTATTTTCAAAAGTCGTCTGCACGTGGAAAGGAATACTCATTCAAATCCAATGTTGTGGGTACTATACAGAATCATGGTCACAGTGCAACAACTATTTTGAGAACCCACATATAGGGTTGGACAATATAATATGTCCCTTATACAGAGGACTAGATAAGATGAGTTAACCAGGCTTATTCCAACAATTTCCATCTCATAACTCGACCAAACCCTATGTTGTGGGTACTCAAAAGAATAGTCTCAGTGAGACGATTCTTTTGAGTACCCACAACATGGGGTTTGAGTATCAAATAAGGATTTATCTAGAGCTCTGTTTATATAAGGTCTGTCTAATATTTTCAAAGGAGACATTTTAAGATAGCATATCAAGAAAATGGTTAAGAGGTATATTTTGTCTCAAATGCCCAGTGGTTTGATTCCTCTTGGAGCTGATGGCTTTTTGAAAACATAGTGACAAAAGGAGAAATTGCTCAAAACGAGCAATTTTCCTTTTGCCACAATGTTTTCCACTTTTAGTCGTAGGTTGTCCATTTAATTATAGAGATTTTCTATGTTTTGACAAAATATGTTCAAAGTCGTCTGCTGCAGAATTGTCGTATGAGGGAAAAGGTTAAACATTTGAAGTATAAAAATCTTGATACTTAGTATTGAAAACATAATTGGAATAGGAGAACTAGGTTATAACAAGAGAGGGAAAAGGTTAAACATTTGAAGTATTACAATCTTGATACTTAGTATTGAAAACATAATTGGAATAGAAGAACTAGGTTATAACAAGAACATCCCCCCACTTCAAAACTAGAGATGTAGCCCAACAAGTTAAAAATTGTTCAGCATGTCGCAACAGAAAGTCAGAGCTCTAGATAAGAAGCGTTGAACTTTGTTATCCTGGCATAGGCCTACGCATGATTGGTTCTGCGACGAAACATTATCAACACCTTCCCAAAATACAACAAACCTTCAGCAGACGACTTTGCAAACCGCATTAAGTAAAAAACATGGAAAATCTCTTGTAATTAAAAGGTAGAATTTCTGGGGGTAAAAGATGAAACATTGTGGGAAAGGGAGACATTATTCGTTTAATAGCATATCTCCTTTTGTCACAATGTTTTCTAAGGTCGTCTCCTAAAGAGGCGTCAGAAAGCGTAAATAATTATGTCGGGAAGGTTTTAATAATGTATCCATATGGGCGGTTTTCCGACAGCGCGACTCAAACATTGTCTCCTCGCCAGGTCAAAGGCATGTTGATGATGTAAGCGTTTGAACATCGATATCGGTAATTATCGGATAACGTGAATAATTTATCCCACTTTTCCCCCTCGTCTCGCCTAAAGATCACGCCATCCGATAAACTACGTAAATATCTTAGTGCAGGGGATTTCCAAATTGTGCGATGAGACAATACGCAGTTTTCCGGAATGTCTAAAAATAGCATATAACGTCATGATCTATGTTTATGTATTATTGGGGACACCACGTAAAAAGGGGTACATTTTATCACCTTTTATAATACTTCCGTAAAAATCTCCTAATCGAACAACTCTTGGGCACAGCAGTCCTTTGATTCGAGGTATTTGGGAAATCAATTTCATTTTATGTGTAATTGCTTTCAGTACATATTAACAATGAGGTTCGTGATCATGATGTGTTTATTGGTTGTGTTCGTAGTTTGCAACAGTATATCGGTTAAATCACGGCGACAGTTCACTTACTCATGACCCCTGGTAAACAAACCAGTACTAGTCTAGGAAATGTGCCTTGCCTACGGGCACTCCATCATGACCGCTGCGACTGGGGATCGAACCCGGGACGCCCGGTTCCAATTCCCAACGTTTAAGCACTCGGTCACGACGGATTCCCCTGTGATTATGGACATAATATAATATGAGTAATTAAATACATGTATGTATGGATATGAAGTGTTGAAACGATAGGCATTTTATTGTCCCAGAGGATTTAGATCCTGTTTACTAACTTGGATTGGTTAGATACGTTATATAAACTTCTATTTACGTCTCTGAATTGGTCTACAAACAAAACGTGCATGGCCAAATGAGCCAGGCCGTACGATAACGGATAACCGAGGATCAAGATCAGCCTGCAAATACTCACAATCTGATAAAAGTCTCGTGTTTTTTTCCGAGATTTACTCGCCCATGCTTTCTGGGAGCATTTTAAGAATGGACATAACTATAATAAATTAAATGATTATGATTTAATAATTCTCATTTAATATGGCACATGTTATTGGCGTGGGCAAAAAAATGCCTAGTTTGAATCACCGGTTCAGTTATGTTTTGTAAAGGTTGTAAAATATATTTATTTATTTATTTATTTATTGGGGTTTTACGCCGCTTTCAACATTATTTCAGTTAGGTTGTAAAATATACTGCGGTCGCACTTCTAGTTTCATCTATGATCATGATTACAACTTTTATTTATTTATTAATCAAATTATGATTCATTTATTGTTTTGGTATTTTACACCGCTTCCAACAATTTTTCAGTTATATCTCGGCTGTTCCTGGGTAGTGTACCAGTGCTACTTGTCCATTTATCCTGACACTAGCGCCAGTTAAGCCCGTAACACTGAGCGTCAAGGAGGTCAGCCATTACTACCACCTTAAAGTATTTGGTATGATCCGGTCAGGGAACGAACCCGCGACCGAGGCGGACGCTCAACCACAACACCACCGAACGGGGCCAGTTAATCACTCTGTGTTTAGTTAGTTTAAACTTATTTAGTTTACATCGATTGCGAAACAAGCTTTTAGCTTATATTAATCACGTTCGATTTCTGCTTCCTTGAGACTTAACCCTTTCCCTCATACGACAATTCTGCAGCAGACGACTTTGAACATATTTTGTCAAAAAAAAGAAAATCTCTATACATGTAATTGATGGATAACCTATGACAAAAAGTTGAAAACATTGTGGCAAAAGGAGAAATTGCTCGTTTTGAGCAATTTCTTCTTTTGTCACTATGTTTTCAAAAAGCCGTCTGCTACAGGGGCGTCAGAAAGCGTCAGGGGTTAACCAGTACTCGCGCCGTTTGTGTGGAAAGTCTCAAAGGCAGAACCCACTCATCACAGGATTCGAACCCGGGACCTGTGTTTGAACAAGCAATGAGACCCATTTCTGCCTAACGTGGTGTACATAACCGCATAATCCTGGCACTCTTTCAAAGTCATTGTTTTAAATTATTTGTTTTTAACGTATGGATTTTGAGTCATATAAACCCCAGTGACAAACAAACCTTGCTATTTATAAATAGGTCTCTGTACTTATGGTGTGGACTTCGACCTACAGCTGAAAACATGTACACTCTGAAAGTCCATATATGGGCATTTTACGCAGACCATAACTCATTACTTGAAAACTAGAGCAGCGATAGACTAGTCGGTAACGATAAGGGTTATCAACCAAGGGGTTCGTGAGTGCGAACCTCGGCTCGACCATTCACTTTTTCCGTTTAACCGCCTTAAATCTGTGCAGCAGACGACTCTGAAAACATATAGTAAAATGATGCTCAAAACTCTCTGTAAACGATGAACAATTAATGCATACGGTTGAACACATTTTTTGCAAAGGGAAAAATCTCTCGAATTGACCAAATTCACCTTATGCTACATACGACCCGTCTACTGCAGAGGCGTCAGAAAGCGTTTGTATGAGGGAAAGGCTTAATTAAAAGATACCTTTGGACAAGCGTCACTCGTCTTCTATCAATATAATAGACAAGTGTATACGGAAAAGTAGCCAGTTGCATTGGAAGATGTTACATGTGATGTAACTAATATAATGTTGAAAGGGCGTTAAACTCCAATCAGTCAAAATGTTACCTGAGCCACGAAGCACAAAAACCGACCGTCGGAGGTTTTGAAATACAGTCCAACCTGTGTTCAAAGACCACCCATGGGAAGAGAACAATCTGGTCTTAATTCACAGGTGGTCTTTAATTACCGGGTCATTTATGCAGAAAATAGTAATTGGGAAATAAAAATTGGTTGTTATAGGCATGATATTGCTAAGCAAAGGTAGTTTTTATCACAGGTTTATCTGTAATTGACATTTACGATTATATTGTCATTCCGGTATACATGTAGTTGTTATTGGGTAATGACTGCTCTGCAAGAGCTTCCTTGACACATACTTGTTCAATTAGATTGAGAAAAGAAAAGATCCTACCAGACTACGATTAAGCGCAGCCTGATCTGGTTCTTTAAGAATAGCAAATTATCGAATGTCGTTTATCGCGTGGTAAGGTATGTCAGTTTTTGTTAATTCAAAATTATAAAACGTTATGAGCCGTACCACGAGAAAACCTACATTATGGACTCTGCGTAATGTATCGACCCAGATCGACTGCGCAGGCTAATCCGGGCCGATTCATTTCGTCTCAGGGGGATAGAGGTATAGATTAACGAGTCCTGAAACAGAAAATCCGCAGGAGGCGAAAAGTGTCTGTCCGGGTTAGCCTGCGCGGCATGCTTAGGCTGATCCGGGTCAATACTTAACGAAAGGGTCCACAATGGTTTTTTCTCGTGGAACGGCTATATATATAGACTATATACGATACAACTAATATATATTGACACCTAAACCGATAACATTGTTCTGATCTTGATCTAGATTTTTCTCCCGCGTCAAGACCTTAACCACTTTGCGATTTGGAAATTCACCACACCTTTAAAATCATGACGTCAATGTATGTTTGTGGTAAAAGGTAAAACGGCGCGTTCTTGTCCAATAAAATATACACCGCAAGTTGACGGTAAAAAAAAACATTTTTTTCCCCCGCTACACCTATTAACTATAGACCCTTCTTTTAAAACTGAAAAAATGTAACGAAAATAACTGACATTTGACAAATAAAAGAATTTAAGTATGAATGTCTTAAACAAAATGAAACTTTTTCGTTTAGAAAGGTATATATATATACACACGTTTAAGTCCTATTGCTTGCTCACTAATTTATTCCAGGACTTTCATAATATATATATATATATAAACCAAGACATGATGAATGTGTAATACTTTTATATTATTTATGATTTCCAGTTTGAAAAATATCTAGGGAAAATATAAAGTTTCTCTATAAATGAAAAATAAATAAAACCGAAAACACATTATGGTAAAAGGAGTAATATCTCCTTTTGCCACAGTGTTTTTGAAAGCAATCTGATGCAGAGTTTTCTGAAATTGTCTATATGTGGAAAATGGTTAACTGTTCTCAGATGCAACCCGACCAATTATCATATTCATTTGTTGATGTTTCACGAGTAAATAAGTAAACTGTAACTTCACTCATTGTCAACTGCCCCTCTTGTAAATAAATTAAACCGTCTGTATTTGCACCCATTCCTACCTCTCACTCTTGTAAATAAGTCAACTGTAACTTCACTCATTCCCAACTCCCCCTCTTGTAAATAAGTAAACTGTAACTTCACTCATTCCCAACTATCCCTCTTGTAAAAAAGAAAACTGTAACTTCACTCATTCCCAACTATCCCTCTTGTAAAAAAGAAAACTGTAACTTCACTCATCGTCAACTCTCCCCCTTGTAAATAAGTAAAAGTGTAACTTCACTCATTGTCAACTCTCCGTTTTGTAAATAAGTATACTGTAACTTCACACATTGTCAATTATCCCTCTTGTTTATGAGTAAACTGTAGCTTCAACTATACCCAACTCCCCCTCTTGTAAATAAATAAACTGTAACTTGACTCATTCCCAACTCTCCCTCTGGTAAATGAGTAAAACTGTAACTTGACCCATTCACAACTCTCCTACTTGTAAATAAATAAACTGTAACTTGACTCATTCCCAACTCTCCCTCTTGTAAATGAGTAAAACTTTAGCTTGAACCATTCCCAACTCTCCCTCTTGTTAATAAGAAAACTGTAATTCACTCATTCCCAACTCCCCCTCTTGTAAATGCGTAAACTGTAACGTCACTCATACCCAACTGTCCCTCTTGGAAATATGTAAACTGTTACTTCACTCATTGTCAACATTCCCCCTTGTAAAAAAGAAAACTGTAACTTCACTCATCGTCAACTCTCCCTCCTGTAAATAAGTATACTGTAACTTCACACATTGTCAATTATCCATCTTGTTAATAAGTAAACTGTAACTCGACTCATTCCAAACTCTCCCTCTTGTAAATGAGTAAACTGTAACTTCACCCATTCCCAACTCTCCCTCTTGTTAATGAGTAAACTGAAACTTCACCCATTCCCAACTCTCCCTCTTGTTAATGAGTAAACGGTAACGTCACTCATGCCCAACTCCCCCTCTTGTAAATAAATTAAAGCTTACTTCACTTATTGTCAACATTCCCCCTTGTAAAACAGAAAACTGAAACTTCACTCATCGTCAACTCTCACCCTTGTAAATGAGTTAACTGTAACTTCACTCATTGTCAATTATACCTCTTGTAAATATGTATACTGTAACTTCACACATTGTCAATTATCCCTCTTGTTTATGAGTTAACTGTAACTTGACTCATCCCCAACTATCCCTCTTGTAAGTAAGTAAACTTAAACTTCACCCATTCCTAACTCTCCCTCTAGTTAATGAGTAAACTGTAACTTCACTCATTCCCAACTCTCCAACTTGTAAATGAGTAAACTGTAACTTCAACCATTCATAACTCCCCCGCCCCCCCCCCCCCTCCCCCCCCCCCCCCCCCTCTTGAAAATAAGTAAAATGTAACTTCACTAATTGTCAACTCTCCGCCCTGTAAATGAGTAAACTGCAACTTCACCCATTCCTAACTCTCCCTCATGTAAATAAGTAAACCTGTAACTTCGCTCATTCCCCACTCTCCAACTTGTAAATGAGTAAACTGTAACTTCAACCATTCCTAGCTCTCCCCCATGTAAATAAGTAAAACTGTAACTTCACTCATTGTCAACTCTCCCTCTTGTAAATGAGTAAACTGTAACTTCACTCATTGTCAACTCTCCCTCTTGTAAATAAGTAAACCTGTAACTTCGCTCATTCCCAACTCTCCAACTTGTAAATGAGTAAACTGTAACTTCAACCATTCCTAGCTCTCCTCCATGTAAATAAGTAAAACTGTAACTTCACTCATTGTCAACTCTCCCTCTTGTTAATGAGTAAACTGAAACTTCATTCATTGTCAACTCTCCCCCTTGTAAATGAGTAAACTGTAACTTCATTCATTGTCAACTTTCCCCCTTGTAAATGAGTTAACTGCAACTTCACTCTTTATCAACTCTCATTTTGTAAATGAGTAACCTGTAACTTCACTCATTGTCAACTTTCCCCCTTGTAAATGAGTAAACTGTAACTTCAACCATTCCTAACTCTGCCCCTTGTAAATAAGTAAAACTGTAACTTCACTCATTGTCAACTCTCCCGTTTGTAAATGAGTAAACTGTAACTTCACTCATTGTCAACTCTCTCCCTTGTAAATGAGTAAACTGTAACTTCACTCATAGTCATCTCTCCCTCTTATAAATAAGTATACTGTTACTTCATTCATTATCAACTATCCCTCTTGTAAATGAGTAAACTGTAACTTCACTCATTCCCAACTCTCCAACTTGTAAATAAGTAAACTATAACTTCACACATTGTCAACATTCCCCCTTGTAAATAAGTAAAATTGTAATTTCACTCATTGTCAACTCTCCTTTCTTGTGAGTAAACTGTATCTTCATCCAATCCTAACTGTCCGTCTTGTAAATGAGTAAACTGTTACTAACATTATTATCAACTCTCCCTCTTGTAAACGAGTAAACTGTATCTTCACCCATTCCTAACTCTTCCTCTTGTAAATGAGTATACTGTATCTTCACCAATTCCTAACTCTCCCTCTTGTAAATGAGTAAACTGTATCTTCACCAATTCCTAACTCTCCCTCTTGTAAATGAGTAAACTGTATCTTCACCCATGCATAACTCTCTTTCTTGTAAATGAGTAAATTATAACTTCACTAATTCCTAACTCTCCCTCTTGTAAATGAGTAAACTGTAACTTCACCCATTCCTAACTCTCCCTCTTGTAAATGAGTAAACTGTTACTTCACCCATTCCCAACTCTCCCTCTTGTAAGTGAGTTAACTGTTACTTCACCCATTCACAACCCTCCATCTTGTAAATTAGTAAACTGTAACTTCGTTCATTCCCAACTCTCCCTCTTGTAATTAAGTAAACTGTTACTATACTCATTCACAACTCTACCTCTTGTAAATGAGTGAGAGTGAACTGTAACTTCACCCATTA
This sequence comes from Serripes groenlandicus, assembly GCA_031761405.1. Taxonomy (NCBI): domain Eukaryota; kingdom Metazoa; phylum Mollusca; class Bivalvia; order Cardiida; family Cardiidae; genus Serripes; species Serripes groenlandicus. The sequence goes on along the minus strand of JASEVX010000001.1, from coordinate 163,160,498 downwards.
CCAACTCTCCCTCTTGTAATTGAATAAACTGTAACTTCACTCATTCACAACCCTCCATCTTGTAAATGAGTAAACTGTAACTTCACCCATTACCAATTCTCCCTCTTGTAATTAAGTAAACTGTAACTTCGCTCATTCCCAACTCTCCCTCTTGTAATTAAGTAAACTGTAACTTCGCTCATTCCCAACTCTCCCTCTTGTAAATGAGTAAACTGTAACTTCACCCATTACCAATTCTCCCTCTTGTAAATGAGTAAACTGTAACTTCACCCATTACCAATTCTCCCTCTTGTAAATGAGTAAACTGTAACTTCACCCATTACCAATTCTCCCTCTTGTAAATGAGTAAACTGTAACTTCGCTCATTCCCAACTCTCCCTCTTGTAAATTAGTAAACTGTAACTTCACCCATTACCAACTCTCCCTCTTGTAATTAAGTAAACTGTAACTTCGCTCATTCCCAACTCTCCCTCTTGTAATTAAGTAAACTGTTACTATACTCATTCACAACTCTACCTCTTGTAAATGAGTGAGAGTGAACTGTAACTTCACCCATTACCAACTCTCCCTCTTGTAATTGAATAAACTGTAACTTCACTCATTCACAACCCTCCATCTTGTAAATGAGTAAACTGTAACTTCACCCATTACCAATTCTCCCTCTTGTAATTAAGTAAACTGTAACTTCGCTCATTCCCAACTCTCCCTCTTGTAATTAAGTAAACTGTAACTTCGCTCATTCCCAACTCTCCCTCTTGTAAATGAGTAAACTGTAACTTCACCCATTACCAATTCTCCCTCTTGTAAATGAGTAAACTGTAACTTCACCCATTACCAATTCTCCCTCTTGTAAATGAGTAAACTGTAACTTCACCCATTACCAATTCTCCCTCTTGTAAATGAGTAAACTGTAACTTCGCTCATTCCCAACTCTCCCTCTTGTAAATTAGTAAACTGTAACTTCACCCATTACCAACTCTTCCTCTTGTAAATGAGTAAACTGTAACTTCACCCATTACCAATTCTCCCTCTTGTAAATGAGTAAACTGTAACTTCGCTCATTCCCAACTCTCCCTCTTGTAAATAAGTAAAACTGTAACTATACCAATTCCTTACTCTCCCTCTTGTAAATAAGTAAAACTGTAACTATACCAATTCCTTACTCTCCCTCTTGTAAATAAGTAAAACTGTAACTATACCAATTCCTTACTCTCCCTCTTGTAAATGAGTTAACTGTATCTTCACCCATACCTAACTCTCCCTCTTGTAAATGAGTAAACTATAACTTCACACATTCATAACTCCCCCTCTTGTAAATGAGTATACTGTAACAATTGTGCAAATACTGATCTTCTTCGGATATAGACTACACGTATTCTTTGATCAAATATGTGAATTATCATTGTTGATATACACAAACATACATGCAATAAAATTATAGAAACATGGTAATTAATTAATTCTAAATTATATATATATATATACAGTCAAACCTGTGTTTAAAGAACACCCGTGGGAAGAGAACAATCTCGTCTTTTTTCACAGATGGTCTTTAATTAAAAGTGGTTGCTTTAGACAGGGAATTACTATACGAAGGGGGTCTGTAGCACATGAATGACTGTATAAATATAAACATTCAATGCGAACATTGTCGGATTGTAAAAAGTCTATTGGCATGTTATGTATGTCTACATGTATTTCAACACCATTCGAACTTTCAGTGTGACTATGAAAGGTAAATTTGTCGGACATGTTGTATATTGATATATATCTGAGCCGCGTCTGGCAATATAGGTGTCTTATTGCGTCTCTGTAACGAGATCATAAAAAGGGACTACACTTCTAGGTTCATGACCGCCTCAGTGCTGTTGTGGTATAACGTTTTTTTCGGGTGCGGGAGGTCGCGGGTTTGATCCCCTGTCGGGTCATACCAAATACTCTAAAACTATTTTAATGGCTGCCCTCCTTGGCGTTCAGGGTTTGTGGGGTTGACCACACATTCTTGAAGCTTCTGAAGAACGGGCACGACACAAACGTTGACCAATCCAATATGCACTAAAATGTAATTCAATCTTATCCGCCATTAGATTAACTCTATCCATCATAGTAAAAATCAATAGCAGAGGACTTTGAAAATATATGCATAGAAAATATCTACAATTGAAAGTTTAAATATACAACAGAGTTGAGAACATTGTGTCAAAAAGAAAAATTGCTCATCATGAGCAATTTCTATTTTTGCCACAATGTTTTCAAATGTGCGTCAAAATGAGACTACATGTGGGAAAGGGTTAAAAACGTCAAAAGGTCGATTTTCGTTTGACGTGACTCAGCTGCATAACGACATTTTGTTAAAACGTGTTAGGCGTGAGGATATTTAACAGACTTAAACCGACCTTCGCGTGTGTTTTTTTATGAATTAATTATGATAATGATCAAATTAGATACAATTGGGACTTAGTCATAACCTTCAACAGAGATGATCATAATCAGACTTCTCATCTAGATCTTCGCTTGTCGAAAAGTTCATAAAAGTCGGTTTACATATGGCGCGGTCCATTTTCTAGTCAAATTGAATATTGATTGTAATCGTTCAGTCACCGTACTTTGACGTGAAACCTAACGGGTGATATAAACCGGACTGACGTGATGATAGATGTGTATTGACAGCAATGTTTAATATCAATTTATCTTAAATTGAATGATAGATCATCGTAAACCCTTTCCCACTTGCAGACGCGTTCCGACGCATTCGAAGCAGACGACTTTTTAAAAACATTGTGACAAAAGGAGAAATTTCTCATGATGAGCAATTTCCCCCTTTTGCCACAATGTTTTCAACTCTATTTAATGATTAAACACTCATTTATGGATATATTTCACATATTTGCCAATACGTTTTCAAAGTCGTCTGCTGCAGAATTGTCGTATGTGGATAATGGTTACATATGACGAGGAATGTAGTCTGATGCACCTAACGGAATGTTAGATGCTAGGTCGCTACTCGTACAGTTGTACTTCACGAACACGAACTACAAAGTGATTATCGTCAGCCCATTACTTCACACAGACGACATTTGACGCCTGCTGTTTGCAGACGACTTTTTTTGAAAACATTGCAATAAAAGGTGAAATTGCTCAAAACGAGCAATTTCACCTTTTATTGCAATATTTTCAACTCTTCTTTCAGTTTTCTAGATTGGTAAAGTTGTAGGTCTGGTGATTGTAAAACAGACGACCTATGTAAAGCCATGTGAAGTAATGGGTTAAATTATCGATCAGGGTTTTTTTTCTACTTCAATTTCTGATTTAACCCTTTTTCAACATGTAGACTCTTTCAGACACTTCTGCAGCAGACGACTCTTGACAATATTATTGCAAAAGGGGGAAATTGCTCATCATGAGCAATTTCTCATTTTGCCACAATGTTTTCAACTCTATTCAATAAATGATATTTCATTTGTAGAGATTTGTTTTGTATTTTTATGTAGATATTTTTTAATGTGGTCTGCTTTGGACTTTTTTAAAGGTAAAAGAGGGAATAAGACTGGTATTTGGGGAATGTTAGGGAACAAGTCACGTCACATGAAAACAGACATTAGGAGGTTCGGATATTCAAAGGAGTTCCCATACAATTCCAGAGTCATTTATTATGTTTGTCTTAACCGTTCTTCAATGGCTTTATTAAATCTACCACCTCGGTAGTGTAGTGGTAGAGCGTCCGCATTGTGTGCGTGAGGTCGCGGTTCAAACCCCTGCCGGGTCATACCAAATCTTCAAAAATGGTAATATTGGATTTCCGGGCTCTCTCTTTTTTTGGCTCAGGGTTTTGGGGGTAAACATAACGACTGACTCGCCGATGTCAGGATAAATGAACCAGTAATAACGGTAACTTACCCAGAAAACGCCGTGATGTAACTGTACAATTGTTGATGGTTAAACACCAACCATGCAAACAAACAATTTGAGCCATTCCGCGAGAAAACATTGTTGATTCTGCGTAAAGGTTCGACCCGGATCGGCATAAGCATTCCGCGCATGCTAACCTGGACAGACACTTTTCGCCTCGTGTGGATTTTCTGTTTCAGGAATCATTACTTCATACCTATATCCCCCTGAGACGAAACGTGTCGGTCCGGATTAGCTTACGAGTACATCGTAGGCCGGTCTGAGTCGATACATTACCCATAGTCGATAATTTGGGTTTTCTCATAGTCGATAATTTGGGTTTTCTCATAGTCGATAATTTGGGTTTTCTCATGGAACGGACCCGGCCGGGTAGCTCAATTGGTAGCGTATCTGACTCGTGATCTGGAGGTCACGGGTTCGATACCCGGTTGCGGCGACATTCTTTCGGGCGATGTTTTCCATTGCCTCTCACCTCTGATATATGTGAGAAAGTAGTCAGTGGCTTCGAAAGAATGTTGTGTAAGTACTGGTGTGGGAAAGCCAGGAAAACATGGGTAGGTGCACTGACCGCCGTGATATGACCAAAGCTGTTGAAAGCGGCGTTAAACTCCAAACAAACAAACAAACAAACAAACTCATGGAACGGCTCAATTACTTGATGTGTTTACGATAACGTGACGATCATGGAAGATCCCGCAGAGATGCAGTCTGATATGGACCATTGCAGCAACGTCACGAATAGCGGTGTGTATTCAGATTGACCTGGCTCTTATATGGACCAAAGTTGTACGTATGCGATCGGCATCGGCTCATCTTGGCTAAAGTCGTAAATTAAAGTTGAGCTAACATGTTGACAAACTTATCAAAATAAATATGGCTCAGGTCAGGCACTTAACAACAACAACCCAAATGCGACACTAAAATAACACAACATGCATATTCATATTTACAACATCGAAGTTTTTAAATTGAATAGACTACACTAGGGTAACCCTTTCCTACACACAACAACTTTTTAGCAGATTACTTTGAAGATATCTAGGCAAAACTAAGGAAAATTTCTATATATGACATTTTGGCAATTTAATAAGTCGAAAATATTATGGCAAAAGGATTAACCAACACAGAGTCGCCTCGTGACGTCAGTACAATGATGGAATCTCTTCGACATACTGTTCTTGATTGTAGATAACAGTGGTTCATTGATAGCGCTTCATACCAAAGATTATCCATGGGATCGCATCTTCTGCCTTTGGGATTTTCGACACAAACGGCGCGACTACTGGCCAGGTTTCCCAGGAAGCAGACATCGAGCGTGATTAATATAAGCGGAAAACTTGTTTATCAATCGATGTAAAGTAAATAAGTTAAAACTATGATTATACAGACTGAATGAACACTGTGGAGAGATGAGGATTTATCTGTCGCCTGCAGCAAAAAGGCGTCAAATATAGTCTGTATCCGGGACACTATTAAAAGCCGTATTGGATTTTAGAAAAAGTTAAGATTCTACTTTGGTTAATATGTGTGCCAGTTTCTAATAGTATCTAAACCAAATATATCAAAAAATCTCGAGTGTGGCGTACGAGTGTCAATCAAGTTATTTCGGAAATGCGATCTATTTAGACGGAAGTTACGAAGAAAGCTTACTTCCGTTTTGTTCATGGACAACACACCATACGTCACGTACTGTCACATGATTGGGGGACCACGCTATACGGAAACGTGCATTATAATTACAATTGACATATCATGTGAGAAAAACTAATAAACACGCTGAAAATGACGTTAGTAGGCTTACCAAACGAATACGAACAAACTACGTCACACGTAATTAAACATTTGGAGGTTTTTTAATTAATGGGATACGAAATCGATCAAATCGATAACATTTGAATACTTTCAATGTCGGTTTTCTGTCAAAACTGTTCGCCAGAAACTTCTGGGATAATACTTGTTGGTTTGTTTTATTGGGATTTAACGCCGTTTTTAACATAATTTCTGTTTTATCACGGCGATAGCTCGCTTTTTCATTATCCTTGGGTAAACAAACCAGCATTAGGATATTTGCCTTGCCCATGGGTTCTCCAACATGACCGCGCGACTAGGGATCCCCGACGCTAACCACTCGGCCATGGTGGACTCCCTGGGGTATAACTGTAGGACAAGTAATCGTAAATCTAGATCAGACTGTGTGGACGCGCAGGTTTATTTGGATCTACATTGGGTTGAAAATGACCTTTGGTGGGTTTATGTATGACGTGGCTCACATGATGTTTAACCACATACAGACGCCTTCTGACGCCTGTGCAGTAGATGAGTTATGAAAACATTGTGAAAACAAAAACTGCAGACGACTTTTGAAAATATTGTTGCAAAAGATGAAATTGCTCATAATGAGCAAAAATCCTTTTGCCAGTTTAAAAGCCGAAACCGACATTATACTAAGACGGGCGTTTCGATTTTTGAATTTTAAGAATGAGTCTGTCGAAAAAGGTAAATAAAAAACATGGTACAAGGGAAGTAACTGCATATAAACACAAAACAATATTGTATGAGTTGTCTCTCTTAGATCAGACTTACTTTGACCTTATGCGTTATTTATCAACAAGAACCTTTTTTCTTTAAATGCTTATGCGTATTCAAAATATTTATTTATATATACCTAGATATATCTACTTACTCTAGAGCAGGGGTGTGTGTTGAAAGAGAAAGCGCTAAACAAAAGTATGCGATGTTCCCGGACATCTAATCACAACCATATTCTACCGAGTTTTATCGTACCGGAAGCAACACATGTAATAAGTAAACAAACAAAGTAGGAGTGTCAACCAAAATCGTGTAATGTACAAAGACTAAATTTGCATGATATCAGGGTGTTTTTGAAATGGGAGCAAATATAGGAATCTATTACAGAACGGCTACTGATGAAAATGGCATTGTCAAATGTATTCCCGAACACAAACATAGAAACATGCCTCAACCTAAGGAAAAGGAACCCGGACAGTTTGTCCTGGAATTTAAAGCAATGCACAGTAAATGCTGTACGTCCATTTTTCATAAAATCAAATGGAGAAATAAAATTATCCAAATGTTCACATTTTGTAGCAAATAAAACGTTGACACATAAACAAAACATACACATTCTGAAAGCTTAAACATTACTAAAGTAATGGATACATTTAACAACTGGAAATTTCTCTGTTATTTGAATAATGACTGGTTTAAAAGACACAAGAGAATTTCAATAATTTTGTTCCAACAATTAATGGACCAACATTATTCATAAAGATAACAAATTATCAGAATATGTAATCAGGGACGTAGATAAGATCTTTACCAGTTTAGCTTGCAACAATAAGGACACTTTCCATGGAAGATTTACAAAGACTGGAGTATGAATCCATGTGTAGGAGGGCTATATTGAGCTCTAATGTAGCAGTTTGGCATTTTTTAATTTCACCTTTTCCAACAATGTTTTAAACATCGTATATGCAAACGCTTAACTGTTGTTAATATAAGAGATGGTGTTAATCTGTGTTTGTGGATTATTTCAGGTTTCAAGCCACCACCAGAGAATGCATATTGGTGGTGCTCTGCAAAGTTTATACCAAATGACGACTCCAGAATCGTTGTCACTAGTGGTGCCTTCAACCCGCGGTCAAATCATGCATGGATTGGGATAAAGCACATTCCTCATGGTAGAATTATGATGGTGAATATTTTCGATGACAAACTCAGTAAGTCATTGTTTTTTAAACTCTTTCCCTCATACGACAATTCTGCAGCAGACGACTTTAAACATATTTTGTCAAAAGATAGAAAATCTCTATAATTGAATGGATAATCTATATTATAACTAAAAGTGGAAAACATTGTGGCAAAAGGAGTAATTGCTTGTTTTGAGCAATTTCTTATTTTGTCACTATGTTTTCTAAAAGCCGTCTGCTGCAGAGGCGTCAGAAAGTGTCTATATGAGGGAAAGGGTTAAACTCTTTCCCACTTGTAGACGCATTTTGACACATCTGCAGCAGACAACTTTTGAAAACATTGTGGCAACAATGTTTTCAATTTTTAGCAGTAATTATACCTACAATTATAGAGATTTTGCATATTTTTGAGTAGACATTTGCAAAGTCTGTTTTTAAAACAATATCAGAACTTTAGAGATTATCTTCATATATATGTTCTATAGTTTAGTTGGGACATGAGAGATATACTTTGTAGAAAAGACTATTTTATTCTGACTATGGTATGCTACAAATGTACAAAGTACTGATGAACAGCAGAACCAAGATCTTGTTGCAACTATATCTACAACCAGAAAGGAAGTTTTTCTATTTAAGAAAGAGATAGAAGTGGAATTATAACAGGTCTGGAAAATAAGGAGGATTAGTAGCACAATAACTTTCTCTGACATTAGAATTGTAGATACTATACTAGAGGCATGTGCTGGTGCATTGTCATGCACTGTTCAGCTGAACATGTTTGAAACCTTTCAATGCAGTATCATAGTAGAACCATCCAATCACACTTTGGCTTATGTTATCTGTACTTCTTTGCCTTTGCTGAAGAAGAATACGGCTTACCATATCTTCATTGCACTAATAATACTTTTGCAATTATTGGCCTTTTAATGAGCAATCTCAATAATTGTACTTCCCTTTATATATTTTTTTCCATATTCCATATGTTTTCAAAGTCGTCTTCTGCAGATTTGTTGTATGTGGTAAAGGGTTAACAGTTAACCAATTACAGTTATAAGAATTGTCTTTGAAAACATCTGAAGAGATTAAACTTTCCATCATCCGGAAAATAGCTAATGTATCCTTGCAACAGAGTTGAAAACATTGAGCAAAATGGAGAAATTACTTGTTTTACCAGTTTGATTCTCAAGGTGTCATATATCATCTTCAGACGGTAAAGGTTTAATGTAGATTCAATATTTCTTGCAGGTGGGGAAATATTTCAAGATACAAGGATGTCGAATTATCCTAAGCTGCAGATACATCCATCTGGGAAATATATCGGATATGTCGGACTGGAAGGGGTTAAAATTACAACAACCCAACAGGAAGAACTCTATTGTAAACTGAAAGATCTAAGATCCAGTAATTATAGATGCTGTTCATTCTCACCAAATGGCAGATACTTTGCCATCGTTCTCAGTGCAAGCGCGTCATTTGAATTACTTATTTCCCAAGTAGATAAAGCTACAGCATATGGTGACGCATCAGTCAATTTAAGCAGAATGTTTCCGAATTTCAAGTTCACACGAATGTTCAATGAGCATGTTGAATGTAAATGGTCCCCTGATGGTCAGTATATCGCTGTGTGTTCGAACACTTTTTGTCTAATGGTTCTTGATAAAAACTTAAATAAAGTTACTGATGTTGTTGAGGATATATTACCAGAGGAACGGTTTCCCTCTTGGTCAAGCACATTTGATTTTGATCCTAGCTCTAGACACGATCTCATGGCTGTCGGAACCAATCATGGACAGGTGTTTGTTGTAAGCATCGAGTCAAAGCGCATCGTTTTAGAAACAGAACCACTCACAAAAGAAGCAATAGATTATGTGAAGTATAATCCACAAGGCACTGCTATTGCCCTAGCAACAAGGGACATGTGTATATTATTGATTGATAGTTGTAGCGGTCACATAACCTTAACAATTGACATTCAATCTCAATGTCCTGATATCGGGGAGAGACTTGTCAGTTTTCCCGCAGTGATGAGTTTGGACTTTTCTACCAAGGGAGATTATTTATTATCGGGATCAAGCGATGGGACGATCAGAATGTGGAAACTGAAACAACCCAAGCTTTCTCTGCTCAGTTTGTGTTCCTTGGTGTTACTGTCCTGTGTCCCACCATCGAAAGTTAAAGAACTCCCGCTTCCAAGCCAAGTGAGGAATAAGCTGCTCTCATTTCCATCCTTTGAATGAAATGAGTCGTTTGAATCTTGGTCTTGTTATACCTTTGTAAAGGGCTGTCATGAGGGGTTGTGGCAGTGGAACATGTGGGGCTACATTTCTAGCCTTTGCCAGAGGCGACAGCTATGTCTTGTCTAAAGATAGGCAGAAAGTGAAGGCTCTGGTGAGACATTGTTTATGCAAAGGCTTGCCCGAGTCTTCACTAATGGCATAATAATATTATGCAAATCACTGACATGTGATATGATACAAATTATTTTTGTCTTGTCACCGATTGTTGACATTACCCTTCCTTTGATATACTTGGTGCAGTACACAAAGATACATTCCCAACCCTCTTTCAGATTCACCTGAAATTGGAAAGCATTAAGTTGCATTAAGTTGAATAAAATAAGCCTGCAAATATTGATCTCCCACATTCTAAGGTTAGCGATCCAGTGCCTCAAGAGCATCTAGAATTTTGCTCACCTGTGAAAGTAGTGCTCAAGGGGAGCTATTGTGATCGCCTTTTGTCCGTCGTGTATTGTCAACAATTTCTATGTAATAGGATTTTGACACTCCAAGAGAGGTATTTATGTGATAAATATGTCTATAGTAACTGATCTTGTTATTTATTCATCTTGCAACAGTTTAACCCTAAAAACCGAAGCTTAAATTATGATGCCTTTGCAGGAGAAGACCTTTGAAAACATTGTGACAAAAGGAGAGATTGCTCAAAAACAAGCAATTTTCCCTTTTGCCACAATGTTTTCAAATCTTTTCAATAAATTTAACTTCATTTATAGAGATTTTCCTTTGTTTTTTAGCTCTACTGGCCAAATGGCCAGAAGAGCTTATGCCGTGGTGTGGTGTCCGTCGTCTGTGCTTCCGTAAACAATTGCTTGTGAACGCGATACAGTCTTCAGTTTTGATTGTATCTCAATCAAACTTATACAGTAGCTAGATATCCATGAGAGCTCGTTTCCTTTCGCAAACCAGCCAGATCCGCCCATGCAAGACTGGATTATGGCCCTTGAAATTGTCAAAATTGCTATAATAGAGCTTGTGAACACAATAGAGGCTCCATTTACTATCTGATCTTCACCAAACTTACACAGTAGTTAGATATCTATGAGAGCTTGGTTCCTTTTGCAAACCAGCCAGATCCGGCCATGCAAGACTGGATTATGGCCCTTGAAATTGTCAGAATTGCTATAATACAGCTTGTGAACGCAATAAAGTCTTCAGTTTTGATTGAATCTCCATCAAACTTATACAGTAGTTAGACATCCATGAGAGCTCGGTTCCTTTCGTAAACCAGCTAGATCCGCATATGCAAAACTGGATTATGGCCCTTAGAATTGTTGAAAATTGCTATAATAGAGCTTGTGAACACAATAGAGGCTCCATTTAATATCCGATCTTCACCAAACTTAGTTAGTAGTTAAATATTGATGAGAGCTTGGTTCTTTTCGAAAACCAGCCAGATGTGCTCTTGCATGACTGGATTATGGCCCTTGAAATTGTCAAAATTGCTATAATACAGCTTCTGAACACAATAGAGCCTCCATTTACTATCCGATCTTCACCAAACTTAGATTATAGTTGAATATTGATGAGAGCTCGGTTCCATTTGCAAACCAGCCAGATCCGCCCATGCAAGACTGGATTATGGCCTTTGAAATTGTCAAAATTGCTATAAAACAGCTTGTGAACACAATAGAGCCTCCATTTACTATCCGATCTTCACCATACATACATGCTCTGGATTGAAAATGACCAAAAACCATCCCAGTAGAGCATAGGCCCTCATGGGCCTCTTGTTTCAAAGATGTTTTGAAAGTGGTCTGCTACAGATATGTTGTATATGTATGGAAAGGGTTAATGTAAATGGAGAATACATTGAAATCAGATTCTATCACTTTTCCAGATACATAATGTTATAGTTACAAATTCTCCTTTTCCTTTAGTGTTTTTAACACTGTAACAAAAATAACTTTCCAATTTCTAAGATCTGATAACTTTTTACTCAGATGTTTTCAAATCAGACAAGCCTTAAAATACCATATCAGGTGAAAGATTCAAAGTTTGTCGAGTCAAGTAGGAATATGAATTGTTTTGGCTCTTCCTGTCTCATATATTTGTGATATATATATTATATTGTTTTGTAGTACAAAGCTGTTGATATTTTTTTATATATTGTTGTAGTAAAATTGTTGAAAAAGTTTCAAATTCAGAGTTGTTGTTTTTGTGTGCTTTCAAAGAAATTATGAATTACAGATGTTTTACTACAATATCTTTCACCCCTGTGTATGTCTTGGAATAATGCTCCCGACACACAGGAATCTGTGTGGACCAGGGCATTGAAAATCATGTTACCCTCATTGCTTTACTCTTAAGAAGAATCCACCGTGGATGAGTGGTTAGCGTCGGGGATTTGAAACCAGGCATCCCGGGTTTGATCCTCAGTCGCGGCAATACAATCATGGTGGAGTGCCCTTGGGCAAGGCATATTTCCTAGCCTAGAACTAGTTTGTTTACCCAGGGATCATGAATAAGTGAACTGTTGCCGTGATATAACTGAACTAATGTTGAAAGCAGCGTAAAACCCAATAAAACAAATCACTCTGAAGCAATAATACAAAGGAGTGTTTACTGTACATTAATTTAATCCTTTCCCACATACATATGTTTTCTGACCCCTCTGCAGCAGGCGGGTTTTGTTAACATTGTGCAAAATGAGCAATTTATCCTTTTGCCACAATGTTTTCAACTCTTTTCAATAGTTGTTCTTTCATTTCTAGATAGTTTAAATGTTTTCAAAGTAATCTGCTTCAGATTTGTTGTAAGTGGGAAAGGATTAAATATGTCATGAAGTAAACACCTAGAAATCTTGACCAAATTAACAGCAGAACCAAGAGGTCATGCTGCAATAATATCTAGACCAGAAAGAATGTTTTTCAAGTTTGGAAATTTAGAAGTCACAATGGTGTCAGATCTAGAGAATAAGGAGGATTTGTAGCACAGTTACTTTCTCAGACTTCAGAAATGTTGTTACTATACTAGAGATGTCTGCTGGCGCATTGTCATGCAGCAATCAACATGTTTGAAACCTGTGACTTTGAATTTGCTGCTACAATTTCTTAATATACATCCAGAAAGGAAGTTGTTCCCAATTTTAGAAAGAGATAAGAGGTTACATTGTGTCAGGTATGTAGAATAAGGAGGTTGTGGTAGCACAGTAAATTTCTCTGACTTCCGAAATGTCGTTAATATACTAGGGGCGTGTGCTGGAGCATTGTCATGCAGCAGTCAAACATGCTTGAAACCTGTGATTTGGAATTCACTGCGACAATTTCTAAATCTACACCCAGAAAGGAAGTTTTTCTCAATTTTAGAAAGAGATAGAGGTAACATGGCAACGTCTGAAGAAAAAGGAGGATTTGTAGCATAGTTAATTTTCAGACTTCAGATATGTCGTAACTATATAAGAGGTGTTTGCGCTGGAGCATTGTCATGCAGCAGTCAAACATGTTTGAAACCTGTGAATGGGAATACCTACATCCAGAAAGGAAGTTTTTCGCAATTTTATAAAGAGATGGAGGTTACATGGTGTCAGGTCTGGAGAATAAAGAGAGTGTGGTAGCACAGTAAATTTCTATTGACTTCAGAAATGTCGTAACTATATAAGAGGTGTCTGCTGAAGCATTGTCATGCAACAGTCCAACATGTTTGAAACATGCGACTTTGTGACATTTTTCGTAGTATTTTTAACCCTTTCCCACATATAGATGCTATCTGACTCCTTTGCAGCAGACAACTTTTGAAAACATTGCAGCAAAGGAGAAATTGCTCATAATGAAAACAAATTCCTTTTGCCACAATGTTTTCAACTTTATTCAATGATTAAACTTTCTTTCATAGAGGTTTACCATATTTTCAACCAGATGTTTTCAAAGTTTTCTCTCTGCTGCAGATTTGTTGTAATGTGGGAAATGGTTTATACAATATCACAGTAGTACCTTCCAGTCACACTTTGGGTCATGGTATCTGTACTACTATGCCTTTGCTCAATGTTCTAGTTGAAGTATCAATTTATGCCACAATATGTCACTCTTTCTGACGCCTCTGCAGCAGACAGCATTTTGAAAACATGGCAACAAAAGAAGAAATTGCTCAAAACGAGCAATTTCTTCTTTTGTCTACATGTTTTCAACTCTATTCAATTATTGCACTTTCATATAGGGAGTTTCTATAAAATTTCGGGTATGTTTTCAAAGTCGTCTGGTGCAGAGTTGTCTCATGTAGGAAAGGGTTAACCATTCCCTCATACGACAATTCTGCAGCAGACGACTTTGAACGTATTTTGTCAAAACATAGAAAATCTCCATAATTGAATGGATAACCTATGACGAAAAGTGAAAAACATTGTGGCAAAAGGAGAAATTGCACGTTTTGTTATTATGTTTTCAAAAAGCCGTCTGCTGCAGAGGCGTCAGAAAGCGTCTATATGAGGGAAAGGGTTAGGACTATAGGAAGCTAGTTTGGGTGCATGATTTTTAACTAGTCCAAGATGGATTGAACTCTCATCTTAGGACACCAACCAAGGAGTGTATCTATGAAGTTGTTTTTTAACACTTTTCCACATGTAGGTGCATCTGCAGCAGACATCGTTTGAAAACATTGTGACAAAAGGAGAAATTGCTCAACATAAGACTGATTTAGCCTGATGACAACGAATCACCAATCTTCCAGCGGTTGAAGAAAAGATCCCCATTACCCTCAGACAGCTTTTTAAAAACAACGAGCAATTTCTCTCGTCTGCTGCAGAGGATGTCAGAAAATGTCTATATGAGGTAAAGGGTTAAATATTGTCAATGTCATCTGTTGCAAATTTGTTGTATGTGGGAAAAGGCACTTCTACATAAAAACAAAGACAAATGTTTTACATGTTTATAATGATTTACTTTAATGTATCTCATTCACAGACACAATACAAAGAAAATAAAAACACAAAAGCACTAAAGAAGAGGGCCACGGTGTACCTGTATTGCTCACCTAAATCACACAGACATGAAAAACTAAGTAACATCACAGATTTAACCCTTTCCCCCATACAGCAATTCTGCAGCAGACAACTTTGAACGTATTTTGTCAAAACATAGAAAATCCCCATAATTGAATGGATAACCTATGACAAAAAATGGAAAACATTGTGGCAAAAGGAGAAATTGCACTATGTTTTCAAAAAGCAGTCTGCTGCAGAGGCGTCAGAAAGCATCTATATGAAGGAAAGGGTTAAACTGGCCTAGCCTAGTGCCTGGCCACTGTTTTATTTTACTGATTAAGTAGGTACTTAGCAGAACATGTTACAAAATTCTTGTTCTGTAACTGAGCATATTACTATAACTGAACTATGTTAATGTAAATCAATAGAATGTATTGTTTTAACCATTTTTCTAAAGGAACAAATCTGCAGCAGAAGACTGAGATCATTAAGTCCGAAACATAAAAAAATCTCCATACATGATAGTATGATTATTGAATAGAGTTGAAATCATTTTGGCAAATGGAGCCATTTCTCCTTTTGCCACAATGATTTTTAAAGATATCTGCTGCAAAGGCATCAGTGATTGCCTATATGTGGGAATTGGTTAAATTTACATCAGTTCTCTTGTCAAGCTTGCATTGCTTTAGTGTTCCAAATAATATGCCGACAGTTACTGTTTTTTCTTCCTAAGTTGAGTAAACATGGCAACATTTACACAATTTGAGTGAAAGCCAAACAATACCTTTGATAAACTTGTATATTCTATACCTGAATACAAGAATCTACTAACATACTCAGCTGAGTTCCTACTTAACCCTTTCCAAACTGCAGATGCTTTTTGACGCAATAGCAGCAGACGAATTTTGAAAACATTGTAGCCAAAGGTGAAATTGCTCATGATAAGCAATTTCTCCATTGGCCACAATGTTTTTAACTTTATTTAACAATTAAGCTATCTTTTATGCAGATTTTTTCAGGTTTTTGTCACTATATCTTCAAAGACGTCTGCTGCAGAATTGCTGTATGTGGGAAAAGGTTAAAAAGTTTAGTAAAACTGGGGCCAGGTATCCATGGACCAAAAAATATCACAGGATAAGACATTCAAACTTGAACTTTGTTTATAAATGACTACTTGGGGAATATTTCGTAATGTTGACAGACACAGGTTGATCACAGTAGCTCCCCTTCAGCATGTTGTGCTCAGGAGAGCTAAAAAAGAAAACAAATCTTTAACATTCAAAAATAACTTATTATGAAATAAATAAACATTTAAAATGAAAATTAGCTCAATAGCTATAGAATTATAAGAAAACAGAGAAGAAATATTTTGTTAAATTCATAAGAGAAAACAACAATATGCCGTCTGATTAGGATCTTCTATGTTTGCCCTGTTGTTATATAAATATCCTTGTAACCTTAGGAGAAGAGTTATGAATAATTACCAATAAGAGTTATATAAGTAGGAACTTTGATCAAAATGTCTGTTAATTTCAAAACTTCAAAAGGTCATTTTCGTCTGACTTGGCTGAAAAGCTAAATTTTTCTCTTTCTTTTGACATTTGTTTAAAAAAAGAACTAAATAAAACTTTGTCTGAAAACAGAGGATTATTGTAAAACCATAATAGAAACAAAAGCAGCAACAATAAAATAGGATTTCTACTCATTTCTGAGCACTTTACTCTCGGTTTGGAGGAATCTAAATTAGATATATCAGTAACAGGCTTAAACCTTTACTGGAAACAAATGATAGAAAATTCTCTCTGCAGCATAAAACTTTTTGAAACATTGTGGTTAAAGAAGAAATTGCTAAGAGCAAGCAATTTCTCAATTTTCCCACCATGTTTAACAGTTTGATGTAGTTTAATTTTACAGTTTTTAAAATGTTACACCTTTTGCTTTAGATGTTTCCACAGCAGACTACTTTAAAAGAAAAATCCTATCACAAAAATGAGTAAAATATATTATGACATGTTTACAAACAAACAAACGTATAAATGCAATATTCATTCACCAGGAAAACTTATCATAGGGTATTAAACCCTTTCCCTCATACAAACACATATAAATGATTAAAATCAATTTTGACATGTTTACAAACAAACACATGTAAATGATTAAAATCTATATTGATATGTTACCAAACAAACACATGTAATTGATTAAAATCTATATTGTAATTAACAAACAAACACATGTAAATGATTAAATCTATTTTGACATGTAGTTTTTATACAATAAAATATATTGTACTGTATTGTATTGTATTGTTTACAACACACATATAAATGCACTATTTAACAGGAAAAATTAACAAAGGGTATTAACTATTTAATACAAGTGCAGATGACCAAATGTCTGCAAATGATGCAATCTAACAATTGTAACGCTCTAATTAACACTTAAAGGATTAATTAGCAAACTTTTTAGATTTAGATCGGACAGTAAAGTTTTGCATATATTGATCCGAATATACACTTCTTGTAAATATCCTATTGGTGGTTTTCTAGCACTGAAGCTTTAACCCATTCCCTCACACGACAATTCTGCAGAAGACGATTGAGCATATTTTGTTAAAAAATAGAAAATCCCTATAATTGAATGGATAATCTATGACTAAAAGTGGAAAACATTGTGGCAAAAGTAGAAATTGCTCATTTTGATCAATTTCTTCTTCTGTCACTATGTTTTCAAAAAGCCATCTGCTATATGAGGGAAAGGTTAAATACTTACAGTAGAAGCCACATCTAAAACAGATCAATCTTAACCCTTTCCCACTTGAGGATGTATATTGACACCTCTGCAGCAATCATCTTAAAAAACATAACAAACAAAAGGAGAATTTGCTCAGAATGAACAATTTCTCGCTTTGCCATACTTTTTCCCTTGATGTTTTTGCTGAAGATTTGTTGTATGTGGGAAAGGGGGGTTAAGACAATAACTTTATAAGAGTGCCATACTATTACAGTATAGGCGTATTAGGCCCCTCAGGGTGCCACAACTCTTGTTTAGCAAGCTTGTGTTCCCATAATATTATATGTTCTGTTTTCAGATGTGAGTATAAACAGATGATCTATTTATTCTAAGTAGAGCTTAAAACTTTAAACTTAGACAGGGACGTAGATGACACTAAGATAACTAAGGTCAATTAAAATAATACAAAATATATGCTTGAAAAAAGTTAACACAAAAAATAAAAGTTTAACCCTTTCCATCATATAGATGCTTTCTGACGCCTCTGCAGCAGACGGCTTTTTGAAAACATAGTGACAAAAGCAATTTCTCCTTTTGCCAGAATGTTTTCCACTTTTAGTCATAGGTTTTCTGTTCAATTATAGAGATTTTCTATGTTTTGACAAAATATGTTCAAAGTCGTCTGCTGCAGAAGTTTCGTATGAGGGAAAGGGTTAAGACATAAAACAAAAGTTTAAATTCATTAAAAATAAAGATGACGGTTCAGAGCTCTAGAAAAGCGGTGTTTTGCCTGTTCTAAAATCCTCATTTTACCTCAAAAAGCTATGAGTACCAACAATATAGATTTTAATGAGTGCTTAAAGAGATATCATGGAAGCAAGATCTTTTCCTTAACTAGTCCTCTGGATAATATCGATGACAAGATAAAACTCAATCAGTCAGATGACATTTGCAGCAAAATATTTCAAAGATATTTTGAGAATAAAAAAAAATATGAGTGATTCCTATTTTGTCCCGTCATATTTTCCTCTGTAGTTTAATCTTTTACTTTCATTTGTCCATCAAAAGTGACAGATAATTACATATCAAGGACAATTCGAGGGCTTCATGCAAAACGGTTGTAACTACATCTTGTTGAAGATGTAGTTACAACCGTTTTGCATAAAACCACCGAATTGTGATTGTACAACAGTTAGACCCTGATATTGGTTATAATGAACACATCAAAGGCACTCTGATTACAATAAGACCACTTTTGTTAGATTACTGTGAACAAATCATTTCACTGCACTTCCTAAAATGCATGGCCTTACAAAATAAGGGAATTTTTTAAAATAAAATGACTCGAAAGAAGCGCTAGAAAAGTTTGCTGCCCTTATGTGTTTTTCTGTTTCCCTCTTACAGTCGCAGCCGTCTCCGATGACTCGCCAAAGAGGTTGAATCGCTCCTTGAAACACTGATGTCCACGTCTTTTTATCGGCAGCGACATGTTCCAAAAACAAAAGCATCCCTCCCTGAAATGAAAGAAAAGTTAACCAAGCTTTCATGGATGGGCTTCCTTATTTCAAAAAGATAAATTTCTTATTTTTTCAATAATTATACCTACAATTATAAAGAATTTCCATATTTTTTAGTAGACATTTTCAAAGTCGCCTGCTGCAGATTTGCTGTATGTGGGAAAGGGTTAAGAAACAGATTTAGATACTTCCTACATGGTAGTCTGAGTGCAATATCCTAGCTATATCTGTAAAGACCTTGGCTTTATAACATGCTCAGTGTATTGCACTTATACAGACGAGGTCATTTTTCCTCTTATTGAGTGGAGACCATCAAAAGCATCTCAGAAATGTCCAGAACCCTGACCAGGATGTCGGGGAATTGAACCCAAGACCTCTGGATTGACAGTCTAGTGTGTTAAACACTAGACCAACAGGTCAATCTAAAATTAATGAAGACATAGAGGTTTGTAAATATACAAAATTTAATCATTAATTTTGTTCATGCTATCTAGTTTTCAAATTAACCATGTACCAGGTATGATATTTGTACAGTTCATGTTTACTGATTCAACCCTTTCTTACATATAGATGCTTTATGATGCCTCTGCAACAGACGACATATGGAAATATTGCGACAAAAGGAGAAATTGCTCAAATCGAGCAATGTTTCTTTTTGCCACAATGTTTTCAACTTGTTTCAGTAATTATACCTTTATACACATGTATATGTAGAGATCTTCTATGTTTTTGACTACATCTTTTCAAAGTTGTCTGCTGCAAATTTGTTGTATGTGGGAAAGGGTTAACCATGTACCTGGTAAGATATTTTTACAGTTCTTGTTGTCTGCTTTACCTCTTTCTCACATTGAGATGCTTTTTAACGCCTCTGAAACAGATGACTTTTGAAAACATTGTGACAAAAGGAGAAACTGCTCTTCAATTTTACACTTACTCAATGCGTTTTTTTGTTGGGTGATATAAGCTTTTAACCCTTTCCCTCATATAGACACTTTCTGACGCCTCTGCAGCAGACGGCTTTATGAAAACATAGTGGCAAAAGAAAAAATTGCTCAAAACGAGCAATTTCTCCTTTTGACACAATGTTTTCCGCTCTTAGTCATAGGTTATCCATTCAATTATAGAGATATTCTATGTTTTGACAAAATATCTTCAAAGTCGTCTGCTGCAGAATTGCTGTATGAGGGAAGGGTTTAAAATTTCAAAACAATAGGCAATCTGTGGATGCAGTCAGAAATAGCATGTTTCCAGCTCCTTTCCAAGCAATTTTGGACGCGAAAGCTGGTATTCAAATTTACCTCTAAATTCTCGCCTAGCACCACAAGTAGTGTTGTCGCACACCTGTCCCTAAACATATGAACAGAAATTTCAACCGCCAAATAACATATGCATATGCATTTATGGATTACTTTTTTAATTATTCTAATGAACCTTGTATTAAACAAGAGGGCCATGATGGCCCTGGATCGCTCACCTAATTATACAATGTACTGCAATGCAAAACACATCAAGACAATTATTCTGAATGCAACCTCCACAGTGTTAACAAGATTTTCCTTCATTTGGCCTAGTGATCTATATTTTTTTACCTGATATGACCCATATTCCAACATGGACTAGATATCATCAAGACAACATTCTGACAAATTTTCAACTTGCTCAAAGTAAAAATGCGGCCTCCGGAGTTTGAACAATATTTTCCTTTATTGACCTTGTTTCTGACCCAATATAACCCATATTCGAACTTGACCTAGATATAATTCAGACAAACATTCTGACCAAATTTCATCCAAAGTGTTTACACGATTTTCCTTCAATTTAGCCTAGTGACCTAGTTTTTGACCCTACATGATCCATATTCGAAATTGGCTTAGATATCATTTAGATAAACATTCTCATTAAATGTCAAGCTACTGTAGCAATAAATGCCATCCTACCGAGTTAACAAGATGTTCCTTCAATTTGGCGTAGTGACCTAGTTTCTGACCCAATATGACCCATATTCGAACTTGACCTAAATATCTTTAAGACAAACTTCTGAAGCAAAAAATGCGGCCTCTAGTGTTAACAAGATTTCCTTCAATTTGACCTAGTGACCTACTTTTTGACCCAACATGACCCTTGATCAAACTTGACTTACATATCATCAAGAAAAACATTCTGACCAAATTTCAAGCTGCTTAAGCAAAAAATGTGGCATCCAAAGTGTTAACAAGATTTTCCTTCAATTTGGCCTAGTGACCTAGTTTTTGACCCTGCATGACCCATATTTGAACTTGGCCTAGATAATATTTAGCTCAACATTCTGACCAAATTTCAAGCTGCTGAAGCAAAACATGCGGCTTCTACAGAGTTAACAAGATTTTTCCTCAATTTGGCCTAGTGACCTAGTTTCTAACCCAATATGACCCATATTTAAACTTGATCTAGATATCTTTAAGAGAAACATTCTAACAAAATGTCAACATGCTCAAGTTGAAAATGTGGCCTCTACAGTGTAAACAAGATTACCCTTCAATTAGGCATAGTGACCTAGTTTCTGACCCAATATGACCCATATTCAAACTTGACCTAGATATTTTTAAGACAAACATTCTGACAAAATTTCAAACTGCTGAAGCAAAAATTGCGGCCTCTGGAGTGTTAACAAGATTTTCCTTCAATTTGACCTAGTGACCTACTTTTTGACCCGACATGACCCATGTTCAAACTTGACCTACCTATAATCAAGATACAAACATTCTGATAAAGTTTCAACATGCTCAAGTTGAAAATGTGGCCTCCAGAGTGTTAACAAGATTTTGCTTCAATTTGACCTAGTGACCTCGTTTTTAACCTCATATGGCCCAGTTTCGAACTTGTCCAAGATTTAATGGAGATGAATGTTCTGATACACTTTCATGAAGATTGGATGCAAAATGTAGCCTGTAAAGTGTTAACAAGCTGAAATATTGAGAACGCACAATGGACGACGCACAACGGACGACGGACGGACACCGGACAAAATGTGATCACAATAGCTCACCTTGCACTTCGTGCATAGGTGAGCTAAAAACCCTTAAATGTTTTTCTTAAACATTTTATGAAAGAAAATTATCTAGTCAATGTGAAATGCAATGCGTAACATGGTTTGGAACAAGTGGAAGATTGATTGATGCATGACCCTAAATTGGACCTTACAAGCTTTTTTAATGTCAGTCACCTCGACCTCCGAACAGATGTCCTCAAAATCATTAGGCGGTCATCTTCTGGTCATGCCCACCCTCCCTTTCAATTTTTAGTATACTGTCCGAACGACATTTGCAAAGCTATATATTCATTCTTCTTCGAAGGAGGCATAAAAATCAATCCAATAATGGTGTTTTCCTATTAAAATTTCAATAATCTCCTAAAAGTTAATAATACCAATTAATTAATATATAATAATAACTACATCATTATAATCAATTACTATTATTATTAATGCAATACAGCCAACTATTACGAGATGCCTACATGTAAATGTGTATAACATAATTTGATTCTTGCATTCCTGTGACTCACCATTTTTAATTAGTACCATAATGTATAATTTCACTGCAGTCTTCAAATAAAAATAATGCATATTCTGAAGTTGTTAAATCTGCCATTATTTCAATACTGTATGTAATCCTTATTTTAAATAAATAACAACCACAAAAGCAAACGCAGACCATACTCTCATAAAATATGAGTATATATGAGCAACGCAAAAAAACCATTAGGGCATTTTTGACAAAACTTATTGTATCAATACAATACAATCCAAATTTACAATAATTACCTTATCAGAAATATGAAGAGTTTTTGTTATTAACCCTCCTCATAAAGACACTTTCTGACAACTCTGCAGCAGACAGCTTTTTGAAAACATAGTGACAAAAGAAGAAATTGCTCAAAACGAGCAATTTCTCCTTTTGCCACAATGTTTTCAACTTTTTTAGTCATAGGTTATCCATTCTATTATAGAGATTTTCTATTTTTTGACAAAATATGTTCAAAGTCGTCAGCTGCAGAATTGTCGTATGAGGGAAAGGGCCAACAGACACATATGACACAGATTGGACTGTGCTGATGAGCTGGTTGATCTGAATCTACAAATAGTAGCAAATGGTCTAAGGTTGGTTTTCTTGAAGTACATGCTCATACCCTTTCAAAATGCACATAATATTATTATCTATGATCGGCAATGTGCAGAAATTGTTGTAAATTGAAGCTATGAATATAAAGCACAAATTCTTGGATGAATGCTTGGATTCCAAAAAAGGCTTTTTACCACATAGAAGTAATCCCAAATGCAGAAAGTCCCATCATTGAATGAACTCACAAGTTATCCATGTCAGTAATTGGTGCACTAAATCCTATCAAGATGTTTGTGCTGCTACACGCAATTAAAGGTTTATACACATTATATCATTCCAAACATTTGATAAGAATTTACGTATAGTCGACAATGCAGTATTACGATTGCTGATGTTCTGCACATTACACAGAAAATTCAAATATGTACACTAGTGCAACATATACAAGTATGAAAAAACTCTAAATTCTTATAGAGATCTTTTTTTGCTATTGGGATGAAATACCTACTATCCCTTTCCCTCATATAGACGCTTTCTGAAGCCTCTGCAGCAGCAGACTGCTTTTTGAAAACATAGTGACAAAAGAAGAAATTGCACAAAACGTGCAATTTCTCCTTTTGCCACAATGTTTTCCACTTTTGGTCATAGGTTATCCATTCAATTATGGAGATTTTCTATGTTTTGACAAAATACATTCAAAGTCGTCTGCTGCAGAATTGCCGTATGAGGGAAAGGGTTAAATGGTGCAATTTCAGCAATGTATCATAAAACAAGAGGCCTATGCTCTACTGGCATTGATCTGGCTTGTTTCAAAAGGAACCAATATGTCATCAATATTCAAATACCATCTAAGTTTGGTGAAGATCAGATAGTAAATGGAAGCTCTATTGTGTTCACAAGCTGTATTATAGCAATGTTGACAATTTCAAGGGCCATAATCCAGCCATGCATGGGTAGATCTGGCCGTTTTTTAGAAATGAACCAAACTCTCATGGATATCTAACTACTGTATAAGTTTGATTGAGATACAATCAAAAATAAGGACTGTATCATGTTAACAAGCCCTATTATAGCAATTTTGACAATTTCAAGGGCCATAATTCAGTCATGCATGGGGCAGATCTGGCTTGTTTTCGAAAGGAATCAAGCTCTCATGGATATCTAACTACTGTATAAGTTTAGTTGAGATACAATAAAAAATAAAGACTGTATTGTGTTAACAAGCTCTATTATTGCAATTTTGACCATTTCAAGGGCCATAATCCAGTCATGCATGTGCAGATCTGGCTGGTTTTCGAAAGTAACCGAGCTCTCATGGATATCTAACTACTGTATTAGTTTGGTTGAGATACAATCAAAAGTGAAGACTATCGTGTTAAAAAGCTCTATTATAGCAATTTTGACCATTTCAAGGGCCATAATCCAGTCATGCATGGGCAGATCTGGCTGAACCGAGCTCTCATAGATATCTAACTACTGTATAAGTTTGGTTGAGATACAATCAAAAGTGAAGACTGTATCGTGTTAACAAGTTCTTTTATAGTTATTTTGACCATTTCAAGGGCCATAATCCAGTCATGCATGGGCAGATCTGGCTGGTTTTCGACAGGAACTGAGCTCTCATGGATATTTAACTACTGTGTAAGTTTGGTTGAGATATAATCAAAAGTGAAGACTGTATCGTGTTAACAAGCTCTTTTATAGCAATTTTGACCATTTCAAGGGCCATAATCCAGTCATGCATGTGCGGATCTGGCTGGTTTTCAAAAGAAACCAAGCTCTCATGGATATCTAACTACTGTATAAGGTTGGTTGAGATACAATCAAAAGTGAAGACTGTATCGTGTTAACAAGCTCTTTTATAGCAATTTTGACCATTTTAAGGGCCATAATCCAGTCATGCATGGGCGGATCTGGCTGGTTTTCGAAAGGAACCGAGCTCTCATGAAATTCTAACTACTGTATAAGTTTGGTTGAGATACAATCAATAGTGAAGACTCTGTATCGTGTTAACAAGAAATTGTTTACGGACGGACGGACAAATCGCCACAACATAAGCCCTTCTGGCCTTTGGCCAGTAGAGCTAAAAAACCATTGTGGGTCTGTGGGAATAGAATTAAAAGTTGCTTGTATTGTGGAATTTCTTCTCTTCCCACATATTTTAAAACTTCATCTGTAGATCAGGGAAAAAACCAACAGATAATTTTATATTTTTTGGGTAACCCTTTCCCACATACAGACACCTTCTGAGGCCTTCTCGACTTTTGAAAATATTGTGACGAGGAGAAATTGCTCATGATGAGCATTTTCTCCTTTTTGACCAAATGTTTTCAACTTTATACACTAGTTATTTGTTCATTTATATAGTTTTCATAATTTTGACCAAATGTTTTCAAAGTTGACTGCTGCAGATTTGTTGCATGCAGGAAAGGGTTAATGCTTACCGGTTTAAGGACTCTTTTAATTTCTGATAAAGCCTTTTGTATATCATCAACTGTACACAGCACCAGAGTGGAAACAACAACATCAAACTCGTTGTCATCGAACGGCATTTTCTCTGCAACTCCTTTGATAATATCTGCTGATATGACAGTTCTGTTTGTCTTCAAGTTATCTTTGATGTATCCTGAAAAGTGTGGGTTGGGATCAATCGCTACAAGTTTGGTGTTTGGCGGAAAGAAGTCCAGATTTGCTCCTGATCCCGAACCCACTTCTAATACCTTCAAGTCGCGTTTCAACCCATCTTTATAAACAAACATTCGCTTGAACAGTTTCTTTTTCTCAGACTTCATATGCATTCCTTTGTTCATTTTCAAAGCGAACCTGTTTAAAAGCCATGCATAAACACGTTGGTGTGTATGGTATTTCAGTGACTGTCTAAAATACCATAAAGTCAACATTAAAAGGGCGATCGGGCCGACATTGTACACCAAGTTTTCTCTGACAGCTGCGTCGCCATCCGCCATCTTTATGCTCACGTGACATCTATTATTACACATTATGATTGGACAACATAACACGCCAACACACGATCAATCACGGAAATTAACGACGGGTCATCTCGGCTAAAGCCGTAAATGAATTATGATTGGACAACATCATTCGGAACTCCTCGGGTAATTCCGTAATCCTTCATCATGACAGAGATATTCCGAATGGAACAACATAACACACCAACACGCGATCAATCACGGAAATTAACGACGGGTCATCTCGGCTAAAGCCGTAAATAAATTGTTTCCTATTGCGTGAATAGGTGGCAATACACAGTTGAAAGCTGATTTTCTGTGTTCTGGTAAAGACCTAATAACACTAATGTGAAGGATTTTCTTGTATCAAAAATTATTAGAAAATTACTGGAATTCACTCTAATTCAATTTTTCAGAAAAATTGGCTACAAAAGTGGTCTGAAACAGGCTGACAAAAAGAGCAATTTTACCCTTTACCCCAAAAGTTCCCAAACAAAAAAACGCAGAAGTAAGTGAAAAACAAGAGGGCCAAGATGGCCCTAAAATCGATCACCTGAATGATAGTTAATTAGAAGCAAATATTTAACTGCAAATATCTGTGAGAATTTGATCAGGAGTTCAAATGAAACTGCAAGGAGTGGACACTCAGTTTAAGAGGACCATCAAAGGAACATTCCTGTGAAGTAACGTTGAAATTGGTCAAGTGGAATGGTATGAGTTAATTGTCATTTGTAGCTAAAAGTTCAATATACCCATTTTGTGATGACGCGAGGCTGCTATGATTTTGTAACTAATCAAAACAGCTTGAACAAATTAAATGTAGAGGATCACTGAAGTAGGATTTATATTCAATTTCCTTAATATCAGACAAGAACTTAAAACAAGAGGCCCATGAGGGCCTATGCTCTACTGGTATGGTTCTTTGGTCAAGGGCCATAATCCAGTCTTGAATGGGCGGATCTGGCTGGTTTAGGAAAGGAACCGAGCTCTCATGGATATCTTACTACTGTATAAGTTTGGTTGAGATACAATCAAAAGTGAAGACTATCGTGTTCTTTTATAGCAATTTTGACCATTTCAAGGGCCCAATCCAGTCATGCATGGGCGGATCTGGCTGGTTTTCAAAAGGAACCGAGCTCTCATGGATATCTAACTACTGTATAAGTTTGGTTGAGATACAATCAAACGTGAAGACTGTATCGTGTTAACAAGCTCTTTTATAGCAATTTTGACCATTTCAAGGGCCATAATCCAGTCTTGCATGGGCGGATCTGACTGGTTTTCAAGAGGAACCGAGCTCTCATAGATATCTAACTACTGTATAAGTTTAGTTGAGATACAATCAAAAGTGAAGACTGTATCGTGTTAACAAGCTCTTTTATAGCAATTTTGACCATTTCAAGGGCCATAATCCAGTCTTGCATTGGCGGATCTGGCTGGTTTTCGAAAGGAACCGAGCTCTCATGAATATCTAACTACTGTATAAGTTTGGTTGAGATGCAATTAAAAGTGAAGACTGTATCGTGTTAACAAGCTCTTTTATAGCAATTTTGACCATTTCAAGGGCCATAATCCAGTCATGCATGGGCGGATCTGGCTGGTTTTCGAAAGGAACCGAGCTCTCATGGATATCTAACTACTGTATAAGTTTGGTTGAGATACAATCAAACGTGAAGACTGTATCGTGTTAACAAGCTCTTTTATAGCAATTTTGACCATTTCAAGGGCCATAATCCAGTCATGCATGGGCGGATCTGGCTGGTTTTCGAAAGGAACCGAGCTCTCATGAATATCTAACTACTGTATAAGTTTGGTTGAGATGCAATTAAAAGTGAAGACTGTATCGTGTTAACAAGCTCTTTTATAGCAATTTTGACCATTTCAAGGGCCATAATCCAGTCATGCATGGGCGGATCTGGCTGGTTTTCGAAAGGAACCGAGCTCTCATGGATATCTAACTACTGTATAAGTTTGGTTGAGATACAATCAAAAGTGAAGACTGTATCGTGTTAACAAGAAATTGTTTACGGACGGACGCACGGACGCACGCACGCACGCACGGACGACGGACACATCGCCACGACATAAGCCCTTCTGGCCTTTGGCCAGTAGAGCTAAAAAATGGAATTTCCAAATTTTGCCCCTTTTCTGATGTCTCCTGACTGCCATGTTTTTCAACCAAACAGTATGCCTTGAACGATCTTTGTAGCGGCTCACCTAAGGAACATTTCTACTAAACTATAATGGAATCAGACATGCAGATTCAAAGAAGAAGATTTTTAAAGCTTGGACATTTTGCCACCTTTCTGATGCTGCAGCAACCCTGGCGGCCATGTTTTTTAGCCGATCGGAAATATTTGAACAATCTTGGTAAAGGGTGCCCCAAGGAACATTTGTGCAAAATAATTTTCAAATCGGGCCAGTACTTTTGGGCAAGAAGATTTTTAAATTTTTAAAAAAAAAACAAGCTACGCCCCCTGGCGGCCATGTTTTTCAACCGATCGGAAATATTTGAACAATCTTGGTAAAGGGTGCCCCAAGGAACATTTGTGCAAAATAATTTTCAAATCGGGCCAGTACTTTTGGACAAGAAGATTTTTTAAGTTTTAACAATGCACATATAAGGAAAACAAGCTCCGCCCCCTGGCGGCCATGTTTTTCAACGGATCGGAAATATTTGAACAATCTTGGTAGAGGGTACCCCAAGGAACATTTGTGCAAAATAATTTTTAAATCGGGCAAGTACTTTTGGACAAGAAGATTTTTTAAGATTTGGCAATTTTCCCCTTTTCTGTTGCCGCAGCAACCAAAGTTCTGGATGGAATTTAAATCTTTGAACAATTTTGAAAGAGGTTCACTAAAGGAACATTCCTGTGAAGTTTGGTTGAAATTGGTCAAGTGGTTAAGGAGGAGATGATCTAAATGTCTAAATGTTAACGACAGACGATGCCGGACGGACAAAAAGTGATCAGAATAGCTCACCTTGAGCCTTTGGCTCTAGGTGATCTAAAAAGAGCTTCTTAGATTCTCAAAATACTAAGCAATAGGCTTTCCAGCTCCTTTCAAGCAATATAGGACGCGAAAGCAGACTCAAATTAAGAAGGATAAGTGGGTTCAAACGCAAAATTCAAACACATCCCGAGAGCTTACTTTTCTCATTTATAAACATTAAAATCAACCATTTACCCAAAAAGGTATCGTAAACTTGCTATTTATCATTATTTTTTATTATTGACCCTGGCCAAAATCCGAATATCCCAACAAGTGTTATTTTCCACCATAGCCGATTGGGCGACAATGGTACAGGTCACAATACACCAAATTAATTCTTTGTTTCCATGTAAATAAACCAGTTTCAAACCTCAATTGTCAAACTTTCTAAGCGTTTCACAGGTAAAACACCCTATATCATTGAAAAGAGTTACCTCAAAGCGTTAAAAATTATCCAAGAAAATGGGGGGGGGTTCCATGTATTATGTTAAACAAGAATTTACCCTGCTGAAATGGTTATCATCATTATAGACGAAATTTGATTTTCACATTCTCTACCTTCACTTTCAAAATACAGTACTAACAAGTGCCGTCCATAAGACAGCGGTCGACTATTCCAATCCTTAGTAGTAACTGAGATATGCACACAAAACTTTATAATCTTTATTCCATGTTAAAAAAGGGCAATTTGCATATCCAACGTGATTGTTTACATAGGTGTGATGGTTAGGAAGGATTGTATAAATTTTCAATGCAAAGCATCAAGTAGTTACTGAGATATGGACTCTTAATGTAGTTGCACACAAAACTTAAACCATATTTTCCACATGGGTGAGATGGTTGGGAAGCATTGTAGAAAGATTAAATGCAATACATTGATTAGTAACTAAGCTATGGTGAAATATATGTACTTGCATGCAAAACCGTAACCAAGGTGTGACACAGAATACAATATAGGGCTCATATTCTCTGAATAGTTGAGCTAAAAATTATACATTATACACATTTTAACCCTTTCCCTCATATAGACGCATTCCGACGCCTTTGCAGCAGACAGCTTTTTGAAAACATAGTGACAAAAGAAGAAATTGCACAAAACGTGCAATTTCTCCTTTTGTCACAATGTTTTCCACTTTTTGTCATAGGTTATCCATTCAATTATGGAGATTTTCTATATTTTGACAAAATACATTCAAAGTCGTCTGCTGCAGAATTGCTGTATGAGGGAAAGGGTTAAATGCATTCTGGTGAAGGTCTACACTCAATACTATGACAACAAAGTTTTTTGCTGTAGATCAGCATGGCTAGGGATGTATTTGGCATACTTAGACCTACACATCAATCGACTGGACTCAACAGGGACTACACATATGTATTTGTACCTAGTTTCAAATAAACATGGTGTATGGTCAAAAGATACAATTAACCCTTTCCCTCATATAGACGTTTCTGACGCATCTGCAGCAGACGGCTTTTTGCAAACATAGTGACAAAAGAAAAAATTGCACAAAATGTGCAATTTCTCCTTTTGACACAATGCTTTCTACTTTTCGTCATAGGTTATCCCTTCAATTATATAGATTTTCTATGTTTTGACAAAATACGTTCAAAGTCATCTGCTGCAGAATTGTCGTATGAGGGAAAGGGTTAACTTCCTTCTTTGAAATTGTGCAAGTGAAAAAAAAGTATGTGGGAAACGAGAGCATCGTCGAGGATACAAATGCCCTCACAGGGTCATTTTGTACAGATGTTTTATATTCAGTGACCTTGACCTTCAACGAAACTTAACCCGTCCCAAGTTCTCTAGAACTATGTATGAAGTATGAATGAATTCCATCCATTAATGAGGTGAAAGAGCGTGGACGTTTTTTTTCCAGACATATTTTAGTCACTGTGACCTTGACCTACGACAGTAAAATTTGAACTCATCCAAGCTCTCTTGACACTGGTATGAAGGAATGTCATTAACCCTTTCCCACATACAATAAATCTTCAGCAGACGACTTTGAAAGCGTATAGGCAAAAGTAAAGAAAATCCCTTTAAAAATAATTGAATCGAGTTGAAAACATGGTGACAAAAGGAGAAATTGCTTGTTTTGAGCAATTTCTTCTTTTGTTGCCATGTTTTCAAAAAGCTGTCTGCTGCAGAGGCATCAGAAAGCGTCTATATGAGGGAAAGGGTTAACAAATAAAAATGCTAGAGCGATGACACCTTTTTAAATTCCATTTCAGTCGCTAAGACCTTTACTTTACCTTTGACCTCGGTCTGTGGAATGTTTACCTGTCTTGATAATGAACCTATGTATAGAATATGAAGGAATTCTGTTCACATATGAAAAAGTTAGAGCGATGATGTCGTTTCATAGAGACATAATATAGTCACTTTGACCTAGGTCGGTTTAACGTAAACCCATCTTGACATTAACCTGTGAACGAAGTATGAAAGAATTCAAATGTTAGCGCTAGAGCTTTGATATCAACTTGTACAGACATGTTAGTCACTGTGACCTTGGTCGGTGAAACATGTGGACTTATACAAATGGCAATACTTATGAACATGTCTACGATATTTCATAACAATCAAATAAGAAATGAAGTCTCTAGACCAACAACGTAGATGGAACATTAATATAAACAGTAACCTTGACCTTTGACCAAGATCAGTGAAACGCAATTGTGTACAAGAGGCACTAAATGAAGTCTCTGGAGAGATGATGTCGAATCCCTTCCAACAATATTACCAACCTACATGTATATCAAAATAAAGTTCCGATAATTCAGATTAATACATGCTATCCCTGATTATTTTTAAACAAATCAGCTCTTGAAATACCATATCAATCTTAAACCCTTTCCCACATATGGCAAATTTGCAGCAGGAGACATTCAGAACATCAAGGGAAAAGTTTGGTTAATATCAATAAATGAAAGTATGATTGATTATTGAAAAGAGTTGAAAAACATTATGACAAAAAGAGAAACTGCACATTTTGAGGAATTTCTCCTTGTACCACAATGTTTTCAAAAGGTGTCTGCTTCAGAGGCATCTGTATGTTGGAAAGGGTTACAATTAAGTGGTTTCATTCTTAAATTTTCCCCACTACTAGTGTGTGTCTCTCTCTCAAATGTGAGTTTCTTAGGTCAGTTTTCTACTTCATTCAAGCAACAGATCGTCGAGTTAGTTCTCCTTGTGGCAGTGGAGCAATACTGGCCCTCTTGCTTTTTCGTTTAAGACCAGTATACATTCAACACAATGGACACCTTCAATATGTTTTATAAGTATAATTTATTCAAATTGACACCTTAGTTCTATAAATATGTATGAACAAACAAATCTAATCATGACATACTGTTTTATGACGAAATGTTTGAAAAACAAGATAATAGAAGGTTTAACCCTTTCCCTCATACGACAATTTTGCAGCAGACGACTTTGAACATATTTTGTTAAAAACATAGAAAATCTCTTTAATTGAATGGATAACCTATGACAAAAAGTGGAAAATATTGTGGCAACAGGAGAAATTGCACGTTTTGTGCAATTTCTTCTTTTTTCACTATGTTTTCAAAAAGCCGTCTGCTGTAGAGGCTTCAGAAAGCGTCTATATGAGGGAAAGGGTAAAATATCTACAGCAAATGAAGTATAAATATATTCATATTACAGTTTAATGAACACTGTTGTACATAAATAAATGTCTGAACAGTATAAATCATGCTCTGACAGTAGATTGGATCTTTCTTTCATACAATGAAAATCTAATTTGATTTGTGAAAATTGATTATTAAAACTAGATATCTATAATATGCACCATAAATACAAGTGTTCAATGTAACACAGGCGCCACCAGCGTCAGCAAATAAAAGTGACGGACGGACATACACTAGAGAAATATGACTTTGCTCCAGTTACACTGGCGTATATATTTACCCTTTCCCACAAATGCTTTCTGATGCCTCTGCAGCACACAGCTTTTGAAAACATTCTGACAAAAGGAGAAATTGCTCAAAACAAGCAATTTTTCCATTGTCACAATGTTGTCAACCTTTTTCAGTATTTATACTTTCATTTACAGAGCTTTTTGCCTCCATATTTTCTTAATTTTCTGCAGCAGATTTGTTGTATGTGGGAAAGGGGTAAAGTTTTGATTTATGGTGGAATCACAAACAATATGTAGGATTTATTTAAATTGGGGGGTAGACCAGCCGAGTCCGAAACTATTAAACTCGGAAAACGTTCTCAGTGCTCAGAAATGAACTCTATCCTCCAAAAACGCTTCTGATTGGTCAATTTGGAGAACGAATTTGCCTCTGACCAATCAGATTCTTTAGCATATATTAATCTTTAATAATTTTTGAGCCAGTATTTTATTCCCTGTGCACATTGCAAAGGGTTGACAGGTCTGGAGAAGTGAGCACTGTATATTTCTATGTAACCCAACCTTTTTTAAAAGTATTAACCCTTTCCCACAAACAACAAATCTGCAGCAGATGACTGGAAACACCTGGGCAAAAAAATTAAAAGTGAAAGTGTAATTACTGATAAGAGTTGAAACACTGTAGCAAAAGCAGATATTGCTCATTATGAGCAATTTCTCCATTTGTCACAATGTTTTCAAAATTCATCTGCTGCAGAGGCATCAGAAAGCGTCTGTATGTGGTATAGGGATAAGCAGTTGAATAGGACAACTCCTTTGATGGTATTATTAATCAAAATAACCAAATCTCATTCCACAACTCATTTTGAGAGCGAGCAGAATTTTATTTAAATACTGCTGTGACTGACGATACAATTTCAGTGTTAACCCAACTTTATTTGATTTCAGAAATGGAATCACTGTTGTACAAATTTAAAAATCGTAATGTGCATACGTACTGACATGAATGCGCATTTTCTTTTAACCCTTTCACACATATGACAATTCTGCAGCAGACGACTTTGAACATAATTTGTCAAAAATTGGAAAATCTCTATAATTGAATGAATAACCAATGACTAAAAGTGGAAAACATTGTGGCAAAAGGAGAAATTGCTCGTTTTGAGCAATTTCTCCTTTTGTCACAATGTTTTCAAAAAGTCGTCTGCTAATGCGTCTGCAGGTGGGAAAGGGTTAATAGTGTTATTCCTGGGAAAAATGACATAACAATGAATTACATGTTCCAAGGATTCAATAGTGTCTACACACAAAATGGGACATAAAAATCTTAAATAAATGCAAATAAAATTCAGCATAGAAAAAGTATGAGGTAAATAAATAAGAATTTTGAACAAAAGAGAGAAAAAAAAAAATACAACACACACATGCGTGCGTATACATGTATACAAGAGGGCCATGATGGCCCTTGAATCGCTCACCTGATTTTTTATTTTTTTTTCACTTTAGCTATATAAGCCTCGCCCCCTGGCAGCCAGTTTCCGACCAATCAACTTGGCTTGAAGGAATCTGATAGAGGGTCACCCTAGGAACATTTCTACAAAATTATTTGAAAATCGGCCAGATACTTTTGGAGGAGAAGATTTTTTAAGTTTTCACTATAGCCATATAATGCAAAATAGCCCTGCCAACTGGCGGCCATGTTTTTTGACCAATCAACATGGCTTGAAGGAATCTGAAAGTGGGTCATCCAAGGAACATTTCTACAAAATTATTTGAAAATCGGGCCGACACTTTTGGAGAAGAAGATTTTTTAAGTTTGGACTATAGCCATATAAGGCAAAATAGCCCCCCCCCCCCATGGCGGCCATGTTTTTCGACCAATCAACATGGCTTGAAGGAATCTGATAGAGGGTCACCCAAGGAACATTTCTATAAAATCATTTAAAAATCAGCCTAACACTTTCGGAGGAGAAGATTTTTTAAGTTTTCACTATAGCCATATAAGGCAAAATAGCCCCGCCCCCCTGGCGGCCGTGTTTTTTGACCAATCAACATGGCTTGAAGGAATCTGGTAGAGGCTCATCCAAGGAACATTTCTACAAAATTATTTGAAAATCTGCCTACCAGTTTGGGAGAAGAAGAATTTTGAAGTGTTTTTCGTTTCGTTGCCATGGAAACCAGAATTCTGCATGGATCCCTAAAATTTGAAAGAATTCTGGTGAGGTCATTAAGAGGATGCTTTCTGTGAAGTTTCATCCCAATTGACCCACTGGTTACTGAGGAGAAGATGTTGAAGATTTTTTAAGTTTTCACTATAGCCATATAAGGCAAAATAGCCCCGCCCCCCCTGGCGGCCATGTTTTTCGCCCAATCAACATGGCTTGAAGGAATCTGAAAGAGGGTCACCCAAGGAACATTTCTACAAAATTATTTGAAAATCGGCCTTACACTTTCGGAGGAGAAGATTTTTTAAGTTTTCACTATAGCCATATAAGGCAAAATAGCCCCGCCCCCCCTTGCGGCCATGTTTTTCGACCAATCAACACAGCTTGAAGGAATCTGATAGAGGGTCATCCAAGGAACATTTCTACAAAATTATTTGAAAATCTGCCAACCAATTTGGGAGAAGAAGAATTTTGAAGTTTTTTCGGTTTCGTTGCCATGGAAACCAGAATTTTGCATGGATCCCAAAAAATTGAAGGAATTCTGGTGAGGTCAATGAGAGGATGCTTTCTGTGAAGTTTCATCCAAATTGACCCACTGGTTACTGAGGAGAAGAAGTTGACGCACGACGCACGACGGACGCCGGACAAAAGGCGATCACAATAACTCACCTTGAGCAAAGCTCAGGTGAGCTAATAATGCAAAAAGAGAAGAGAAAAAATAAACATAAATTAAACATAAATTAAACATACATCCAAACTTGGTGGCCCGAAACTTATACATAAACTGAGACACAACTTAGATTAACCCTTTCCCACCTGTAGATGCATCTGCAGAAGATGACTTTTGAAAACATTGTGACAAAGGGAGAAATTGCTCAAAACAAGCAATTTCTCCTTTTGCCACAATGTTTTCAACTTTTTACAGCATTATACCTTTATTTATGGAGATTTTCTCTGTTTCTGCTTAGATGTTTTCAAACTCATCTGCTGTAAATCTTGTGTAAAGGGTTAACCACTCATGGCATAACCTATGCTCACAAAGAATGTATGGAACAAACCAAAATATTGAAATACACAAAAAATTCACAATTGAAGGTGTTTGCCTGTCCTTTACCCATTATTTCATGATTCAGTAAAAATGTAACAAGACAGTTTATACCAGAGATGTGATCCCTCAGTTTCACCGTATCACAAAAACTGGGCCTACTGGAACTCAACCCTACACAGTCTACTATTCCCTTTACTGCATGTTTGTTTGCCGGATATGTTCCGATAAACTGGGCCTGCTGGAACTCAACCCCATAACAGTCTTACTATTCTCTTTACTGCATGTTTGTTTGCCGGATATGTTCCGATAAACTGGGCCTGCTGGAACTCAACCCCTAAACAGTCTACTATTCCCTTTACTGCATTTTTGTTTGCCGGACAGGTTCCAATAAACTTTGCAGGCAAAATGTAGACTTATTATAATAATCCTACGTCTATTTCATTCAAACTAATAACAATTTACATATTAACAGTTCTCAAAAAAAAATGACAGGACAGAATAGCTTGCCTTGCTTGAAAAAAATAGACCTTTAAAAGGATTGCCAACTATTTCATTTTTGTCAATAAGGGAAATAAAAATGTTAAATATGAAAATGTTTAAACAACAATAAACAGAATAGATCATATATTCCTAGACATGTGCTGTGCACTGGAGAGGCAGCTTGACTATTTGAACCCTTTTAGTGGATAATAGACTCCTCTTATCAAATGTTTAAAAAAAAGCTGGCATTCAAACAACTTAGTGAGATAAAGAATTTTCATAAGGAACTTGTGCTGCCTATCTGTAAATGAACCACCAACATAGACTTGACTGAGGTGAACCCTATGTTTCATTCTGCAAAGTCAGGCAACACCAACACTGTTGTTTACATAATAGCAATCTTTTTCCAAACCAAGGCATTGGATTGCTCTCCTGAATATGTTCTCTTTAAGACAAGATTATTTTTTACAAGACATTCAATTATTCTGATCAACGCTACTTAAAGCCTTTCCGTTTAAAGTGAATCTGAATTACAATAGCGACATGTCTCCTTAAGAACGTTTCTGCCAAATTGTCTTGAAATTAGACAAGCACTTTGAAAGATATCATTTTACTCCTGATGATGCCACTGCAATGTTTTTCACTAATCCAAGTGGCTTGAACAACTTTTGTAGCCATCTTATGTTGGCTTAAACAAATTTTAAGGAATAATTATCCAAAATTGTCTTGAAATCAGACCAGCAAATTCACAGGAGAATAATTTATGAAGTTTGTCACCCTTTCTGATGATGCAGCATGATGTTATGAATTCAATTTCATTCTAATAACAATTTTTTATAAAGGACCACCAAAAGAACATTCCCAGTGAATATTTGCTGCAATGTACCAGTGGTTTAACCCTTTTACTCACATAGATGCTTTCTGATGCATCTGCAGCAGACAGCTTTTTGGAAACATAGTGACAAAAGAAGAAATTGCTCAAAATGAGCAATTTCTCCTTTTGCCACAATGTTTTCCACTTTTAGTCATAGGTTATCCATTCAATTATAGAGATTTTCTATTTTTTGACAAAATACGTTTAAAGCCGTCTGCTACAGAATTGTCGTATGAGGGAAAGGGTTAAGATGTTGTTTATAGAAATTGTCGACAACATCAGACTCATAGTGCTCAGGTGAGCAAAAAATATAATGAAAGAAACAGCAGAATCCTGATGGTCCAATTATATTTATCACTCAGCTGAATTGACAGATTGATAGTTTTCCCTAAGGAACTTTCAATTTAGACATGAAAAACTACATTTCAAGTATTAACCCTTTACCACATACAACAAATCTGCAGCAGACGACTTTGAAAACATGGTGACAAAAACCTGAACAATCTCCATAGAAGATAGCTTAATTGTTAAATAAAGTTGAAAACATTGTGGTCAAAGGTGAAATTGCTCATCATAAGCAATTTCACCTTTGGTCACAATGTTTTCAAAAGTCGTCTGCTGCTTTCACGTCAAAATGCGTCTGCAGGTGTGAAAGGGTTAAAAGGGGTGAAGTTATTGCAGTGTTTGATGCAAACTTTTTTTTATAGAAGTATACTATTGCAACTTGAATGCATGAATTGATAATGCAAATATGAACATAATGACAACGTTCTAGTGGCTCTCTCTAGCTATACCCTGTGTCTGTTTTTCTCTTCAGCATTTTTTTGGACATGTTGTTAGTGTACTGCTCTAAGCGTTTTTCCATTACCTATGTATACATGAAAATAGAAAGAAATCATTGAATATTCAGTTTAACTCTTACCCATATATAGACACTTTCTGACTCCTCTGCAGCAACTTTTGAAAACATAGTGACTGTGCTTTTGACATTCAATTATTATACTTTTATTGATAAAGCTTTTCCATATATTTTCCTATATTTTTAAAATCGTCTGTTGCAGAATTGTTGGAAGTTGGAAAGGGTTAACACTTTCATGCATTCTAATCAATGGGTCTTTTAAAGAAAAAACAATGTTTGGCGAGAAATTATTTACAAAACTTCCTCCTTTTCCTAGACCTTTTTTTTTTACAGTGTCTCAATCTACCTTTTTATAAAATTAGGTTGTCCCTTATTGTCATCAGATGCTTTTGCACTTAAGTATAGAAAACATAATCTACTGCATTTAACCCTTTCCCCACGTTTGTAGGAAAATGTGAACAGAAGAGGACAGACGAGTGATCACAACAGGTCGACTGAGCACGAAGCATTTTCAAACTATTGAAAGTACCTAGTAAAGAAACAGTTACCTCGAGAAGTTGGGATTTGTCCAAATCCATTCTATGCTGGAATATGCACTGAGCAAAAATACTGTACAACTTTTCTAACTGACTGATGGTATAGTGTTCAGTCATTTTCACCACTGTATTGAGCAAGTTTGAGAGTCGTTCCTTGTCAATAATCACTGGCACTTTGTGTTCGACCTGACTGTCTGTGTGTTTACTGTGAAGCATGGACCTTGTTACCCGTAACTTTGGACACTCTTTCTCTATGAATAAAAAAAGACAATGGTTTGAAGTAGTTTGCTGTTTACTAGAACACATGTGCAAAGTTTTAATCCAATACCCGAAAAGTTACAGCTGCATGCGATTGCATGCAAAACTTTAACTAGAAACAAACAAAAGATGGTACCATTTTATTGCATTTATGAAGTACATGTATTTATAACTGAAATTGCTTTCAAGCTTTTAATACAACAAATAATGCATGAAGGGCAGCAGTTTTAAATGGATCCTGAAATCAATACTATGGTTAAGGGGCTGAAAAGGTAGTTTTTCTTAAAATGGACCCTGAAATCTTTACTATGTGTAAGGCACTGTAAGTTTAAATAAGTTCCTGGAATCATGCTCAAGCTGCAGATCTTAAACTCCTTTCGTTATATAGACCCTTTCCTACGCCTTTTTGAAAACAGTGACAAAAGAAGAAATTGCTCAAAACGAGCAATTTCTCCTTTTGGCACAATGTTTTCCTCTTTTAGTCATAGGCTATGTATTCAAATATATAGAGATTTTCTATTTTTTGACTAAATATGTTCAGTCGTCTGCTTCAGAAATGTCATATGAGGGAAAGGGTTAAACGCTTGCTTGATATGATATTAAGTCGTCTGCTTCGAACAAAATCTCACAAAAAAAGTTACATCAGATAAGAAAGTTAGAAAAACATTGCTATAAATGAGCAATTTCACCTTTAGCCATAAGTCATCAAATGACATGATATATGGATGACAAATATAATTTTAACAGATAAATTTATGCAATTCTCTCATACAGAAGAAGCTTTCTGATGCCTCTGCAGTAGGCTTTATTACAAAAACATTGTGGCAAAAGGAGAAGTTGCTCATCATGAGCATTTGTTCTTTTGCCAAAATGTTTTGATCTCTATTTAGTTAAATAATACTTTCATTTGTAAAGACTCCATAATTTTGCCTGTGTGTTTTTCAAAGTTGTATGCCACATATGTGTTATATGTGGGAAGGGGTTAGATATAAATAGTGACTAACCTTCACTGTCCTCCATTTGAACATCCTGGGACTCTTCTGTACTTCCTGATGGGGTGTCAACCTTTAATGTTCAATTCAAAACTTTATTTATTTCACATTGACGTAAAGCAATTTCTAACAATTTATGGCCGTTAACTCTCGATTTCCGCTTCCTGAATATTCAAACAGTACTGGCGTGTGAGGAGGTCTTAAATTTTCACTTCACAAACTAGAATCAAGTCCAGGATCTTTGGATCACGCGGTCAACAATCTACCTCCAAATCACTGACACTAGTTATATTGGTAATGTTTAAAACAAGAATAGTGCTCAGAAACCATATAAACAGATGTAAACTAGAACTATCACTGAAGATGATAAATACCCCCTAAACAGCACCTTGACCTACACTATAACTTAATAAGTAAAAGGGCCATAACTCTGTAAAATAACATGCAATTGTAACCCCTTTAGGATATGCACATCTCGTCTTGGTATAGAAGCTTCATGTAAAATGTTATTGAATTCCACCCAGTGGTTTGTAAGAAATAGGCCGGACAAAATATGGCTTACTTAATAAGTAAAAAGGGTCATAACTCTGTAAAATAACATGCAATTGTAACCCCTTTAGGATATGCACATCTCCTCTAGGTATAGAAGCTTCATGTAAAATGTTATTGAATTCCACCTAGTGGTTTGTAAGAAATAGGCCAGACAAAATATGGCTTCCGACCGA
Organism: Serripes groenlandicus; assembly: GCA_031761405.1. Lineage (NCBI taxonomy): Eukaryota > Metazoa > Mollusca > Bivalvia > Cardiida > Cardiidae > Serripes > Serripes groenlandicus. The sequence continues at coordinate 163,119,545 of JASEVX010000001.1, read as the reverse complement.
CAGACAGCCCGACACAGTGACTCCTATATACCCCCTCTTCTTTGAAGGGGGAATAAATACAGCATGTAAACAGTAATCAATAAGGAGCCTAAGAGGGAAAGTATCCTTCCGCTGCCTTTAGGAAAAAGTTAAATAACTATAGCCATAATAATTAATATAAAACAAAACAGCCCTGTTTTTCGACCAATCAACATGGCTATAATTAATTGTGTCGAATAGTTCCTGAAGAGAATATTTTTTAATGTTTTCCTTTAACCCTTTCCCTCATATAGACGCTTTTGGATGCCTATGCAGCAGACAGCTTTTTGAAAACATAGTGACAAAAGAAGAAATTGCTCAAAACGAGCAATTTCTCCTTTTGCCACAATGTTTTCCACTTTTAGTCACAGGTTATCCATTCAATTATAGAGATTTTCTATTTTTTGACAAAATATGTTCAAAGTCGTCTTCTGCCAAGTTATCATATGAGGGAAAGGGTTAAGTCAATATATGGCTTACAACCACACCCTCTGGCAGGCATATTTTAGGACCAATCAACATGGCTTGAAGAAAACTGATAAAGGGTCACTAAAGGAACATTTCGCCAAAAGTATTTGAAAATCCGCCAGGCAAGATTTTTTAGTTTCACTATAGCCTTAAAAAGCAAGACAGCCCTCCCCCTGGCGACCATGTTTTTACACCAATCAACAGGACTTGAAAGATTCTCATAGAAGGTCGCTCAAGGAACATCTCTACAAAATTATTTGTAAATAGGCTGTCTACTTTCGGAGGTTTATGAAGTTTTCACTATACATGTAACCATGTAAGGCATAGCATGTTGGAGTTCATGTAATAAGGAAAAAAAGTCCTGCCCCCTGGTGGCCATCTTTTTTGACCAATCAAATTGGCTATGGGGTCACCTAAGAAATGTTTCTACAAATTTATTTGAAAATCGATCAGACACTTTCGAAGAAGATTTTTAAAGATTTCACTATAACAACTTAAGGCAAAACAGCCCAGACCCTAAGGATTATTTTTACAAAGTCATTTGAAAACATGTTTGAGAGGAGAAGAATTTTAAATATTTATCGTATGTTGCCATGTAAACCAGAAAACTGCAAGTTGAAAAAGGAGCATTTCTGAATAATTATTAAGAACATGTGTACCAAGTTTCATTTGAAAATGGTTTTTGAGATATGAGGTAAGGTTTAAGTTAAAGTTTAATGACAAAACAGATGACAGCAAGGGAATCACAATAGCCCGACTTTTTTTCTTCGAAAAACTGACAAGCTAAAAGTTAAGAAATGAAGGAGTTTCGGTCCCATTGGCCCATTGGTTTGACGCCAAAATTGAACCCACAGCAGAAGGGTTTGAAAAGAGCAAGTAGCAAATTTGCTTCTTAAAATGGGAACTTGCCAAGAGGTCAGTAGCAAAAACTTGATACATAAACAAAATGGCCCAGTTTTGATTTCGCTTGATATTTCTGTTCCTATCTGTATACATGTAATAAAGTTTAATTGCACACTCTTTTATCCATTTGTTCAAAAAAGCAAAATGTCAAGGTGATTGGTTTACACATCAAATTATACCAGACAATAAGGAGTCCATCAATCGTTTAAGCTGATGCTTGTTAATTTTCGATTTTAATTTCATTAGATAAATTAAACAAGAGATGTTTGTCAAACATTATGCCCCCTCTGAGCGCCATGTTGTCAGGAATATTTGGACGATTTTTGACCCGATGACCTCAAAATCAAAACCTCAGCCGCCATGTCAAGTTTTAGGGCCATGGGTGCAGGCAATGTGGAGTTATCACTCTGACAAGCTTTTTGCGTTCAAGGTCACTGTGACCTTGAACTTTGAACGGATGACCTCAAAATCAAAAGGGGTCATCTACTGGTCAGGCCCAACCTCCAAGTCAAGTTTGAGGACTAAGGCTCCAGGCATTGTTTAGTTATCACTCGGACAAACTTGGTCACTGTGACCTCAACCTTTCACATGATGACCTCACAATAGGGATCATCTACTGGTCACCCCCAGCCTCCATGTTAAGTTTTAGGGTCATGGGTGCATGCAATGTCGAGTTATCACTCGGACAAAATTTCGCATTCAAGGTCAGTGACCTTGACCTCACAAGCAAAAGGGGTCATCTAATGGTCACCCCCAGCGTCCATGTCAAGTTTGAGGGCCATGGGTGCAGGCAATGTCGATTTATCACTTGGACAAACTATTTAGGTTCAAGGTCACTGTGACCTTTGACCCAATGACCTCAAAATCAATAGGGGTCATTTACTGGTCAGGGCCGGCCTCCATGTCAAGTTCGAGGGCCATGGGTGCAGACAATGTTGAGTTCTCACTCAGACAAGCTTTTAATGTTCAAGGTCACTGTGACCTTGACCTTTGATCTAAAAATCAATAGGGGGCCATGTACTGGTCACCCCCAGCCTCCAAGTCAAGTTTGAGGGCCATGGGTTCAGGCAATGTCGAGTTATCACTCTGACAAGCTTTTCGCGTTCAATGTCAGTGACCTTTACCTTTGACCTGATGACCTCAAAATCAATAGGGTTCGTCTACTGGTCATCCCCAACCTCCAAGTCAAGTTTGAGGACCATAGGTCTAGGCATTGTTGAGTTATCTCTCGGACAAACTTTGGTCTACTTATGGTCTACTTATGGTCAGACTGACATGTGCAAAGCAATATACCCCTCTTCTTAGAAGGGGGCGTAATTAAAGGTTATGTTATTGTTTATCTTGCTAATGCTAACTGAAACATGAATTTGCTACCTACTTTCAAAGCAGGTAGCAAGTACTTGCTACCAGCAAAAAATGTTAATTTCGAACCCTGCAGCAGACAGTTCTCCAAGACATAAGCTTCAATGCCTTTCAGCTAGTGGAGCTAATAACTGGTGAATTGTAGAAATATTTGACTTCATTTCACTTTTTCTTGTACTGTTTACCGCATGGCAACTTTGTTTTATTTGACAACGGTTTGAAAAAAAATCTCAGTGAAATAGTTTAACATATAGTCACGGTTAACTGAAAGTATCTTTTTGAAAGAGATGAAAACATAATGAGAAATGGAGAAATTGCTAAAAAACAAGCTCCTTTTTCTTCCAATGTTTTTAAAAGTGATCTGGTCCAAAAGTATCAAATGTCATCTGTATCAGGAAAAGGGTTAACCCATAACCTACTGCAGATGACTTCTGGGTTTTTAAATTTTGTTCATTTTCATCAAACTTTTCAATTCTGTCAACAATATAATATTTCCTGTATCAGAACCTTCATTTTTTACTTCTCTTCTTTTTATTCCAATTTTTCCAGTTCAATATTTCCAATAGATTAAATTACCTGCTGATTATCTGTTTTGTCTTTGCACTCCTCTTGCTGGGTTAAGACAGAACCAGTGATTAGCTTTCCAGCACTATCATTTGAATCCCCACTACTATCAGAACTACCTAATCCACTATCAAACGCACTTACAACGACCTGCGCACCGTCACTAACTGTCGGGGGATCAGTGACAGATGTAGCACCGATATTGGCCAACTCTTCGTCAGGAAGAGGTTCCTTTGGACTATCATGAGATTTACGTCTTAGAGGTTTACTATCAGGCTCAGTGGGCAGAGAAATGTCCTGAGATCTTGGAGATCTAGAACCTGATACGTGTCTTTGTCTGGGAGATTTCTGACAGGAATCGGATTGGTTTAACTTTGGAGATGTTTCACTATTGAAAGTGTTGGATATTATACCATTGATTTGTTCATTACTGGATTGTTTATCTGCAAGATGAGGTGATACCACTCTTGGTGATTTCTGACTTGGTGATTTTTGAACATCTATTGGTGTTTTCATACCAACATCTATATTCAAACATCGATTCAATGAGTTTTTTTGTGGAGATTTTTCTAAAACATCCTGACTAGATGTAGTCTCTTGATTGTCACGTCTTGGAGATCGTATGGCCGTCCCAGCAGCTGGCGACTGTTTGTTTGGTGAAGCTTCTTCCACTTCCATATGCACTTCACACTCACTGTCTTCTTCATCATCTTCATCATCATCATCAATCTCGTTTGCATCTAATTCAACCAGATCTTCAATTTCCTCGTCCACCTCATTTTTCACACTTCTTTTTTTTTTGCGCTTTTTGTAACTCGATCTTCCCCAAATGCTCTTCTTAACATATTTTTTCGTGGATGATCCACCACCAGAATTTGACTTTGAGCATGAAGTTTTCCCCTGATTGGCATGTTTAGTTTCCTGAGATGTTGTTAACCCTGCGGTATCTGTACTGTGCGACTTAACCCGGTCTCGTGGAGTGTTTTCATTTTCCTTCTTTGGCGAATGCCGAACCATACTCCTCACTGCCCTGGCTGATTTCTCCACCTCCTCCAATGAAGGACCATCATCTGCATGTCCACCTTGTAATCTACGGCTCAAGCGAATATTTCGATCAATTTGTTGTTGATTGAGGTGTGAGGTAGGTGAGAGTTTCCTAGTGATGGCAAGAGGATGCATGGGTCCCTGATTGAGTGGCCGAGTGTGGTAGTAAGATGGAGCAGTAGTTGTAGATTTAACACCTTTAAGAAAATTATAAGAACTTCAGTTAACCCTTTCCAACATATAATAGACTTTGAAATGATCAAGTCTGAAATATATAGAAACTCTATAAATGGTATTATTATTATTGAATCGATTGAAATCAATTATTTCAAAGGCGTCTGCTGCAGAGGTATCCGAAAGCGTATATATGAGGGAAAGGGTTAATTACTGTATGTACAGAATTGCACCTAACAAAATTTATTTCAGGGCCTAATCTCATGTACAAATTATAGATCAAAGTGACAATATCAAGCAAAAATCAAATTTTTCAGGTTGAGGTCGAAATAAGAGGACCATTATGCTCACATATCCCAAAACCAGATTTAACAGAACCTAGATCAATATTGAAATCAGATCAGTGTTTCAGATTAAGATGTGAGCGGACAGTTGACACACGATGGAGGAAGACTGTTCACATCACAATAACAAACCTCACGCACTACATGCTCAGGGGAGCCAAAAGAAAAGCATTCAATTTATAAACACCTCTTTCACTCCGTGAATCAGCAATTCCCTGACAAACTTTCTCAAACTCTTCATCAAGCTCTGTCTTTATGATTGCATTGGTTGTATCTCTTAAAGCACAGGCTCGGTGTCTGATGACTCGACCTGAAAACACAAGGAAGCCTATGAGTATGCTAAATAAGTTTTATATCCATCAAGAAAAACCCAGCCTAACTCTCATTAGGACAATTTTTTAATATATCAAATTGACTCGAACATTTGTTTCTTATGACATACAATCAGTGTGGTTGAAGTCTAAAATATATAATTGAAGTCAAACCATCCATAACTAAGGACCAGACAATAATGTTTAACAAAGCCAATCTGATGTAGTCTTGTAATATGTCTTTAAACCATAGGCAAGCCTCTGGACTTAAAATCAAAAGTTGAACAAGAGGAGCATGATGTATTTCAATAGTCCTGAATCATTTCAAGAATTCTTGCAAATAAGAGCAACTTTCCGACAGAATAGATGGATATACAGTTGACTCTCGCTATGTTGATATTGGAAATCTCGATATTCAAGCTATCTAAATACTTTTCTGGTGACCCAAACCTTCCTTGTTTTTATATAAAAATCGCTGCAAAAAGTTTAATAAAATCCTTAATTGAAACAAGTGTATATATTGAGATACAAAAATATTAAACAATAGGACCATGATATTTCTTACCGGATTTTATAGAACTTTATAATTTTCAATTTGTTTACCCTGTACATATAAGCAATACGAGCCTGGCCCCCCTGGTGACCATGTTTATCAACAGGTTGGAATAATGTGAACAATCTCGGTAGCTTGGTAGAGAATCACTCGAGGAACTTGGGGGATCTTGATTGGTTTATTTGGGCAATGGCAAAGCCTGAGCTAGAAGTCAAATCCTACTCTCAGAAATATTAGCCCTTTCCCACGTACATCGATTCTGCAACAATCAACTTTGAAAACATTTAGTCAACCACATGAACAATCTCTATCATTAAGAACTATAGATAAAAGTTGTTAACATTCTGGTAAAAGGATAAATTGCTCTGACGTTGTGAGCCATTATTCCTTTTACCAGAATGTTTTCAAAAGCCGTTTTCTACATATCAGTCAAAATGCATCTACAAGTGAGAAAGGGTTACCATTACTTCTGATATAGATACATTTTCCCCCTTGATTTTTTAAAACAACATTTATCAATACTTTTTCGATGTTCCTAACAATTCGACATAACGAAAGTCAACTGTATTTGCGGAATTTTAATGTTAACCCTTTCCCTCATTTAGACGCTTTTGCAGCAGACGGCTTTTTGAAAACATAGTGACAAAAGAAGAAATTGCTCAAAACGAGCAATTTTTCCTTTTGCCACAATGTTTTCCACTTTCAGTCATAGGTTATCCATTCAATTATAGAGATTTTCTATGTTTTGACAAAATATGTTCAAAGTCGTCTGCTGCAGAATTGTCATATGAGGGAAAGGGTTAAGAAGAAATCCAACAGACAGTTAAAAACACCAATGATCAACTAAAGTATGACCAAACTTACTCTGTGCGTCTCTGTCTGGATTGTATTCCAGGGCATTAGAACAGATCAGGTTGATATCGACCATAAACTCCTCAACTGTCGTGTAATGATGTAGATCTACCTTGGACATCATTGTAGACAGATCCATTGGCTTTGAAATAATATCATAGTAATCTGGAACCTAAAAGATATAATAATAAACAAACATCAATGGATGATCTTGTAACAGGATGAAAGTGATACAATGGTTGTCATCTAAGAAAGAAAGAAAGAAAGAACAAAAAGAAAGAAAGCAAGAAAGAGAGAGATAGAGAGAACAGGGAATTAGAAATGACAATATGCTTTTATTTGGTATGTGGGGTAAAATTACTAACTAAAATGGGGTGCTCCGCGGAGCATGTGTGTCACCTGCACCTGCTCATTGAAAGTGTGACGAAAAAGTGTGATGGACAGACACAGACGGACGGACAGATGCCGGACAAAAAAAATAATCCCCAAGTGCCTACCACGCAGGGTGACACAATAAAAGCACCCCAAAAAATTAAAAACTTTATTGTGGAATCATTCTAGTCACCCCCCAAAATACCATAACCACCAACCCTCCTCTTTCAGTCATATCATGGTGTTTCCAGGTTTAACTAGAGCTATCACTGAGATTGATTAATACCCCCGAATGATGCCCTGATAGGAAATTCCATCCAGAAGTTTAAAAGTTATTCTCTGGACGAGAACAAAATAAGAAAAGGCAATTACTCTGTAATAAGCTCAAATAGAGTTATGGTTCTTGAACACTGCACTTCCTCTCAGTGTGCTCTACCATTGTATGAAATTTTATTAAATTCCATCCAGTTGTTTTAATGTTATTCTCCAGACAAGAAAAAGTAACAAAGGGAAATAACTCTGTTATTAGGTAAAATAGAGTTATGGTTCCTGTACACTTCCTCTCACTGTGTTGTATCATCATATGAAGTTTTATTAAATTCCATCCTTTAGTTTGAAAGTTATTCTCCAGACAAAAAAACAATAAGAAAGGGCATTGAAAGTTATTCTCCGGATAAGATGAAAGTAAGACAGGGCAATAACTCTGTAATTAGCTCAAATAGAAATATGGTTCTTGTACACTGCACTGCCTCTCATTGTGCTTTACCATTGTATGAATTTTTATTAGATTCCATCTAGTAGTTTTCAAGTTATTCTCTGGACAAGAAAAAGTAACAAAGGGCAACAACTGTGTAATTAGGTAAAATAGAGTAATGGTTTCTGTACACTGCACTTCCTCTCACTGTGTTGTATCATCGTATAAAGTTTCATTAAATTTCATCCAGTAGTTTTCAAGATATGCTTCGGACAAAGAAAATTGCAACCGACCACAGGGCGATTCCAATATTCCCCCCCTTCAAACTTCGTTCGGGAGGTATAATTACCTGTACTGGAAAGTTTATCCTGATTTCCATTGTATCAGTTGTAATGATATCCCCGAAACCCTGAGTGCATCATAAAGAGACTGAAAACTTGTTTTGAAGAATTTTATAAGATACTTTGATTATACGTTTTTTAGTATTGTTTATCACTACAAATCTCTAAAAAAAAATAGTGTTATTTGATCAGAGGCTGCATGAAATTTAATATTGGATTCCGATAAAGCATTTTTTAACTTCATGGCATATTTCCCACTTATTTAAATAACATTGATTGATTATCAGCTTACATCTTCAATATCCACAGGTTTTGCAAAGATCCAAAACTTTCGATCTCGACCCAGTTTAGTGAGGACATCCCGAAGGAAGAGACGAAGTTCCGTCAATGTGGCTTCTTCGTGGTCATTTAACTTCTTCAGCTCCGTCTCGGTCAGTTTTCTGGGCTCTGGTGGAGGTGCCTTTGGAAGATCCTCAAGAACCTGGTTTTCTAAAAAAAAAAATTCTATAAGTATTTTTACGTACGAGAAAGCCATTGTGGCCCTGTAATGCTCATCTGTGTATCATTGCTTTGTGATAAGCTGGTGTTCACAATTACTTAAATTCTACCATTCTTTTCTTCATTTAGTGACCTAATTCTTTACTCAACATATCCAATATTTTAAATAAGCCCATTAATCATTTAAACAAGCATTCTGCCAAAAGTTCAAAATGTTGCCTCAAAAGTGTCAACAAGATTTCGCTTGAATTTGACCTAGTGACCTTGTTTTTATCAGACATAATCCATATATAAATTGACCTAGATATAATCTGGATAAACAACAGAAAAAAGTTTCATGTAGATTGGATGAAACCTATGGTCTCTAGGGTTTCCACAAGCATTTTTTTGACGACAGACAAAGAAAGGGTCAATCACAAAGCTCACTTTGAGCACTTCATGCTCAGGAGAGTTAAAAAGCCAAAGTGTATACAGATGCATTCATTTGCCTTCAAAGATTAAGCAGCAGTAATGTTTCAATCAGCAACATATGTGATGTTATTGCCAATCAAACTGCTATCAAACTTGCTTGATATATCATGCCCATAAGCATAAAGATCTACTTTGGTGCAGATCAGATTGTGATTGATTGCAAATCCTTTCAGGAAACCTTTTTTTTTTCACCTTCTTTCTTTTTTACATTTAAAATATTATACCTACTATTACTCTATTAGCGCCACTTCATTGTTTTCATCCAAAATGAAAAAAGGTCTTTTAAGGAATATGTGTTGCCTGCCAAATATTCATAGTGTAACTGAAAACTGATCCCTATGCACCACCTTGCCAAGCCAAGCATGAGAAAACCAAAAATAAATAGAAACCACTAACCTTTGGTTTTTACAACTGGTGGAATAGTTGTTTGATTAAGTATGAGATCAGTAAAGAAGGCCTGTCTCTCTTCCTCTGTTGGATTTCTCATGGAGGTTACCTCCCCTGAGTACTCATCAAACACATCCTGGATCTACAACATGACATACAGAGGTTTTAGATAAACAAGAGTGCAGAGGTTCAGATAAGGAGGGGTATATAGCTCTTTTCCCCACAATATCTCTTAACCCTTTCCCTCATACGACAATTCTGCAGCAAACCACTTTGAACATATTTTGTCAAATAATGGAAAATCTCTATAATTGAATGGATAACCTATGACTAAAAGTGGAAAACATTGTGACAAAAGGAGAAATTGCACGTTTTGTGCAATTTCTTATTTTGTTACTATGTTTTCAAAAAGCCATCTGCTGCAGAGGCGTCAGAAAGCGTCTATATGAGGGAAAGGGTTAACTTCCAACCAAACTCTATGATGTTGGTACTCAAATGAATATTCTCATTGATACGATTCTTTAAAGTACCAACAGCAAATGGTTATAGGGTTAAATCAGGATTATAAAACATTCCCCTTATCTAGAGCTCTGCAAGAGTGGCCAATGGAAGACATGTGTTGCCTGCTAATGAGCCACAGCATGCAGACAGGCAATAGAGAAGAGCCGGCGACAAAAGTGCAGGGTTATTGGTATCGTTCTTGATCCTTGAGGTCATATTTGAGTTGAGTGAAGTTTTGATTGTTGTAGACTTGATGAGAGCAGGAGTGAAGTCTTTTTGTACACAATCTAATATATCAATGACAAATACGTCACAAGAGTAAATTCTCAGTTTGAAACATCCAAATTAACAGCTACTGAACCTACTTTTTATTTTCATTATTCAAACAAGCACTATCAAAGAGGAGTAAATTAAACCCTACCTTAAAATTGAATTTTAAACTGGAGAAAAGTCATGTGCCATTGAAAAGCCTGACAAATATGCCCTTTGAAAAGCACAATCTTATATTAATACTTACATTAAAATCTATTTCTGAATAATCCTCTTCACTAGTTGCCAATAGAAATAGAGGACTGGAAGGGTCAAGGTCTTGTATCAAGGTCAACAGAGTTGTCTTGACAGTCTCTCCAACCACAGTCCACCATTGATTGATATGAGGCAAATATATAATACTGGGTGAAGTTCTTTTGGCTTCACGGAATATCTGTCAAAACAATATGTTATCAGTTTTATTTGACAAATCACCTGTTTGTCTAACTTCAGAGCCGTTTGGTTTAACCCTTTACTTAATCCAGACGCTTTCTGATGCCTCTGCAGCAGACGAAAATAACATTCATTGTGGCAAATGGAGAAATTGCTCAAAACAAGTAATTTCTCTGTTAGCCACTTGTTTTCAACTCTATCTAAGAATAAAACTTATGGAAATTCTTCACATTTCAAATCCCTATAAATGATATAATTAATGAACAGGGTTGACAACATTGTGACAAAAAGGAACAAGACATGGAAATTCCATGAAACCAGGTTTTCTATAATGGAAGGTGTTTGATTAAGAATTAACAGATCTGTCAAATCTTTCTGTTAATAGTTAATCAAAGCTAGTAATTCAAGTAACAGGGAATATTTCTATTGATGAATAATCATAATTACTTTGTCAATTAAATATATCACAATTTTATCTAACAAATATCAGTTCAATACAGTCAATTGTGTGTTGATGGCCTCATTTATTAAGAACATATAATAGATAACAGATATTAATCAACCTTTTGTTGTAAGCAGCCACATTTTAGGATCCCTAATGCCAGGTTGATAATCAGTGATCTGCCTTAACCCTTTACTTGATAGTAACGCGTTTATGCCTTTGCAAACAGACTAGATCCAGGGCCCGAGGTTATGAAACTTACTCAATTTGAGCATGTAATAGAAATATTGTTGTTGAAGTTAGATGCTTGAGTTACAAGTTTATGAAATATGCTCATTGCAAAATAGGGTGAAATTACAAACCAACAATGAGAAAAAAATCCATGTTTGGAGTTTGTCGCCATGGTTTAATACGAAGCATTTTTAGTTTGAGCATGATGCTCAAACTAAAAAAGCTCTGTTAGCTTGAGGACAAAGTTTGGAAAAAAAAAAATCTACTTTTAGTTTGTAACTGAAATCTACTTTGCAACGAGCCAATTTCCTAGCCTTGTAATCTAAGTGTGTAACTACAATAGTAATAATTATGTTAACATGCTCAAATTGAGTAAGTTTCATGACCTCGGACCCAGATCAGACATTGTGCATATGACACAGCGTCTTGATATGGACAAGAAAAGTTCAACTGATGTCTATTTGTTGTCACTGTGACCTTGACCTTGAAGCTACAGACAAAAGTTTTGCATGTGACACATCATATTGATATAGTTCATATTTGTGCCAAGTTATTTGAAAATATCTCTATGCATGACACAGTTATGGTCCGGACAAGAAAAGTTCAATTAAAGTCTATTTCTTATCACTGTGACCTTGACCTTGAATCTACAGAATCTTTTTTTGCATTTGGAACATCGTCTTGATATGGTGCATGTTTGTGCCAAGTTATTTGAAAATATCTCTATGCATGGAAAAGTTATGGTCCGGACAAGGAAAGTTGATGCCCGCCCGCCGACTTTTCCAAACTAATAACCAGATTTTTCCTTTGGAAAACTGGTTAAAAATAGCCCAAATTAGTGAGCAATTTCTCCTTTTACCACAATGAATTCATAACAAATATTTTTTTAATGCATCAAGGTTAATATATATTGGCCATCTCACATGAGAAATGGTTCTAAGTGGTTTTGAAATTACCCTTCTCAGGAGGGGTTAACGAAGCTTCTACAACTTGAATAGGAACAGGGAAGAGATCCTGACCCGACTGCACAGAGGTGTTGGTTGATCCGAAACTTTTCTGGTAGCAAAGGCATGCATAAAAAGGAATACATGCGGTGTTTAGGAACAGGACAATGGTCCAAATCCCCACCATTGTTAGAACTCTGTATATATATATGTGTATTACGTACCTGAGCACATGATTCTTCTGGAGATCTTGCACTGACAGCAAATAATGAAGGGAGATCAACGACATGAACGGGCAGTTGTTCAAGGTGATGTAGAATGGCTGGTGCTAGATGTGAACTTTGACCTTGATCACCATTCCCTGAGAGCATCAGTCGAGGTCTGTGTGTACTTGGTCGTCTTGTTGCATAACTAGTTATATAAACATGTAGATATTAATACATTGATTTACCCTTTCACACACAAATAAATCTCTTTAGAGATGTTTAGTAGAAAATATTGAAACTCTCTATAAATGAAAGAACAACTTTTGAATAAAGATGAATACATTGTGGCAAAAGGAGAAATTGCTCATTATGAGTAAGTTCTCCTTGGGCACAATCTTTTCAAAAGTCATCTGCTGCATAGTTTAAACCCGCAAAAGGTTAAACCATTAAAAAATATTTCAATAACAATTGAAAAGTTTTTGAGTAAGATATGTTGACAGTTTGATCTATAGACATATCAGGCAGGCTTAACAGCCTTGTTCTTCAAAGCCACGCACTTTGACTATATCAGGTATATATATTTTAGGGAGAAAACTTAGAGGAATTAATTGCTTTGCAATTGTTTCATCTAAAAAATTCTTCCATTCTCTTCTCATTAAGAGCTAAATTAAATGTCAGTACATTTGTTAAGAAAACCTACCATCAATTCAGTATACTGATAAACCCTTTCCCTGATGTTGATAACATTTGACGTTTTTGAAGCAGACACATTTTGAAAACATTGTGGGAAAAAAATAAAAGGTTTAAAACAAGCAATTTCTCCTTTTCAGATGTTGTTTTTAACTCTACCAAAACTGTATTGCAAAATTTCATGATATCAGTTTTTGAAATTTACTTTTAAAATTCACTGGTCTGAAAACCCTAAATATTTGGTTATGTTATATATAACATGTAAAATTACACTGATCCAAACCAAAAGTTACTGGCCAGGTATCATAGAACCATTGCTACTTTCGCGAACCAGGCAACTCTAGAAACTTTATTTCAAATGAAGAACTAACCTGATAAAATCAAAGAATTTTCCCTGATTCTGTGGAATGGTGGAGGATTTACGTCGCACTTTATTTTTATGTTCATAAATAGACATATCAGTTCCCTCATCATCACTATACACATCTAAGTCGTCTTCATTTTGTGGCTTTGAGACTGAAAATGAAAGGTTCTATTTATGACCTTTGTATGGCAAAGATTAATTCACAATTAAAGTAGTGGTGTTTTTAAATGACTGTAGTTAAATTTGTCTCAGGTTAAGATCTTCGAGAAAAACAACATTAAGCAGAGTCCATAATGTTTGTTTTCTCGTGGAACAGCTCATTTAATAAACAAACAAAAATGCCATTATTCAAACCTGAAACAATGTATTACTTCCATCAGGGGAGATGAACAGGCCTGTGGTTTTAGGCCAGATTTTGTTTGTTTGTCTTTATGGGTTCTGCATCATTTCAATAGTGTTTCAGTTACAACAAAGCCACAGAACACTTATTCATGATTTCTAGGCGATTAACCAGTGCTAGGCTAGGAAAAGTGCTTTGTCTAAGGGCACTCATTCAACCATGATCACTGCAAGTCTGGATCACACCTGCTCTCATTTGGCTAGCCACTGTGTCATCGTGGATTCGCAAAATACAAAATCAATAAACCAGACAGATGAAATCTTTGATAATTCCTTATTACAGACAAACTTGTGTTAGAGGTCACCTCTGTTAACCCTTTCCCTCATACGACAATTCTGCAGCAGACGAATTTGAACATATTTTGTCAAACAAGAGGCCCATGAGGGCCTATGCTCTACTGGCATTGATCTGGCTTGTTTCAAAAGGAACCAATATATCATCAATATTCAAATACCATCTAAGTTTGGTGAAGATCAGATAGTAAATGGAAGCTCTATTGTGTTCACAAGCTGTATTATAGCAATTTTGACAATTTCAAGGGCCATAATCCAGCCATGCATGGGTAGATCTGGCCGTTTTTAAGAAATGAACCAAACTCTCATGGATATCTAACTACTGTATAAGTTTGATTAAGATACAATCACAAATAAGGACTGTATCATGTTAACAAGCCCTATTATAGCAATTTTGACAATTTCAAGGGTCATAATTCAGTCATGCATGGTGCGGATCTGGCTTGTTTTCGAAAGGAATCAAACTCTCATGAATATCTAACTACTGTATAAGTTTGGTTGAGATACAATAAACAAGAGGCCCATGAGGGCCTATGCTCTACTGGTATGGTTCTTTGGTCATTTTCAATCCAGAGCATGTATGTATGGTGAAGATCGGATAGTAAATGGAGGCTCTTTTGTGTTCACAAGCTGTATTATAGCAATTTTTACAATTTCATGGGCCATAATCCAGTCTTGCATGGGCAAATCTGGCTGGTTTTCAAAAGGAACCAAGCTCTCATCAATATTTAACTACTATCTAAGTTTGGTGAAGATCAGATAGTAAATGGAGCCTCTATTGTGTTCACATGCTCAATTATAGCAATTTGGACAATTTCAAGGGCCATAATCCAGTCTTGCATGGGCGGATCTGGCTGGTTTACGAAAGGAACCGAGCTCTCATGGATATCTTACTACTGTATAAGTTTGGTTGAGATACAATCAAAAGTGAAGACTGTATCGTGTTAACAAGCTCTTTTATAGCAATTTTGACCATTTCAAGGGCCATAATCCAGTCATGCATGGGCGGATCTGGCTGGTTTTCGAAAGGAACCGAGCTCTCATGGATATCTAACTACTGTATAAGTTTGGTTGAGATACAATCAAAAGTGAAGACTATCGTGTTAACAAGCTCTTTTATAGCAATTTTTACCATTTCAAGGGCCATAATCCAGTCATGCATGGGCGGATCTGGCTGGTTTTCGAAAGGAACGGAGTTCTCATGAATATCTAACTACTGTATAAGTTTGGTTGAAGACTATCATGTTAACAAGAAATTGTTTACGGACGGACGGACGCACAAATCGCCACGACATAAGCCCTTCTGGCCTTTGGCCAGTAGAGCTAAAAATAAAGACTGTATCGTGTTAACAAGCTCTTTTATAGCAATTTTGACCATTTCAAGGGCCATAATCCAGTCATGCATGGGCATGGTACATAACTACTGTATAAGTTTGGTTGAGATACAATCAAAAGTGAATACTGTATCGTGTTAACAAGAAATTGTTTACGGACGGACGGACGGACGGACAAATTGCCACGACATAAGCCCTTCTGGCCAGTAGAGCTAAAAATAGAAAATCTCTATAATTGAATGGATAACCTATGACAAAAAGTGGAAAACACTGTGGCAAAAGGACAAAATTGCACTTTTGTCACTAAGTTTTCAAAAAGCCGTCTGCTGCAGAGGCGTCAGAAAGCGTCTATATGAGGGAAAGGGTTAAAGCAGCCATTTAGGAAAACTAAAACATCTTTCTCCTCATTATTTGACTTGTGTTAAGCAGACACCTGTGTTCAGCAGCCACATTATGACTCTCCCTAGGGTGGACAAGTTTGACTGTATTTTACTACAATTCATTTTCAAAATAAGCAAATTACCATCATTATCCAAATTTGCTAGCTGGTTTAAAACGGATGGAAAGACATCATTCAGGAGAGATATTAAGTGTTTGAACTGAGCGTGAAGAAGGGGCTGTATTTGGGTAGAAAGTGCCCTTGCTGGTGATGTGACAGATCTCTGAGAGGCGGGCACAATGTTCTGCATCCCATGATAGAAGTCTCTGCTGCCGATATGTATGGAGGTGACGTCAATCTGCAGTTTGTCTGTTGATGTGTAGATCTGTGGATATCGTTTCCTCAAGGCTAGAAGGGCTGCCTCCGTACACAGAGCCTTCATATCTGCCCCACAGTATCCTAAAATTTGAAATGAAAATATAATAGCAGCTACCTAATCAATTGATTGATTGGAGTTTAATACTGTTTTAAATAATTTTTCAGTCATATCACTGCGGCCAGTTCACCTTTTAATGTGTTTCCAGGCTTTCTCACACCAGTGCTCCACACAACATACTTTCCAAGCAACTGGCTGCTTTCCACATAGACTGTTAGCCCATTGGTGGAAGACGAATGACGCTGGTCACAGTGACTTTTGTCAAACGTCAGCAAGAATGATGGCCGAGCTGGGGTTCGAACTCACAACCCCTGGATTGACAGCCCTCGTCGCTAGCTAATCAACACAATAGCTGGTAAAAGGAAATTGACACCTCTTCAGCAGATGATTTAACCCTTTCCTATATGTAGACACTTTCTGATGCCTCTGTAGCAGACAACTTCTAAAAACATTGTGATAAAATGAGAAATTGCTCATAATGAGCAATTTCTCCTTTAGCCACAGTGTTTCCTACTCTATTCAATAACTATATTCACATTTGAAGTGATGCTTGCTATTTTATTTTACCAATATGTTTTCAAAGTCATCTGCTGCAACTTTGCTGTATGTGGGCAGGGATAAAAGAACATTGCACGGAAAGGAAAAATTACTTATAAATAGAAATTTATCATATTTCATCTGAAAATTATTCCTTCAGCTGTGAGAATTAGCATGATTCCCACTACTAGAATAGACACTGCTTAGGAAGTATACAAATGGCACACCAGGTAACAGAGTACCCTTTTTATCACCTAAGATTCAAATCAGAAATTCAATTTACCTATACACTTTTCAGCTACTTCATTGACAAACTTTTCTGATAGAGAAGGATTCCACTCTTTTGTGTGAATTTTCAAAATCTGTGATCTAGCCTGAAAATGTGAAATAAGACAGTAAAATCATATATAAAAGAACTTTACTGGCAAGAGTCTCTAGAGGCTGATTAATCAAGTTAGAGATTTTGTGTTCATGAAAGGCATATGCTGATTATAACTAACAGAAAATATTATCATAGAATCACCTTAATGACTTGACTTAAAGACAAGAGTGTCGCGGAGCGAACGCCAACACTTGTCTGTTTTATCTATGTCGAATAAGGGGCATTACTCAGTTAAGACTAATGATAGAGTTATAAACATGTGTATTGTCTTGAGTAACATGTGTACCAAGTTTCATATGACAATCAATATTGAATGTTTTTTAAGTTATGGGCAAGGTTAAAGTTTTTGCATGAATTGAAGTCCAAAATGGAGCATAAGTTATGTGACTTGGTATAGACATGTATATTGTTCCTAGGAACATGTGTACCAAGTTTCATTTGAAAAATGTTGAACGATTTTTGAATTATGACGTAAGGTTACAGTTTTGTGACGGCATAGACGCTGATGTAGCCAAGGGTATCACAATAGCCTGACTTTATTTCTTCGAAAAACAGACCAGCTTAAAATGAATTACCTGCAATGATGGTAGAGGAAACAGAAACTCTCTATCAAATCTGCCTGGACGTCTGAGAGCGGGGTCTATAGAGTCAATCCTGTTAGTGGCCCCTATCACCACTATCTCCCCTCTACTATCCAGGCCATCCATCAGAGCTAACAGGGTGGACACGATGGAACTGTGGATCTGGTCCTGTCTACTGGAACGGACTGGAGCAAGGCCATCAATCTCATCAAAAAATATAATTGAAGGACGGGTCTGATAAGCCTGAAAAAGAAAGATTGAACAAAATGAATAAGAAGTCCAACAAAACAATGATACCTTTGAAAATAAAAAAAGAAGTTAATGAGCACCAATTATGATATTCAATAGGACAAATCAATCAACTAATGGAAACTTTGCCTGACCAACACAGTGATTAGCATAGACTGCGACAAAGGAATTTTACACTTTATTTCAGTTACATAACAGCGGAAAATTCACTAATTAACAAGGGCACCGCAAAGCGGATGCATCCCCGCAGTATTCAATTTAAAAATATGTCTAAAAATATGGCCAATGACCTGGATATTAATGTTATGTACCAGAAAACTAATGTTATTTGTCCTTGCCTTTATTAAATTGTTATTAATGTTATGTACCACAGAACTAAGTGTAATTTGTCCATGTCTCCGCCTTTGGCCTTTGCCCATTAAAATCTACAATCAATAGGCTTCTAGATCTTATCATATACTAAATGTATGGCAAGTTATGATCTGCCAAGAGATGATCAGTGTAGAGTGGTCACAAGGTTGTTGATATGGGAAAATAGTCAGTCCAATTTTGACCTTGACCTTTAACCTATGACCTTGACAATAAATAAGCTTCTAGACCTTGCCATATACTAACTGTATACCAAGTTTGGTTAAGATCAGTCAAAGGATGTTCAGTGTAGAGTGGTCACAAGGTTGTTGATATGGGAAAATAGTCAGTCCAATTTTGACCTTGACCTTTAACCTATGACCTTGAAAATAAACAAGAGGGCCATGATGGCCCTATATCGCTCACCTGATTTAATAGAACTTCAATAGTTTTCAAAGTTTTTACTCTATACATATAAGGAAAACAAGCAACCCCCTGGTGGCCATGTATTTCAACGGATCGGTTTTATTTGATCAACCTTGGTAGAAGGTCACCCAAGGAGCATTTGTGCCAATTTTATTTTAAATCAGGCAGGTGCTTTTGGACAAAAAGTTTCTTAAAGATTTTACAATGCACATATAAGGAAAACAAGCCCTGCCCCTTTGCGGCCATGTTTTTCAACGGATCGGAAATAATTAAACAATCTTCATAGAGGGTGCCCTTAGGAACATAAATTTTGTGCAAAATAATTTTGAAATCGGGCCAGCACTTTTGGACAGGAAGTTTTTTTAAGATTTGGCAATTTTCCCCTTTTCAAATGCCGCAGCAACCAAAGTTCTACTTGGAATTAAATTATTTGAACAACATTGAAAGGGGACCACCTTAGGACCATTTCTGTGAAGTTATTTTGAAGTCTGGCCAGTACTTTTGGACAAGAAGATTTTTAAAGTTTTAACAATGCACATATAAGGAAAACAATCCCCACCCCCTTGCGGCCATGTTTTTCAACGGATCGGAAATATTTGAACAAGCTTGGTAGGGGGTGCCCCAAGGAACATTTGTGCAAAATAATTTTTAAATCAGGCCAACACTTATGAACAAGAAGATTTTTTAAGATTTGGCAATTTTCCCCTTTTCTGATGCTGCAGCAACCAAAGTTCTACTTGGAATGAAATTCTTTGAACAACTTTGAAAGGGGACCACCTAAGGACCATTTCTGTGGAATTATTTTGAAATCTGTCCATTGGTTTAGTAGAAGAAGTCATTTGTAGGAAATTGTTAACAGACGGACGGACAGACGACGACGACGGACATTCAGTGATCACAAAAGCTCACCTTGCACTTCGTGCATAGGTGAGCTAAAAAGGTTTCTAGACCTTGCCATATAATAACTGTATACTAAGTTTGGTCAAGATCAGTCGAAGGATGTTCAGTGTAGAGTGATCACAAGGTTGTTACAGACGGACGAACGAACGAACGAACAAACAAACGGACAGCCACGTTACTATATCCCCTCGCTAGCTGAGGGGATAATTACTAGGCTAGGAAATATGCCTCGCCCAAGGGCACTCCATTAGGACGTTGAGGGATAACCATGACTCTTAACTTGTTGGCTTGAAAATCAACCAAGGATTGAAGAGAGATACATTTGGGAGCAGAGTGTGTTACCCTCGACCTTACTATGCATCAGGTTTATTGTATGAAACAAAATGAGCATAAAGCTTGAAACATATGATATGACAGATCAGTATTTTTTTTAATCACTAGTTTTATTATTTCCTTTGGGTGGCAGTTGAACAATACTCACTTGATCAAACAGAAGTCTAAGCTGCCTCTCTGATTCCCCCACCCATTTACTCAAACAATCAGCTCCTTTCCTCATGTAAAAAGCTACTCGTCGATCATTCTTACTGCACTCATTAGCTAAGGCTCTGGCTACTAAAGTTTTACCAGTACCTGCAAATAATCACTTCTATATATATATGTATCGATAAACATTATATGATATTTTGTGGTCCTTTAATAAAACAAGAGGGCCATGATGGCCCTAGTTCGCTCACCTTAATTATACAATGTACTGCAATGACAAGAAGATTTTTAAGTTTTAGCAATGTACATATAAGGAAAACAAGCCCCGCCCCGTTGCGGCCATGTTTTTCAACGGATCGGAAATAATTAAACAATCTTCATAGAGGGTGCCCTTAGGAACATAAATTTTGTGCAAAATAATTTTTAAATCGGGCCAGCAATTTTGGACAAGAAGTTTTTTTAAGATTTGGCAATTTTCCCCTTTTCTAATGCTGCAGCAACCAAAGTTCTACTTGGAATTAAATTCTTTCAACAACTTTGAAAGGGGATCACCTAAGGACCATTTCTGTGAAATTATTTTGAAATCTGGCCAGTACTTTGGAACAAGAAGGTTTTTTAAAGTTTTAACAATGCACATATAAGGAAAACAAACCCCGCCCCCTTGCGGCCATGTTTTTCAACGGATCGGAAATATTTGAACAATCTTGGTAGAGGGTGCCCAAGGAACATTTGTGCAAAAAATTCTTTGAACAACTTTGAAAGGGGACCACCTAAGGACCATTCCTGTGAAGTTATTTTGAAATCTGTACATTGGTTTAGTAGAAGAAGTCATTTGTAGGAAATTGTTAACAGACGGACGGACAGACGACGACGGAAGCCGGACATTCAGTGATCACAAAAGCTCACCTTGCACTTCGTGCATAGGTGAGCTAAAAATATTAGAGGAAAAATGTGTGAAAAGCACAAACATTGGTTGAAACATTTTCATCAAAGTTATAATAATTGTGTGAAAAGAAGAAATTCCCTTCTTCAGTCATTTCTCCTTTTCTCACAATATTTCCATATGAATCTGCTGCAGATATGTTGAATGTTTTCTGTGTATGGTAAAGGAATAAGTTTGTATGTCAGTTACCTCTGTAATAGTATTTTTTAGTATATTTTACATCATTTCCAGGCTGATTTATCAATACTACTATAAGAGACGATTCTTTTGAGTACCCACAGCATAGGTTTTAATGATTGCTTACAATATTGTTGAAGCAAGACCTGTTTACCCTTCCTTATTTAGCCAGGACTCTGGTAATAAAATTTTGGCCCGAAACTATAAAACTCTGAAACGTTCTCTGTGATGAACTCCAAATATGAGTTCTGATTGGCCAATTTGGAATACAAATTTTCTTCTGACCAATCAGATACTTGAGTACAAATCCTGAGCACAGATTAAACTTTTATAGTTTTACAGCTTGATCTTACCTGGAGGTCCATAGAACAGAACTCCCCTTGGTGGTGAAATCTTAAATCTTTCAAAGATTTCTGGATAAAGTAGAGGAAATACCACCATTTCCTTTAAGGCACGCACATGTTTTCCTAGACCCCCGACACTCTCAAAAGTTATCTGTAAAAAAAATAAAAAAAATTCAGATTACAAATGGAAATTATTAATAAGTCAGAAAAGCGGTCATTTCTTATCCCCTTTCTTCAAAGAATGTGAGAAACTTCATTTGAATTAACAACAGAAAGAAAAGAGATTATTTACATCTAGTTTAAATGAGTGTAATAGAATGACAAGCTATTTTTCCCCACCACTCCCAAAGAAATTGTTCACTTAATTCAACAATTATTCAATTATTCTTACCATAGAACCACAGGGTTAAATCTCAGAAGTCATTAAGACCAGCATCATTTAGGAAGCAGGGGAAAATATTTTTTGATTTTGTACAAATTATTGTTAACCCTTTCTCACATACGACAAACACTCTGCAGCAGACGACTTTGAATTTTTTTAGTCAAAAGTATGGAAACTCTGCACATATGAAATAGATTTTTTTTAATAAAATTGAAAACATTGTGGCAAAAAGGAGAAATAGCTCATCATGAGCAACTCCTCCTTTTGCCACAATGTTTTCAAAGGTCGTCTGCTGAAGGGAGGTCAGAAAACGTCTTTATATGGGAGAGCGTTAAAGCAATTGAATGCTTAAGTGGTAACAACGGCTGCAGGGTAGACCTATATCCACCTTTGACCTATCCAGGGTGGGACTTATTACAGAGGTCAAGCATGGCCCCCAAAAAAACCCAAACACTTACAGATTTATCAATGTTCATGGGATCCACATCAGCCAAACTGGATCCAATCTTTTGTCTGTCCCTGAGCACAGTAGACGCTGCAAGATTTTTAAGATCAAAGTTCATTGGCAAACACCTGAAACAAATGCATATATACACCATATATTAATATTACATCTATATGGCAAAATAGTGTGCGATACAATATCCGTTGACAGAATTGCCCAAGCTTTATTATGGGAAGCGGTGAAATTGCTCATTACATGTTAAAACTTCTGCAAATATTGCTTCTAGTGACAATCAAATATACAAAATGTGGCTTACTGGGTATGTCTATTCAGTAAAAATGAAGCATACACAATCAATATTTAGTTGTTTATGGTAATGGAAAGTGAAATTATTTCTCTAATTTTATCTCAGAATTATGATTCTTATAATTTAAGACATCTTTTGAACAGTTTTAAAACTTTGAATATACTATCTACAATCTGGGGTTCAGCACCTTTCAGAGTTGTTATTTATCCCTTTCTTAAAATATATTCCAGTGATCTGATGTACTAAGAAGTATTAAAATGGACCCATATCCAGTCATCAACTCATGCCACTTACAAATTGCAACACATTTTACCCTTTCCCTCATACAACAAATAGAAAATCTCTATAATTGAATGGATAACCTATGACTTAAAGTGGAAAACATTGTGGCAAAAGGAGAAATCGCTTGTTTTGAGCAATTTCTTTTGTCACTATGTTTTCACGAAGCCGTCTGCTGCAGAGGCGTCAGAAAGCGTCTTTATGAGGGAAAGGGTTAAAACAAGGCGATGAATTGTTTCTCATATATAAAATATTACTAACCTTTGTCTCGATTTTTTCATACTTTTGGCCTTTCTTTTCTGAAAATGCTCTTCATCACTACTTGAGCCCGAAGCCGAGGATGAGGTAGAACTAGAACCATGAAATGCTGTTCTTCTTCTGTGATAAAAACAGTATACATTTATATTGTGCTATATAAGTCCAGAGAAATGGAGTTGCATATAGATACATTACACTTTAGATTGAACGAAAATATTTTAACTAAAATGATGTTAGTTAGCTGTAAATGAAACAACAACAGCTTTATTAGAGGGTTATTCAAGAAATATGTCTAGTCATATTATCTTGAAACAAGACAAGCACATTCAGAGCAGAAACGGTGTTTTAGTTTGTCATTTACCCCCTTTTTGATGCAGCCTTGTGACCATGCTTTTCAACCAATCAATACAGCTTGAACAATTTCTGTACAAGGTCATTTTAGGAAGTTGAGCAATTCTGCACTACTATAGTAACATTACTGTGAAGATTTACTGCAATTGTCCGATCAGTGTAAGGGGGAGAAATTGTTGATGAAGACAAGCACCGAATACAGGATGATCTCAATAGTTTGTGCTGAGGTGTCAAGAGCAGATGGCCAAAGTTGTTAAATTAATTAGCTGAATTGAGATTCCCACCCAAAATAACCAAGAGCTGGGTGCTAACGTAAACTTTCTTCTGTTTTTCATGAATTTATAATCCAAAAAGTGGCATAACTGAATTTATTATTAAAACCAGAGTTATGGACTTGATAAAGACATAGGTAATGTTTCTAGGAACATGTGCACCAAGTTTCATTTGAATATGTGTTACTGTTTTTGAGGTGTGAGGTAAAGTCAAAATTTTATGACGACAACAGCACCAAGGGCATCAAGGTATTTCTACCCCCATGTGACCCAGTTTTGAACCTGACAGGGATTTGATGGAGATGAATCCTTCTGATGAGTTGATGAAAAATAAAAGCTTTTAGAGTGTTCATATGGTTATTCCCAAGGGACCCAGTTTAGAGTTTGACTAAGATTTGGTGGAGATCAGAATGTTCAATGTGGCCTGTAGTGTTCAAATGGAACTTGTTATATAAACTATGATATACACAGTACATATACAATATAAGTTCAAGGGAATAAAATTCTTGTGTTTTTGAGGCAATCTTAGTGAAACTTGCTGTCTGCCATTTCCCTATGGTAGTTAACATTTCAATATAGCTTAAAAAAAATCTATTTAACCATGCCTTAGATGTGGCTCCAGACGGATGGCCCATAACAAACCAATATCCAATCCACTATTGGCATGGGATACTAGGTTTTGAGTAGAGTAGGCTAGCAGAGTAGATGAGATATTAAAATTAAACAGACCTTGGTATCCTAGTATGTTTTCTTGCAGGTGACATGTATATCTCAGAGCGCCTATGAGTTCTTGGTGGGGGCCTCACATCATGTTCATTGAAAAATCTGTTTCTAGTTCTTCGTATTTCTGTAAATTATAGATAATATTCCAATTCTCAATATTCACAAGTGCCTTGTTATAAAAGGACTGTTGCAGTTGACAAAAATTGCCATAATTGCAAAAACCAAAGGGTATTCTCAAAACCATCCATTTCAGCCTCGTTAAAAATGAATTTAAATTTTTTAAAATATAACAATTCGAAAGAAGGAGACACAATTAATATCACAAAAAGAAATGGTTTAAATCTAATAATATATACTTGAACAGACACCAAAGTTGACTTCAAGGTCCCACAAACAGCTTTGATAACATAAAGCCTGTACTGGGAATGTAAACTGCAGGGAATGGACAGTCAATGAAACAGGTTATCAGTGTAAGACATTTGTAATAAGGCACTTAATCTTTGAACAATTTGAATGAGGACCATTTAACCCTTACCATGCGGGAGCCAAGATTTATCGTTAATGCAAAGACGTCCCCGTACACGGGTACCAAGAAGACACGTTTTCAAAAGATAATGCGCACAACCTTAATTTATGGGGAAAACCCGCAACAGGGCACACCAATAATTGCCATCATCCAATCAGAATAAGTTTCCCGAAAACTTTCATTTTTGATTGGTGAATAAATATGAAAAACTTCTAAAAATATCTAGGATTTAATCGTACATGTGATTCCCTGATTTTTCATAATGGCGGACTGCGAAAAAAAAATTGCAGACATGCTTGGAAATTCGCCTTGAAAGAGGAATTTAAATTATCCCACGTATCAGTTACGGTGAATTTGTACGTAGGATTATGATAATTTTCTTTGTTTGATTCTTATCAGTTTTACAATGATCGATTCATTGCGAATCGTCTCGATTTTCAAAATGGCGGACCACGAAAATATTATTGCATGCATGTTTGGAAATTCGCCTCGAAAGAGGAATTTAAATGATCCCACGTATCAGTTACGGTGAATTTGTACGTAGGATAGTTTTCTTTGTTTCATTCTTACCAGTTTGATAATGATCGAGATTTTCCAAGCGATGTATACTTGATTTATTCTTGCGAATCATCCCGATTTTCAAAATGGCGGACAGCGAAAATATATTTGTGCAGGCATGTTTTTTTTTGAATAACTATCCTAATGATTGAATTTGCATGAACATTTCATAAACTTACCCATTCTAAGGTGACTTCTGGTTTATGTTATTGTTTTAGTGTAAATATTTGCGTTATTGATTGTAAGTAATTTCGGTAAACAATAAAAAAAAAAATGTATTTTTTTTTTCTCTCACCTGTCACACATTTAATATATCAACAATTTGAAAAAAAAAATCTGAATCAAAATGATGGTAAATATATATCGAACAAAAAACTTATAGAGTTTGTACACTTTTATTCAAGAATTAACCATATAAATTATGCATATACGAACATACCTTCTACAAGAGAATTTTAAGAAAAATATTCAGTAGATGGGATAGGTATTGGAAAAAACAATTCAGCACTGTAAGGGTTAAGGGACATTTCTGGTTAGCAACAGATGAGCAATGAACAGATTGATCAGAAAAGTTGATGATGTAAATGAAAAGAACATTTGAGTTAAGGCAAATTTTTTAAGCTGGCTTTCATGTTTATCATCACATCAATATAATTTAAACAATTTTGAGTCACTCAAATCATTTTCGAATCTAAGAAGAAGATTTAAAGGTGGAGAACTTGGAAGTTTAGCTATCCACCCCTCTGATGCTGCAGCAACCAAAGTTCTACAAAGAATTTAAATCTTTCAAAGGAACATTCCTATAAAGTTTTGTTGAATTTGATCCAGTGAATTAGGACGCAATATCATTTAAAGCAAAACATTCATTTTACCCCTTTTGTAATGCCACCTTGTTGTCATGTTTTTAAACCAATCAACATGGCTTGAACAATTTTTGTAGCAGGTCACGCAAGAAAAAATTCTACTTAATTATCTTCAAATACGATGCGCAAATTCAGAGGAAAAGAATTTTACCCTCTTTCTGATGTCGCAGCAAACAAAGTTCTCCACGGGATTTAAATATTTGAATAATTTAGAAAAAGGACCACCGAATACATTCCTGAGTACATTCCAATGCAGTTTTGATAAAATTGATAGAGTAAATTAGGAGATGTCGTTTGAAGCAAAAAGTTAAATTTACCCCTTTTCTGATGCTTCTTAGTTGCTATGTCTTTCAACTTATCAATATGGCTTGAAAAGTATGTCAAGGATCAATGAAAGAGCACTTCTACAAAATCTTCTTGTATTAAAACAAGCACTTAAGGATGGAAGTTAAAATTAAAATCATTTGTCCCTTTTCTGATGCGGATGCAATGTTTTTCAACCAATCAATATGGCTTATTATATTGGAACCTGACAAGCAGATTCAGAGAAGATGGATTTTAAAGTTTAGACAATTTAGACAATTTGCCCCCTTTTTGATGCCACAGTAACCTACGGTCTCCATGGAATTAAAGCATTTGAACAATTGTGATAGGGGACCACCAAAGGAACATTCCTGTAAAGTTTGGTTGAAAATGGTCCTGTGGTTTTAGAGTAGATGATGTTTAAAGCTAACATTTAACGACGAACGACGGTCAGAAACGAGCAATTTCAAAGTTGTCTGCTGCGTGTTTGTTGTAAGTGGGAGAGGGTTAATGAACTGACTCTTACCTGGAATGACATTATAGAAGTTTGTCCTCGGTTTGTTTTCCCTGAGATAGTAGGATCTACGATTTGGCTTGGGTTCATCCTTGTCTTCCTCATTCTCATTGTCGCCATCATCATTGTCGTCTGAAACACAAAACTTTCTTATCAAACTGTTTTCCTCATGCAGGTGATTTTGCTGCACCAGTGACAAACAAATTCTAAATCATTGTAGGAAAAGCAGTTTTTCTTTTTCCCATGATGTTCCAACGCTGTAAAGTCTTAACAATTTATTCCAAATTAAGCAAAATGTTACCAATTGTTTTAACTCTTTTAAACTTGTAGATACATTTTGACACATCTGTAACAGATGACCTTTGAAAACATTTAACAAACAAACGTAGAAATTGATTATAATGAGCAATTTCTCCTGTTGCCAGAATGTTTTCAATTACGTTCAATTATTTTACTATTATTTATAGATTTTACATAATTTTCCCTATATATTTTCAAAGCTTTGTCTTTCCGTTGCAATTGAAGGCAGAATTCTGCATGGATAGCAAAACCTTTATTAGGAGAGACATTGAGAGGATGCTACCTTTGAAGTTTCGTTACCATCGGTCCAGTGGTTACAGTGAAGTTATTTGAAGCCAAATATTAACATACAACTTGGATGCATGAACAGAAAATAATTAACCATGATATAATCTATACTGGCTGTTAGCCACTGGATTTAAAAATTGATTTTATGATGAGTTGTCTTTAACCCTTTCCCTCATACGGCAATTCCGCAACAGACGACTTTGAACGTATTTTGTCAAAACATAGAAAATCTCCATAATTGAATGGATAACCTATGACAAAAAGTTGAAAACATTGTGGCAAAAGGAGAAATTACACGTTTTGTGAAATTTCTTCTTTTGTCACTATGTTTTCAAAAAGCTGTCTGCTGCAGAGGCGTCAGAAAGCGCCTATATGAGGGAAAGGGTTAAAGCATCATTTCGTTTATCTGGATTTCTTAAGATATTTTCAATTTAGAAAAAATAGAACTATTGACTAATTAGGTTTTTATACCATCCCCATCATCATTATCATCATCATTTTCCCCATCGTCCTCCTCATCTCCTTCCTCTGCTTGTGCACCAATTACTTCAGCATCCCCATACATATATCGCTGTACACACTTTCGCTTCCTCTTTACTCTACTGTACATGTCCGTAAAGTTCTGGTGGAGGAAAAACAGAGTTTATAAATACAGTAAATATTAGTATTTTTTGTTTTTGGTTTATCCCCCCTTTAACCCTTTCCCTCATATAAACGCTTTTTGACGCCTCTGCAGCAGACGGCTTTTTGAAAACATAGTTACAAAAGAAGAAATTGCACAAAAGGTTATCCATTCAATTATGGAGATTTTCTATGTTTTGACAAAATACGTTCAAAGTCGTCTGCTGCAGAATTGTCGTATGAGGGAAAGGGTTGTACAGAAGTAAATCCTTTTCCATTTGTAGATGCATGTGCAGCAGATGACCTTTGAAAACACTGGCAAAAGAAGCAATTTTTCCTTCTGCCAAAATGTTTTCAACTTTATCTAATATTTTAACTTTCATTTTAATATATAGATTATCCATAATTTTGGACTAAATGTTTTTGATGTCGTCTGGTGAAGATTTTTAAGGGTTTGGAAAGGGTTAAACAAGAAAGGTCATAACATTTGTCAGTGGTTACAGGGATATGTAGTTGCACTTTAAACTTTAACATATAAGTGTAGTCAACAATGTTAACTAGAATTATCCTACAGCAACCAATTATTGTCTCTTTATCGTGTTTTAATACACAACCCACATGATAAATTATACCATTGAATATCCACATAATTTTAAAACAATCGAAGGGTAACAAACCATGACATAACGACAGCAAATGGTTACATTGTATGCATTCAGCCTAATTTTGGCAGGTCATATGAGGTAAACAGTTTTTTCATTGCCGACAATGAGTTAATCCTTTCCAACAAATAACAAATCTGCAGCAGACGACTTTCAAAAGATTAAGTTAGACAAGACCGCCGCAGAGAAGTTGCTTGTCTGTTTTATTTCAAAGCCGAAAAAGCAGCATTTCTGAGATATTATTTAAGCCAGAGTTATGTGACTTGATATAAACATGCATATTGTTCATAGGAACATGTGTACCAAGATGTTTGAAGAAGTTGAACGGTTTTTGAGTTATGACACAAGGTTTAAGTTTTCTGACCACGCAGACAATGATGCCAAGGATATAACAATTGCCATACTTGTTTTCATTCGAAAACCAGATGAGCTAAAAAATGGAAACTCCATTTAAATGAAAGAAACAATTTTAGAATCAATTAGAAAACACAATGATAGGAGGAGAAAGTGCTTGTTTTGAGCAACTTTTTTACCAAATGTTTTCAAGTCATTTACTGCAGACGTCAAAAAATGTATATATGAGGGAAAGGGTAAATTCACTAACCCCAGTCTCCTCTTCCTCCTCCTCCTCGTCCTCCTCTTCTTCGTCTTCATCAGGAGCGTTGTCTGGATCCGACCGTCTCTTTGGTTTAGGCTCTTCCGTCTCCTCATATTCCTTATTTGACATGTGGAAGGAGTTGTAAATAATCTTCTTTGTTCTGGAGCTCCTTCTGATACCACTTTCTTCCATTTCTGCCAACTCTTCCATCTAAATAAATATTCAGAGATCCAGACCATACTGCTCTTTCCCCACACAATATCTCTTATTATCCAACCAAACCTTTTGATGTGGTACTCAAAAGAATCATCTCATTAAGGCAGTTCTTTACAGTACCCACAGGGCTCTCACGAGGGGGCGACTTGAGCGAAGTGGTTGCCTTAAATTGTCAGACTTCGCCCATTCACTCGATCAAGCGAAGTTGACTTTGCCGAAAATTTCGTTTTTTAAGTTATCAGACGCTGTAAATCATCAGTCACATGCCATGTCGCTTAATTCGGTTCTCGGTATGCAGTACACAGTTA
The DNA here is from genome assembly GCA_031761405.1 of Serripes groenlandicus. Lineage (NCBI taxonomy): Eukaryota > Metazoa > Mollusca > Bivalvia > Cardiida > Cardiidae > Serripes > Serripes groenlandicus. Next base: position 163,089,123 of record JASEVX010000001.1, on the reverse strand, counting down.
CATTATCAGGAATTGAAAATTGATATTGTATACTCATTTAAAACAGACAAGTCTAATTGCTTAAAACACACTATGATGTAGAACTGATTGTCCAATCGACAATTGTCAATACACTTATTTGCATAAACAAAGAACCGATTTTCAAATCAACACCCCTCCCCCATTAATTTTGTTTACTCGAATCCGATTTAAAAGAGATCAATCAAATTAAACCTTAAATGTTTTAACCATTTGAATATTGTGAACCTTAAATGTTTTAACCATTTGAATATTGTGAACCGATTCTTGCTTTTATGAAACATACGCATGATGATACGGCTTCAAAAAAAGGAGCGATTTCCAGGATATTAATTTTTTATTTGTTCTTGTTTTCCATAATGTTTTACACAAGAAGTTTGATGTGCGACGTGTGAACCTGACCTCGCAGCAAATAGAAATTTAGAAGTTGTGCATTATCTCCTCATTGACATTCATGATTTCAGATAAAAAAATCTAAAGAACTTGGCTAGAGAATTCGTCCAGTTAAGATGTAATCTATTTAACTAATGTTTCTGACCTGAAAGACGTATAGTGTGCCATTGGCCATCATGCCAGTGACATATACTATCAATTGATTGCTTCTATGCACATACTGATTCCTTCCCCTCATACAACAATTCTGCAGCTTTGAACATATTTTGTCAAAATATAGAAAATCTCTATAATTGAATGGATAACCTTTGGAAACATGGTGATAAAAGCTGCAGAGGCATCAGAAAGTGTCTTTATGTGGGAAAGGGTTAATAATTGCTTCATGTCTTTCATGATTGAAAAAAAAAAAAAAAAAAAAAAGAAACCGCTGAAGACGGTAAGGCCGGATTGTCGGCAATTTGACCTTGAAAATCGACAAACCAAGGTCAAAGTAACCATAGAAATCAATAGAACTTGTTACTGGTTACCTTCAGGCAAAGTTTCAAGTTTGTAACCCTTTCCAGTGCTGAGATTTTGCCTCAACCTGAAACTTTAACCAAAATGTTGACGGACAGACAGATGGACGGACATCGCCAATCTATAGAACGGAATTGCTAGAGCAATCCGGCCAAAAATTAAAAGGTTTATACTATTTTTACCTTGACCTGTTTCGATGTTTTTGGACTTGGATGAGCCACAAGGAGGTCAGCAGTTTTTCTCCTTTTTCTTATAGGTGACGGTGTTTCATCCTCCTCAATCAGTGAGTTATTCCGACTGGCTCTCACACTTTTATGTAGTGTATTTGGTGTATATTGGTCATCTTCTCCACTAGCCACATTCAAAAGGCTTCCATCTAATTGTCTCTTAGAATTACAGTCATCCTCTTCAACATCATCAGCAAGCGAGTGTTGAGATCGTCTTGTGCGTCTAACTGGGTAGTCTATTTTCAATCAGAGAGTATCAAAAAAATAAATTACAAAGCAGTGATTTTCCCTACACAACATCTAACAATGATATTTTATGTTATTTATTTGATCATATTTGCATCTCATCAAATTATTGGTAATTAAAGAAAAGAGTCCCCTGAACGCCAAGGCTGGTCTGTTTTTTCATTGATTTCTAAGCCCAAAAAGGGGCATAACTGAATAGTTATTCAAGCCAGAGATATGTGACTTAGTATAGACATGCATATTGTGTACGAAGATACATTTGATTATGTGTAACTAACTGACTATTTTAGAGTTTTAAGGTCAGGTTAAAGTTTTGCAACCAAAGGTATAACAATAGCCTGATTTTTTTTTGAAAACCCGACAAGCTATAAAACAAGAGCGTCATGATGGCCCTAGATGGCTCAACTGAGTTATGCAATGAGATTTCTAATGCAAACAAGCAAATTCAGAGAATTCTGGTCCCCCGCCAGGGTCAAGGTCACAAGGTCAAAAAAATTGGTATTGATGGAAAGGGGTTGTCACAAGGAATACACATGTGAAATATGAAAGCAGTACCTATTACGGTTCAGAAGTTATGACCAAGGTTAAAGTTTTTGTGACAGCGTGACGGAGGGACGGACTGACTGACGGACGGACTGACGGACGGACTGACTGACGAATGAGAAATAATAGTCCCCACGCTTTCGCTAAAGCGGGGGACAAAAACATAACTAAGCCTCAAAGTGCTAAAATAAACAAGAGGGCCAAGATGACCCTAAAGCAATCACTTAGTGATAGTAAATAAGTATCAAATAAATTTGATCAGGAGTGCAAATGAAACTGCAAGGAGTGGACACTGTTAAAGAAGTAGTAAAATGGCTTATCAGTCAAGGCCATTTGTAAAGAACTTTAAGGAGAATGGAATTATAAACTTTCCTGATGCCGCCTCGCTGTCCTGTTTTTCAACGAAATCAATATGGCTGGAACAGTTTTTATAGAGGGTCACTCAAAGAACATTTCTACCAAATTATCTTGGAATCGTACAAAGCAGATTATGGAGGAAAATTATTTTAAAGCAGAGCTCCAGATAACGTGCGTATCTGCGTAAATTACGAATGGAAAATCACCAAATACGTACGTGTTTCAAATTCCATGAGTTACAAATACGCATACATTTTGCAATTTACTCATCCGTTCACGTTATCATGCGTATCTTCGTTTTCTTTCAAAGTTTCTCGGAAAAACCTAGTCTATTTTTAGAACTAAAAGTAATGGTTCCCGTTTTATACATTAGCTTATTATTTATGTAAATTGGAAACCAAATCGATCTTTGTCATTGAAGCGCCTGTAATTTCAAAATGAATTAAATGAAAGCGCCTTTGACGTGATCACTGTGTATTTGTTGCTTTGCTAATTTGTAATCTCGCGAGACAGTTAAAAGGAGAGCTTCATCCAATGGAGTCGCTTCCTACTTGAAGAAATAACACCATGTGATATTTTCGCAGGCATACAGATCACGTGATTTTTTTCGCGCGCTTTCTTGAAGCTGTAGTAAACATCACAGGAGCTTGACTCATGAAAAAAAAAAATCCGAAAAAAAAAATCCACCAATACTAATATAAAGAAAAGGACTACAACTCCGAACTCGCCGAAAACCGGCTAAGCCTACTGTTACCGTCGATTTCTCTAACAATGTTCAAGATATCTTAACATGCTGTACATATCCATTTAGCTGAATCCCTAACCTATCCAACGGTATATAACACTTTACCCTTTTTAAGCAAACCAACGAGTAATTGAGCCATTTATTAACCAAATCTGGGTGATATTGCTTAGTCGGAAAAGTAGTGGGACACCTACAACGGCTCTACAACAATGTCGTCTAGAAGGGAAATCACGCTTAAACTACAATCAGCAGCCATTTAACGGTCTGAATAGATCAATACCTTAATTATTTAACAAATTCGGCTGTCATAGCTTACCTTTTCAGTGTTTACCATGCACAATCCGTCGATTTACATCGCCACCGATTGAAAATTTCTCGCTACGGCCATTTACTATTGCAAGCGCACACATGATGTAGATCGATGATTGCTGATTCTTTGCTGGATCTCCGCTGCGCTTCTATATTACCGTTGCGAGCCGGGTCAAAGTAAGCAATATGATTGAAAACGAAAGTAAATAGATGAGCCAATCAGATTCGGGGTCACCGATCTGCATCATGTACGCGCTTGCATTAGTAAATGGCCGTAGCGAGAAATTTTTCAATCGGTGGCGATGTAAATCGACGGATTGTGCATGGTAAACACTGAAAAGGTAAGCTGTGACAGCCGAATTTGTTAAATACCGACCCACCTCTAAAATGGCTTTATTAAAATACTCATTGTATTTTGGGCGTTACTCATCACTCAAAATTTTCATGAGTAATTACTCCTCTTGCTAAAAAATTATCTGGAGCCCTGTTAAAGTTAGGGTATTTTTATCACAGCAACCAAAGTTCTACACAGAATGTAGGTCTTGGAAAATTTAGAAAGAGGACCAATAAAGGAACATTCCTGCGAAGTGAAGTTGAAATTGGTCCAGCGGAATGGTAAGAGTTGTCACTTGCAGCTAAAAGTTCAATTTACCCCTTTTGTGATGAAGCCTGGTTGCTATGATTTTGTAACCAATCAATACGGCTTGAACAAATTAAGTAGAGGATCGGATCACTGAAGTAAGATTCCTATTCAATTTTCTTAAAATCAGACAAGCACATTCAAAACAAGAGGGCCATGATGTCCCTGGATCGCTCACCTGATTATATATTTTTTCACTTTAGTCATATAAGCCCCGCCCCTGGACGGCCATAGTTCTCGACCAATCAACATGGCTTGAGGATATCTGATAGAGGGTCACCCTAGGAACATCTTTATAAAATTATTTGAAAATCGGTCAAACACTTTCGTCGGAGAAGGTTTTTTAAGTTTTAACCAAACCCATATAACACAAAAAAGCCCCGCCCTGTGGCGGCCATTTTTTTTGACCAATCAACATGGCTTGAAGGAATATGATAGTGGGTCACTTTAGGAACATTTCTGCAAAATTATTTGAAAATCGGCATGACACTGACGGAGGAGAAGTTTTCACTATAGCCATAAAACGCAAAATAGCCCTGCCCCCTGGCGGCCTAGTTTTAGAGTCAATATGACCCATATGCAAAACTGACCTACCTATCATTAAGACACACATTCTGCGAAAATTTCAAGCTGCTGAAGCTATAGTGTTAACAAGATTTTCCTTCAATTTGGCCTTGTGACCTAGTTTTTGACTGTATATGACCCATATTCAAACTTGGCCTACATATCATTAAGACAAACATTCTGACAAAGTTTTAATATTTTCAAGTTAAAATTGCATTGTTAACAAGATTTTCCTTCAATTTGAACTGGTTTTTTTCACCCAATATGACCCATATTTGACTTGACCTATATATCATTAGGACAAACATTCTCACAACATTTCAAGCTGCTGAAGCAAAAAATGCGGCCGAGGCTAAACAAGATTTCTCTTCATTTTGACTTAATTACTTAGTTTTTGACCGAATATGATCCATATTCGATCTTGACCTAGTTATTATTAAGTTTGTTTGTTTGTTTGTTTGGAGTTTAACGCCGCTTTCAACAGCTTTGGTCATATCACGGAGTTATTATGAAGACAAAAATTCCAACAAAACTTCAAGATTTTCCTTCAATTAAACAGTGACCTAGTTTTAGACTAAATATGACCCATATTCGACCTTGACCTAGATATAATTAAGACATGGCCTAGTGACCTACTTTTTGACCCAACATGACCAATATTCGAACATGGACTACATATCATCAAGACAAACATTATGATAAAGTTTAAGTTGCTCGCTTAAGTTAACAAGAGTACTGCAAACGGTACATAATACGCCCGTCAGAAACTTCTTTGTAACTCATGCAGAATTTGAAAAATAATAAAAAGTCCAAAAAGGGGCATAACTCATTCAAAAATTGATGAAATCCGAGGAAATATAAACTTGATCTGTGACACATGATTACAAAGCCATATACAAAATTTCAGGTCAATAGCTCGAAGTATGTAGGAAAAAAGTGCGGAAAACCAATATTCTAAGTCAAAAAGGGGCATAACTCATTCAAAAATTGGCGAAATTCAAGGAAATGTGAACTTGATCTGTGACACTTCATTACAAAGCCATATACATAATTTCAGCTCAATACATTAAAGCATGTAGAAAAAAAGTGCGGAAAAAAAATATTCTAAGTCCAAAAAGGGGCATAACTCATTCAAAAATTGACGAAATCCCAGGAAATATGAACTTGATCTGTGACACATCACTACAAAGCATTGTACACAATTTCAGCTCAATAGCTCAAAGTATGTAAGAAAAAAGTGCGGAAAACCCGAACGGACGGACCATACCATAATACGTACCGTTTTTAAGAAACGGTCGTATAAAAATGCGACATCCAGAGTGATAAGATGTTCCATTAATTTGACCTAGTGACCTATTTTTTGACCTCCTATGGCCCAGTTTCGAACTTGTCAAAGATTTGATGGAGATGAATGTTCTGATAAACTTTCATGAAGTTCAGATGCAAAATGCTGCCTGTAGAGTGTTAACAAGGCAATTATTGACAATGGACAAAAGACGATCATAAAATCTCACATTGAGTACATTAAGTTGATTTAATTATCTTTTTTCTAATATCAGTTTTATTTGTCACTCAGCAATGTTCTCCCTATTTTGCATTTTGATATTTTTATTCGAGAAGCTATTCACCAAGCCATAGCTAAAAAGAGTTTCTTGACACTTATATTGGAAATAAAGGAGTTAGTTGAAACCACTATTGATATCCGTTAAGTTTATTAACCTTACCATAAAGCTAATACCATTTCAGGTTTCTGCAACTAAAACATTTAGAAATAGTAATGAAATACGAGAAATAAATGAAGGGGTAGTTTATTCTTTTCCCAAAATATTGTTGAATTCTAGTTCTGTTTTTGTCACCTTTGATGTTTTAATGTAAATGATTCTGCATAAAAGGTTAAATGTCAAAAACATACTCACCATCTATGTAATCCTCAACATAGCTGACTCTGAAAACAGAAAAGATTATTTGAGTAAATCAACAACATTTACCAGATCCGGAGTTTTGTGCAAGAAACTTTCATTTTATGAGATGTAAGGGGTGCTGAAGACTTTAATACACAAAATATATTAATCCTTTCCCACTTGTAGACGCATTTAAATAAAAATGTCTTATTTGCTCCGTTATTAACAAACAAGAGGACCATGATGGCCCTGGATCGCTCACCTTAATTATACAATGTACTGCAATGCAAAACACATCAAGACAATTATTCTGAATGCAACCTCCACAGTGTTAACAAGATTTTCCTTCATTTGGCCTAGTGATCTATATTTTTTTACCTGATATGACCCATATTCCAACATGGACTAGATATCATCAAGACAACCTTGTGACAAATTTTCAACTTGCTCAAAGTAAAAATGCGGCCTCTGGAGTTTGAACAATATTTTCCTTTATTGACCTTGTTTCTGACCCAATATGACCCATATTCGAACTTGACCTAGATGTAATTCAGACCAAATTTCAAGCGGTTTCCTTCAATTTGACCTAGTGACCTAGTTTTTGACCCTACATGATCCATATTCGAACTTGGCTTAGATATCATTTAGATAAACATTCTAATTAAATGTCAAGCTGTTGTAGCAAAAAATGTGTCTTCTAAATTTCAAACTTCTGAAGCAAAAAATGCGGCCTCTAGAGTGTTAACAAGATTTTCCTTCAATTTGACCTAGTGACCTAATTTTTTACCCAACATGACCCTTGATCGAACTTGACTTACATAGCATCAAGAAAAACATTCTGATAAAGCTTCATCATGCTCAAGTTAAAAATGCAGTATGAAGAGTGTTAACAAGATTACCCTTTAATTTGGCCTAGTGACCTAGTTTTGAGTCGGCATGACCCATATTCGAACTTGACCTAGATATCATTTAGACAAACATTCTGACCAAATGTCAAGCTGCTGAAGCAAAACATGCGGCTTCTACAGAGTTAACAAGATTTTGCCTCAATTTGACCTAGTTTCTGACCCAATATGACCCATATTTAAACTTGACCTAGATATCTTTAAGACAAACATTCTGACAAAATTTCAACATGCTCAAGTTGAAAATGTGGTCTCTACAGTGTTAACAAGATTACCCTATAATTTGGCCTAGTGACCTAGTTTCTGACCCAATATGACCCATATTCGAACTTGACCTAGATATTTTTAAGACAAACATTCTGACAAAATTTCAAATTGCTGAAGCAAAAATTGCGGTCTCTGGAGTGTTAACAAGATTTTCCTTCAATTTGACCTAGTGACCTACTTTTTGACCCGACTTGACCCATGTTCGAACTTGACCTACATATCATCAAGACAAACATTATGATAAAGTTTCAACATGCTCAAGTTGAAAATGTGGCCTCCAGAGTGTTAACAAGATTTCGCTTCAATTTGACCTAGTGACCTCGTTTTTGACCTCATATGGCCCAGTTTCGAACTTGGCCAAGATTTGATAGAGATGAATGTTCTGATACACTTTCATGAATATTGGATGCAAAATGTAGCCAGTAGTGTTAACAAGCTGAAATGTTGACGACGCATGATGCACGGACAAAATGTGATCACAATAGCTCACCTTGCACAAAAACAAAAAATTCCTTACGTCTGCCAAAAAAAATATTCCTGAAATGTTGACAAGAGTCCTGGAGTTAGCCTTTAATTAAAGCACTGAACAAAAATAACTTTAAATTATGTTATGAAAATTTACTAACCGTTTAGCAGCAGCTCTTTGTCCCGCCCTCCTCACAGGACCTTGTTCCCTGTTGAACTGGACAACTCCGCTGTCATCACTTTCATCATCCTTAAAATGAGATAAGTGTTAGGTTGGTTGCTCATTCATATCATTATTTCCTACTTCATGTATACATATACATGTATTTATAAGCATGTGTATATATACAAAACTTAAGGTTTTTGCAGAGGTTCACAGGGAAGCCCAACAGGTATGCTGACTTTTTAAAAGTTGTCAATGTCCTTTCAGCCATATGGCGCTGCTTTAATATTGTGATCCTACTTTCACTTTAGGCCAAGACTTATTACTCAATTAATTCAAATTGTGTAAAAGAGAGTTACATTGCCTTAAAGGCAAGCAACTTCAGATGTGACTTTATCATGCCAAATGTTTAGATACCATTAAAGACTAAGGATCTTTTCACCAAAACTTGTAAACAGTCAAATGGGTTAAACAAAAACATCAAATAATAAATAACAATCAAGTTTGTGATTAAATTTATATATGTTTTATTTATCAACTTACACTTTTGCAAATAAATATTATTAATAATGAAATAAAATATAAAATTAATAGAACAACAAAATGTTTATTGTTATTTATTCTTTAATACCAATACATGTACATGTATAATGTAGTATACATAAGACCCAAAAAAAGAAAAATACATGTGTACCTCAATAAGAGACCACCTGTCTTAAGAGACCACTTATAGCATTTCCCTTGGGTGGTCTCTTAATACAAGTTTGACTGTACTTTACAACAAATGTCTTTGAAAACAAATCCAGCAAAATTATAAACAAGAGGGCCATGATGGCCCTGGATCGCTCACCTTAATTATACAATGTACTGCAATGCAAAACACATCAAGACAATTATTCTGAATGCAACCTCCACAGTGTTAACAATACTTTCCTTCATTTGGCCTAATGATCTATATTTTTTACCTGATATGACCCATATTCCAACATGGACTAGATATCATCAAGACAACATTCTGACTAAGTTTCAACTTGCTCAAAGTAAAAATGCGGCCTCCGGAGTTTGAACAATTTTTTCTTTTATTGACCTAGTTTCTGATCCAATATGACCCATATTTGAACTTGACCTAAATATAATTCAGACAAACATTCTGACCAAATTTCAAGCTGCTGAAGCAAACAATGCGGCATCCAAAGTGTTCACAAGATTTTCCTTCAATTTGATCTAGTGACCTAGTTTTTGATCCAGCATGACCCATATTCAAACTTGGCCTACATATCATCAAGAAAAACATTCTGATAAAGTTTTATCATGCTGAAATTAAAAATGCAGTATCCAGAGTGTTAACATGATTACCCTTCAATTTGGTCTAGTGACCTAGTTTTTAACCCGGCATGACCCATATTTGAACTTGGCCTAGATATCATTTATACAAACATTCTGACCAAATTTCAAATTGCTGAAGCAAAAAATGCAGCTTTTACAGAGTTAACAAGATTTTCCCTCAATTTGGCCTAGTGACCTAGTTTCTGATCCAATATGACCCATATTTGAACTTGAACTAGATATCTTTAAGACAAACATTCTGACAAAATTTCAAGCTGCTGAAGCAAAAAATGCGGCATCCAAAGTGTAAAAAAGATTTTCTTTCAATTTGGGCTAGTGACCTAGTTTTTGACCCGACATGACCCATATTCGAACTTGGCCTAGATATCATTCAGCTCAATATTCTGAACAAATTTCGAGCCGCTGAAGCAAAACATGCCGCTTCTACAGAGTTAACAAGATTTTCCCTCAATTTGGCCTGGTGACCTAGTTTCTGACCCAATATGACCCATATTTGAACTTGACCTAGATATATTTAAGACAAACATTCTGACCAAATTTCAAGCTGCTGCAGCAAAAAATGCGGCATCAAAAGTGTTAACAAGATTTTCTTTCAATTTGACCTAGTGACCTAGTTTTTGACCCGGCATAACCCATATTCGAACTTGACCTAGATAGTTTTAAGACAAACATTTTGACAAAATTTCAAACTGCTGAAGCAAAAATTGCGGCCTCTAGAGTGTTAACAAGATTTTCCTTCAATTTGACCTAGTGACCTACTTTTTGACCCAACGTGACCCATGTTCGAACTTGACCTACATATCATCAAGACAAACATTCTGATAAAGTTTCAATATGCTCAAGTTGAAAATGTGGCCTCCAGAGTGTTAACAAGATTTTCCTTCAATTCGACCTAGTGACCTAGTTTTTGACCTCATATCGCCCAGTTTCGAACTTGTCCAAGATTTTATGGAGATGAACGTTCTGATAAACTTTCATGAAGATTGGATGCAAAATGTAGCCCGTAGAGTGTTAACAAGCTCAAATGTTGACGAAGGACGACGGACGAACAAAATGTGATCACAATAGCTCACCTTGCACTTCGTGCATAGGTGAGCTAAAAAACGTCTATAAAGTTTAAATGAAAGACCAGTTAAAAGTAAAAACATTGTGGCAAAAAGGAGGAATTGCTCATTATGAATCAATTCGTATAGGTCCAGAAAGGCTGATTATGAGGAAGGACCACTTTTTGAAGGTAAACAGTTTAAAGGTGTTATTATTTGGTATTTAGGTTAAGTTTGATGTTTGTTTTAGATTATATAATTTATCAAAGTAAAAGACAGGTCCGTTTTCTGTCAGGTGATTTAATACAACCAATATCTATGTGGAAGGTTAGTTCTTTATAAATGTATTCAATAAAAAAAAAAAAATCAATATGTCATGAAACAAAGATTGAAAAGAAGAAGTGGATCAGTGAATTAAAATTCAATATTATATAATATCAATCAAATTGAATCAATTAATCATCTCCGTTGACACCTTATTGAGTTATTCACGCCTGATAGTGTTAACTTTTATAAGGATTCAGCCTCTTTGGTAATCCACCATTTAGGATTTCAAAACTCAACTGCTGACGAGGCATCAGAAAGTGTCTGTTTGTGGAAAAGGATTAACGTCAGTCAACAAAACTTGGCAGTGAACAATAAATTTATTTCTGACTGAAAAGATGATCATGAAAAGACCTCAATATGATCCCAACTAGCAATCACATGATTTAGACAGTCACAGTGACTGTAAGTTTAACATATTGTATCATAACAAAATATAATTTTACTTTAACGAAACATGTGTAGATTTCATATACAATATGGGAATGAATGAATCAAAGATTGGCTGCTGTGTATATTATATTCGGAAGCGGCGAAAGTCTATACAGATTTGGTTGAAATCTGCGGCGAAAGTCTATACTAATTTGAATGTCGTAAAAGCAGTTTATTGTCGTTAACATTATTTTGTCTCCATTAAATTAGTGTTGTTATTTAAACATGCTGTGTTCATGCCTTTACTATGTGTTTATACATATTTTAATTTCATATTACTACAGTTTCGGCAGTGTGTCTATACAGATTTGAATTTGATTTTTCTACTGGTTCGACCGAGAGTCTATACAGATTTGAATGTGTCAATTTACTAAAGGTTCGACTTCATGTCAGTCTTTAATAATATTTGTTGAAAGCTGTCTATATAGAACTAGTTACTCGCTAGTCATTTTAAAATGCGTGTATATACATAATTTGTTTTAATAGGTAGGCAGGCCTACGACAGTGTGTCTATACAGATTTGAAATTGATTTTTCAATAGGTTCGGCAGTGTGTCTATACAGATTTGAATTGGATTTTTCCATAGGTTCGACAGTGTGTCTATACAGATTTGAAATTGATTTTTCAATGGGTTCAACAGTGTGTCTATACACATATTAATTTAATTTTTCCATAGGTTCGACAGTGTGTCTATACATATTTGAATTTAATTTTTCCATAGGTTCGACAGTGTGTCTATACAGATTTGAATGTGATTTTTCCAAAGGTTCAACAGTGTGTCTATACAGATTTGAATGTGATTTTTCCATAGGTTCGACAGTGTGTCTATACAGATTTGAAATTGATTTTTCAATAGGTTCAACAGTGTTTCTATACAGATTTGAAATTGATTTTTCCATAGGTTCGACAGTGTGTCTATACAGATTTGAATTTGATTTTTCCATAGTTCGACAGTGTGTCTATACAGATTTGAATGTGATTTTTCCATAGGTTCAACAGTGTTTCTATACAGATTTGAATTTGATTTTTCCATAGGTTTGACAGTGTGTCTATACAGATTTGAATGTGATTTTTCCAAAGGTTCGACAGTGTGTCTATACAGATTTTAATTAGATTTTTCCATAGGTTCGACAGTGTGTCTATACAGATTTGAATGTGATTTTTCAATGGGTTCAACAGTGTTTCTATACAGATTTGAAATTGATTTTTCCATAGGTTCGACAGTGTGTCTATACAGATTTGAATTTGATTTTTCCATAGGTTCGACAGTGTGTCTATACAGATTTGAATGTGTCAATTTACTAAAGGTTTGACTTCACATCAGTCTTTAATATTTATTGAAAGCTGTCTATATACATCTATATGGACCCTAGTTACTCGCTAGTCATTTTAAAATGTGTGTCTATACAGACAGACAGACAAACATATAGAGAGAAACAGAGAGACATACAGAGATAAAGAGACAGAGAGCGACAGAGATAAAGAGAGAGAGAGAGAGAGAGAGAGAGAGAGAGAGAGAGAGAGAGAGAGAGAGAGAGAGAGAGAGAGAGAGAGAGAGAGAGAGAGAGAGAGAGAGACACACACACACACACAGACAGACAGACAGAGACAGAGACGGACAGACAGACAGACATAGATAGAGAGACAGAGAGACATGGAGAGACAGACAGAGAGAGAGACATACAGACAGACAAACACACAGAGACAGACAGACAGACAGACAGACAGACAGAGAGAGAGACATACAGACAGACAGACAGACAGACAGAGAAAGAGAGAGAGAGACATACATTACATACATACATACATACAGAGAAAGAGAAAGAGAAAGACATACATACATACAGAGAAAGAGACAGAGAGAAAGACAGACAGAGCTAGCTAGAGAGACAAACAGAGACACAGACAGACAGACATACAGACAGACAGAGAGACAGATAATGAGATAGAGACAGACAGACAGACAGACAGACAGAACAAATCAATTATGTATAGACACACACAGTTGAACCTGTAAAACTATAATTTTCAACTAATATTATAGATCGAGAGGCCACCCGAGGTGATATCTAAATCTGTATAGACACACATTTATAACTAGCGAGTAACTAGTGTCCCTTAATTAAGATCTGTATAGACCGTTTTTAACTAATATTAAAGACCAAGAGGATACCCGAGGTGTGATCTAAATCTGTATAGACACACTGTCGAACTGATAGGAAAATATCAATTTCAAATATGTATAGACACTTTTCTTATAGACCAAGAGACTACTCGAGGTGTGATCTAAATCTATATAGACACACTGTCGAACTGGTAAGAGATCTAAATCTGTATAGACACGCATAACTCGCGAATAACTAAGTCCCGTAAAATATGTATAGACAGTTTTCAAATAATACTATAGAACAAGAGGATACCCGATTTGAGGGTTTAAATCTGTATAGAAACACTGTCGAAATGGAACCGGTAGAAAATAAATCAAAATCAAATCTGTATAGACACTAATAGTATAGATCAAGAGACTACCGAAGTAAGATATAAATCTGTGTAGACACGCACTAACTATCTCTCGAGTAACTAGTGTCCCGTAAGATCTATATAGACCGTTTTCAACTTATAATTGGCAGAATTTAGAAAATCTGTACGGTAAAATCAAATTCAAATTTGTATACAGACGCGTAAAGATGTTTATGCTTAATTTAGCTGTTTTGGAATTCAGTGGCTACAGAGGATGCTGAAAATCGTTCTTTGCGACGGTTTACGGCAGTTCAAATCTGTAGTATAGACAAAAATGACAAATTCGTATAGACTTTCGCTGTAACGATTATATTCACTACCCCACCCACTTGGAACAATAGAAACGGCAAAGACTTTTGTTTATAATGAATCAAGTATTTACCTGAATAGGCACAGGCCTACTTAATCGACTCCGTCTGCTATTCAAAGACAAGAAATTGTCTTGTTCCTCATCATCGGCATCGGCTGCGTGCCGTGTTCTCACCATTTTGCTGGCTAGATTTCTGTGAGTTACAATCCCACCATTTTCTCTCTACCAAACAACAACTTACTTCCGGTTAGTCAAAATGAAGGAATGCATTGATTAAGCAAAAAAATATGAAAGTGCAAACAATACAAAAGACTAACTTTGGTCATATGTTCAATCTATATGACATTTTGCATTTCAATCAATTATATGTTACGTTCTTAGAGAATGATATTAAATTCGTATATACCGTCGTAGAAAAACATGACATTTTGGCGGGAAATACGCTTTCGATAAAGTGACACAATGAACTGTGAAAGCTTTAAAAGCATTAAGTAGTATTGTTACACAACGATTATTCGATAATGAATACAAGGTCGTACAAAAATACAAAAGCAACAAATTTTAATCGAATCTTCGTTAAGAATACTTATTTAGATATTGATTTGTTGTCCATCAGTTTATGAATCTGGGTCATATCATGGGAGATAACTGCAGAAAAATGTAAACAACTGACATGGTGGAGAGAATTTCGTCTTTAAAAATACTGTTGTATTTGTTGGCATGCGTGATAGTTTTCTATGCCATTTATTATGCAATTGGAAGTGTTGTCTTTGCTATATATAGGTAAGCAATAACTTTAAATATCAATAAACATTGGTATTAGTGGCCGAGATTAAAAAAAAACCCATCATGTATGCATTTTTTCAGGTATGTGGGTTCATGATACAGTCTACAGATATAGGATACTCTGGCTTCACAAAGAACACGTCTCGGTAAGATATCGCGGGTATGGCGAGATGTGTTAGTCAAGTAACTAATTTATCTGTCGTATAATACCACCCGCTGATATAAAGCATATATAGGGACTGCTAATTGTGACAATCAATCTACAATACTGTCTACAGAACTGCAAATTGTGACAATCTATCTACAAGCCTGTGCTGAATGGGACATTCAATGTGACAAGTGTGACTCAATACACAACCTGTGCTAACTGTGACTTCAACCTACAAACCTTTGCCATAAGATAAACACAATTCGATCAACATACAAATTTAAGTCGACCCAGTTATGTATGTTTCATGTCAATCATACATACTTCAAACTGTGACATTACTACACAAACCTGTACCCTAAAATAGTAAAACCAACATACAAGGATGTTAAAGTCTTAAGTAAACAAATCAGTGCAGAAGAAGACTAAAAAAGGAGATTCTCCTTACTTCAGAGCACAGAAACCATCATAGAGGTATCATAGAGGTAAAGGGTTGTGTAGAGTATTACTGTATCCTTCCATCTTTGCAGACAACACAACATTGAGGCTCGATATCTCTTTATTCTTAAAACACATAAAATCCATGGAATATTGATAGTTTATCATTAATTATGCAATATCCTTAAGTGGACCTTCCCCCTTTATTATAACACAATTTCAAATTGAATTGTATAGGTCAAATATGGGATCAATATGGGATCAATATTTAAATGCAGTCAACATGAATAAGTCAGTTTTCGATATAAATTTGTATTAGTTAATCGTTCTAATGACATAAAAACAATTTTTTGTTCCTCGCATTTCATTTAGTTATCTGTCAAAAAAATATAAATATAAAAGGGACAAATAAATTTTTATTTAATATTCTTCATTCTTTTATCATATAAGTTAATTAATGTATGCCAATTGAGTAATCAGGGTCGTCAGACGCTTATTATGAGCTTGTGTAGGACAAGGATGATGATTCGTGAGACTCTCGCCGTACCCGCGATAAAATGCGGGATTTCAAAGTGATTCGAATCTCTGTATTTATATGTCTCTGGTTTTATCATTACACTACATGTATTTAAAGTAGGGCTGTCAGCGATTAATCGGTTACTCGGTTAACCGTATGTTTTTTCGATTAATCGGTTAGTAATTCAATAAGTAACCGAGTACTCGGAAAAGTAGATAAAATATAATATACAAAGTTGTATATCACACCTTTTGTTCTTTTCAATTTGACACACGTATCTGACTAGAGGTTAAAAATTGTTGTATTTGTAAATTATTTACCAACAGGATTAGAAGATTTAAAGAGTAGTTTTAAGTGTTTAACACATTTCCCCTGATTTGGTATTTAAAGATTTGCAGCTTATAATGCACCTCTTTCATTCAACATATTAAAAAATCGTATAACGGTCACTTCATTTAAAAAAACGAATATTTTCTTAACTTTAAATTAAAATATTAAAATTAAAAAAGTTGGTTGACACAAATGAAAACGTTCCGATAACAATGTTACGTCTGATTTATACATGACCAGGAAATGCAAGTTAAAACAACAACAACAATAACAAAACCCTGAAGCAAGTGATTATTTATTGTCTACGAATCGCTACTGTTAACCCAGTAACTGGTTACAAAATTATACGAGTAACTGGTAAGTAAAATCAGTAACCGTTGCCATCCTTCATTTAAAGTAAAGTTTTATCCCTTCTTGTATTTTACTTCAATTGGAACAAGATGCCTGCCAAAATAAGTTGCTGCCAATACTACTGGATCTTCAAGGCAGCTTGGGTTGGAATGGCAGCCTGACCCTGAAAACTATGCACAATTACATCTGAATGTATATCTGGTACTAAATCTCCACCTGTAACAACTCATAGCTACTGTGCATGTACTGTGAGTGAGCTAGTGCATGCATGCTCAAGAGGTAGCCCCCTGTACTTTACCAAGACAGATTATATATCATTCCATTTTTAGCTCTCCTGTCATCGGAAGGGGCGTGACACCTTGGTTAAGGTTTTGAATGCTAGTACATATATTACAACATGGCTCTGTTACTACTAGATGAATTGCATTAAAACTTTCCACAAAGCACCTACATGTATACACATAATCAAGTTAGATAACTCTATTCAGCATATAGTTCAAATTATGGCCCTTTTTTTACTTAGAAATTCTGATTCAAGTTTATTTACATCTACATTAAGATTGACTAAGTCCATATTTCAGTAACAACTTGATGCATTGCATTGACATTTTAGGCAACCCTTCCTGACAAGCAAGCATATATATGTAAATTATCAAATAAAAGAACTACTTGCATATAATGCAAATTATGGCTCTTTATTATTTAAGCGGTGGAATAGACAAGCACGCTGTCTTATAGTCCAGGTTTCTGTACTCGGAATGCAATTTTATATTTTGACTGTTCGCATTTATTGTATGCTGATGATTTTTCCATTTTAGTTTCAGGTAAAAACAAACGCGATATTAATTTAAGTCTCTAATAAATGAAGAATTGGAAAGGGTTATTGACTAGGGTTGATAAAGCTTAAAATTGGTTTCGATCATAAATGAATTCAGTAAGCTAATGCCAGACTTAAGTTTTTGTATAGGAAACAAACAAAATTAACCATGAAGTTCAGACAGATGATAGTTCTCAGTACTGTCTTGGATTCAATGTGACATTTTGACTATGCATGTACTGTTTGGTACTATAGAATATCTCAGAAACAGAAGAACAGGCTCCAAATTTCTTGTTAGATTTGTTCTTAGTCTAGATGCAAGAACCCATATAAGTTCTGAATTTGTTATAAAGATGAAATGGCTGCCAAAAGGGTAGAGCAGTTAACCATTAACCATGTTATTGAAAAATATCATAACTCAGCTCCTGCTATTATACTACTTAACCCTTTCCCTCATACGACAATTCTGCAGCAGACGACTTTAAACATACTTTGTCAAAAAATAGAAAATCTCTATAATTGAATGGATAACCTATGACGAAAAATGGAAAACATTGTGGCAAAAGGAGAAATTGCTCGTTTTGAGCAATTTCTTCTTTTGTCACTATGTTTTCAAAAAGCTGTCTGATGCAGAGGCGTCAGAAAGCGTCTATATGAGGGAAAGGGTCAGAAGAAATGCTTGTTTTACCATTCCAAAGGTTAAAAGCTGTCTTTGGAATTGCATAACATGCTGACCGGAAGAGCACACAATTCGCTACACAATTTTAAAGATACTGTTAAAATTTCTTGTCAAAAAAAATCTCTGTTATTTACCTGTATATTAACAGCATTACCAAATTACATAACTTAACGTAAGTGCAATGATAGTTATTTTTATTAATTCTTTTGCTCATATAGATACTTTTTGACGCATTTGCAGCAGACAGCTTTTTGAAAACATGGCCAGAAAATAAGAAATTGCTCAAAACTTTTGTAACCATGTTTTCAACTCTATTTTGTTCTGGTATGTTTTCAAAGTCGTCTGTTGCAGATTTGTTGTTTGTGGGAAAGGGTTGTGCCTAGCCGGGTTCTGCAGTCAGGAATGAAGATCATGTTACAATGGAAACAAGAGAATTAACTTTCACTTCTTTGTGTCATTCTTGGTTGGTGAAATCTTGTCTGGTACTATTATTTTATGTGTACTTTAACCCTTTCCCACATATAGACGCTTTCTGACGCCTCTGCAGCAGACAGCTTTTTGAAAACATAGTGACAATAGAAGAAATTGCCCAAAACGTGCTATTTCTCCTTTTGCCACAAATGTTTTCCACTTTTTGTTATAGGTTATCCATTCAATTATAGAGACACAAATGTTTTCCACTTTTTGTCATAGGTTATCCATTCAATTATAGAGATTTTCTATTTTTTGACAAAATACGTTCAAAGTCGTCTGCTGCAGAATTGTCGTATGATGGAAAGGGTTAACTGAAATAAATAATATGTGTAATAAAAATAAATAGATCGCATACACATTAAATCTTTCTTATTGGAATCAAATGTGAACTGTGTTGCCATGTATTTTCGGACACCAATTTCCGAGAGATAAGAGAGATAATTGTGTAACCGGTCCATTAACCCTTTCCCACATACAAGGAATCTGCAGCAGACAACTTTGATAACATATTTGCAAAGACATGGGAAATTTCAACAATTGTAAGTATAATCATTGAATAGAGTTGATAACATTGTTGCAATGGAGAAATTGTTCGTTATGAGCAATCTCTTCTTTTATGAGAAAGTTTTCAAAATTTGTCTGCTGCTAATGCATCAAAACGCATCAGTTGGTAATCTACAGGTGGTAAAGGGTTACAATCAGATGTTATTGCATACTTTCATATTGTCCTGTTCACTTTGCATTGAAGAAAGTGGTCATATTTTTCGATCATGACCGCTGTCAAGGAGTGATCATGACCGTAGATAAGGACGTGCGAAAATTCTGCATAATTAACATGCTAGGGACTACTTTTGTTATGTAAACAAACATAGCTGAGCTAAATATCATTGTTAAACCTCACGGGACTTTGTAATGTTAAATTCTCATATATTGATCATGGACAATTTCTTACTGTCTCATGCTAACAGTACATTTTTGACATGAAAACAGGCTAAAACGCGCGTCTAAAATGTTGGTAAACAAACAGTTTGTTTCTAATTCGTAAGCACATTTATCAATTCTAGATAATAAAAAAAACCTCCACAACGTAAAGCAAATAGTTTACAATATGAAAGTATGCAATAAAAAGGTTATTGACCCTGTACTGTGAAATCATCGTTGGACTTCGTTCTTTGGCGAACGTAGCCTCGCAAGCTCGGCAAGGTCAACCAAAGAACTCGATCCAACGATGATTTCACCTTACAGGGTCAATAACCTATAGTATAGAGTACTAGCCCTGAAACTGTGAGGTTTTAAGAACAAGCCACCAGACTAGCTGCATGTTTTCCAATTGCAGAGCTCTAGATAAAGGCATTTTTGTACGTTCTAAAATCCTTATTTTACCCTAAAACCCTACGTTGTGGTTCCTCAAAAGAATCGTTTCATTGAGACGATTCTTTTTGGTACCCACATCATAGGGTTTGATATGATGATATGAGAGATATTGTGTATACTCCTCCTTATCTCGACCTGTGCAATTATGATCAAGCTAGAAGTATAGCAGATGTTTTCAATTTTGAAGAAGAAGGGAACATTTGTAAAATAACAGGATATGTATCCAATTCTTTTGCAGCATGGAGAACTTTGATGGTGTAATACCTTTTGATTTCCTACACTGGATAGATTGTAGTGATTGTTGTGGAACTCTGGAAAAGGGTAAGTACTTTAAACCCCTTTCTCATTTACAGGTGAATGTTGCAGCGTCTGTTGCAGATGACTATTTAATACATTGCTTGAAAAGGAGAAATTGCTCATAATGAGACATTTCTATATTATATAATATATTGAAATGAAATATAGAATTAAAAGAACAACAGAATTTTTATTGTTATTTATTGTTCAATACCAATACATGTATTAATATAGTACACATAAGACACACAAAACTGAAACAAACATTTGTACCTTAATAAGAGAACACCTGTCATAAGAGATCAATTACAGCATTTCCCTTGGGTGGTCTCTTAACCCTTTCCCTCATACAACATTTTTGCAGCAGACGACTTTGAACATATTTTGTTAAAAAATTCAAAATCTCTATAATTAAATGAATAACCTATGACTTAAAGTGGAAAACATTGTGGCAAAAGGAGAAACTGCTCGTTTTGAGCAATTACTGCTGCAGAGGCGTCAGTAAGCGTATTTATGACCCTTTCCCACATAAAGATGCTTTCTGATGACTCTGCAGCAGACCGCTTTTAACGAGCAATTTCTCCCTTTTGCCACAATGTTTTCAACTCTATTCAATAATTATAATTTCATTTATAGAGTTACTATATTTTTGCACACATCATGGTTTCAAAGTTGTCTGCTGCTCATTCATTGTATGTGGGAAAGGTTTAACTGTACTATTTTCACCAATCAAACAAAACTTTTTCAAAATTAATGTTTGTTTAATATGATGTGCAGACAAGGACTGTAGTATATGATAATCTATAAAGCCTCCAGAGAGGTAATTTGAATATGAGGCAAGGATGTAGAGAAGTTCCAAAAATAATCAATTTCAATAATGATTTCCACAGTTTGCCATCTTGGCAGACAACACAATGTCATGTGATTCTTTTTGAAAACCAATAATCATGGAAAGTGTTAACCTTTTCGAACATTCAACAAATACACAGCACTACTTTTAACCCTTTCCCATATCTGCGGCAGACATTAGACAAAGATATTAAAACTCTCTATAAATGAAAGAATAGTTATTTAATAAAGTTGAAAGCATTTGGTAATAGAAGAAAGGTAATTTTTTCATTTTGCCGCAATGTTTTTGTAGTAGTGTTGTCTGTCCCATTGATATACTATATGTAGCTATGTGTTTGTATAAGGGGATACTTATACTGCCTCATTGTAGAGCTAGCTTTTGTAGCGACATGGTAGAGTGTTCGTCTCCGGGACGAGAGCTCCCAAGTTCGAGCCCTGGTCGGGTAGGACTCTTTCAGCTGGGCTAAAGTGGAGTCAGAAAGCGTCTATATGTGGGAAAGGGTAGAAACATATAGAAGAAGCTTTTGGAAATGGTGTATGTTTGATTTCTTTTCAGTGAACATCATCTCGATGCTGTTGACATTTCCAATTTCTGGTGCTCTCTTTGGTTTCTTCATATCCAGATGGGTGTGGGACTTTTCTGTAACTACAACAGTAATCCATGTTCTACTTTCATGTTGTGGTGAGTAAGGTTATACAAGCTGTTTAACCGTATCAATGTTGGAACTTATTTTGGAACATGCTAAATTCAGTCACATGTTAACCCTTACCCACATACAGACATTTTCTGACTACTTTATAGCAGATGACTTTTTGAAAACATTGTGACAAAAGGAGAAATCGCTCATGATGAGCAAATTCTCCTTTTACCGCAATGTTTTCAATTCTATTCAGTAATTACAGTATAAATTATAGAGATTTGTCATGTGTTTATACCTAGACTTTTTTTAAAGTCGTCTGCTGCGGGATTGTCATGATTTGCATGTTTTTTTGATAGGTTAAAAAAATGGCGCTTGGAGATAAAAACGTGTTGCACTTATGATGCAGATTCAATTTAAAGCGACTGAAATCCAGATGGCACGAAAAAAAAAAAAAAAAAAAAAAAATCGAATTCGCCCTAAATGTTATTCTTTATGTTATCCAAGTAAAACCAGGGTAGAAAATGTATCGTTTTTTATCAATAAAGTGAACTTGAGTCGTTTTCAATTGTCCCGATGAAGGGGTTTCCTATTTAAAAATACCACGGAATCCTTCAGACGGGCACCTTGCAACGATCACGTGATATAACTATATAGCGGTTCACTCTGACAGGCGTGTACAGTTATACACAATTTACACGTTTGGCGGAGTCGAACGACAGTAATCACAGAGATTTGTTTGTGATTGCATGAGCTCCTCGTGATTTTGCATAAAACTTTCATGGTATAAAAATGTTTCATTTAATGCGCATGCGTCCTATCGGTCATGTGACGACTCTTCAATTCACGTGACAACTTTTCAAGTCACGTGATGAATGAGATTAAAAGCATCGAAAGCTATTTATAAACTTACCCCGTTACTGACAGGGTAGAATTTGCGATGGAAAAAGTATCGAAAACAAGAAAATCTCACCGATTATAGGGGTATGTAATATGTCAGTTCTCATATTTTAATGCCCCAAATACAAAAATAACACTTATTTTCTTAAAATTGGAAATTTTATTTTTTTTCGACAGTTGGGTATCTGGAGTTCAGTCGCTTTAAATAGGAAAGTGTTAGTTGAATTGATCAGAATAATTGTATTTCATGTTAACCCTTTCCCTCATATAGACGCTTTCTGACGCCTCTGCAGCAGACGACTATTTGAAAACATAGTGACAAAAGAAGAAATTGCACAAAACGTGCAATTTCTCCTTTTGCCACAATGTTTTCCACTTTTTATCATAGGTTATCCATTCACTTATGGAGATTTTCTATGTTTTAATAAAATACGTTCAAAGTCATCTGCTGCAGAATTGGCGTGTGAGGGAAAGGGTTAATATTAGACTTGTCTTTTAGACTGAGCAATCCAGGGCCTCATGGATCCCTTGTTGTTATACTGTGATGAAACATAAATATATCCCATTTTACATTTGAGTTTTTGTTATCATCCTTCAACATCTCTGTAACCAGTGGGTCAATTGGGATGAAACTTAAAAAAAAGTGTCTTCTCAATGTCCTTACCAAAAATCCTTCAATCCATGCAGAATTCTGGTATCCATGGCAACCGAAAGCAAAAAAGTTTCTCCTTGCAAGCCAGAGGGCAGATTTTCAAATAATTTTGCAGAAATGTTCCTTCTATCAGATTCTTTTAACTTAAATTAAATTAAGCCACTCTGATTAGTCAAAAAACATTGCCGCTAAGGGAAGAGGCTATTTTGCCCTTTATTGCTTCAATGAAAACTGTCACAATGTTCTTCTCAAAAAATTAATCGGCTGTTTTCCAAATAATGTTTTTGACATTGTCATTTTGGTGATCCTCTACCTGATACCGTTAAGCCATAATACTATTGATTGGTCAAGATATTGCCATCAGGGGCTTGGGCTGTTTTATCCTTTATGCCCGGAGATTAAGAAAATTCTTTCCTAAGCAAATAAATGTCTGATGTTGAAATACTAACTGGTACATAAACATTTCATTGGTGACCTCATACTAATTTGACAAAATACAGACAACATAGGATGTGGGATATTTTGCTTTGTGGCAGTAGAGCATTACTGGTCCTTTTGTATTAGCTTACCTGACTGCAAAGTGAGTTATTGTGGTTTGCATGACAATTCATACTACATTAATCAGGAAAGCAATCCGGGGTCATCACAGCCCTCTTGTTTCATCTTAAAATCATTCATATTTTAGACATTAAGAGAGAATCTAAATCTACGGATACTTTATAATCATCATACGCTCTGTCTAACTTACCCTATTTTTTATCTTGTAGTAATGTTTGATGTTCCAAAAAACTGGACATGGTGGGTAACACTTGGTAAGTAGTCGCTCACTGCCTTAAACTCTTCCCATTCTTTATTAATCCATTCCATGAAGACGGATCTACAGAACTTCATTAAATAATTATGTCTCCCCCATACATGGGGGTGACATATTGTTTTTGCCTGTTCCGTCCGTCCCTCCGTCCTTCCGTCTGTCACACTTGTTTCCGCTCAATAACTGAAGAACGCTTAGGTGCAATAACTTCATACTTGGTATGCAGGTTGGTCATGACCAGTAGCTGACCCCTATTGATTTTGATGTCAGAAGGTCAAAGGTCAAGGTCATGGTGACCTTGTTAGGTAAAAAGTGGTTTCTGCTCAATAACTGAAGAATGCTTGGGCCGAGAAACTCCATACTTGGTATGCAGGTTGGCCATGCCCAGTAGAAGACCCCTATTGATATTGAGGTCAGTACGTCTAAAGTCAAGGTCACAGTGACCTTGAGCTGAAAGGTCACAGTGAAGATGAGCTGAAAAATTGTTTTTGCTTGGGCCCAGGAACTTCATACTTGGTGTGCAGGTTGGTCACTACCAGCAAATGACCTCTATTGATTTTGAGATCACTAGGTCAAAGGTCAAGGTCACAGTGGTTAAGGTCACGTCCATCATACTTGTTTCCGCTCAATAACTGAAGAACCCTTGGGCGTAGGAACTTCATACTTGGTATGCAGGTTGGTCATGACCAGTAGATGACCCCTATTGATTTCAGAAAGTCAAGGTCATGGTGACCTTGTGAGGTAAAAAATTGTTTCCACTGAATAACTGAAGAACGCTTGGGCCGAAGAACTCCTTACTTGGTATGAAGGTTTGCCATGCCCAGTAAAAGACCCCTTTTGATTTTGAGGTCAGTACATCTAAAGTCAAGGTCACAGTGACAATGAGCTGCAAAATTGTTTTCGCTTAATGGCTTTGGCCATGGAACTTAATACTTGGTGTGCAGGTTGGTCACCACCAGCAGATGACCCCTATTGATTTTGAGGTCACTAGGTCAAGGTCATGGTAACCTTCAGCTGAAAAATGGTTTCCGCTCAATAACTAAAGAATGCTTATGTCGAGGAACTTCATACCTGGTGTACAGGTTGGTCCTAATCAGTAGATAAAACTATTGATTTTGTTTGATTTAGAGGTCACAAGGTCAAGGTCATGGTAATCTTAAGTTTAAAAATGTTTTTTTCTCAATAACTCAAAAACGCTTATGTCCATGAACTTCATACTTGGTGTGCAGGTTGGTCCTAACCTGTAGATGACCCCTATTGAATTTGATGTCAGTAGGTCAAAGGTCAAGGTCATGGTGACCTTGGGCTGAAAAATGGTTTCCGCTCAATAACTGAAGATTGCTTAGGCCCAGGAACTTAATACTTGGTGTGCAGGTTGGTCACTAACAGCACATGACCCCGATTGCTTTTGAGGTAACTAGATCAAAGGTCAAGGTCATGGTAACCTTCAGCTGAAAAAATGGTTTCCGCTCAATAACTAAAGAATGATTATGTCGAGGAACTTCATACTTGGTTTCACACGTTGGTCCTAACCAGTAGATGACTCCTATTGATTTTGAGGTCACAATGTCAAAGGTCAAGGTCACAGTAACATTCACCTGAACAAATTGATTTTGACTATATCATTTCTTTTCGTCCCCTATGACCACACAAATAGGGAGACAAGCGCTTTTTCAAAAAAGCAATCTCTAGTTATATTTTCATTTATAGAGGTTTTCAATGTCTTTTACAGATTTGTTGTATGTGGTAAATGGTTTACCCCTTTCCCTCATATAGACACTTTCTGACGCCTCTGCAGCAGACGGCTTTTTGGAAACATAGTGACAAAAGAAGAAATTGCTCAAAACGAGCAATTTCTCCTTTTGACACAATGTTTTCCACATTTAGTCATATGTTATCCATTCAATTATAGAGATTTTCCATTTATTGACAAAATATTTTCGTCGTCGTCGGCTGCAGAATTGAGGTATGAGGGAAAGGGTTAACATGACCAGCAGTACAAAATATCTGTTTGCTGTACTCTTACTTAGGAGTTATTATCAGCAAATAAAGATTAGATTGGCACCTTCTTTTTTGTGTCAGGACTTTAACCCTTTCCCTCATATAGACGCTTTCTGATGCCTCTGCAGCAGACGGCTTTTTGAAAACATAATGACAAAAGAAGAAATTGCACAAAATGTGCAATTTCTCGTTTTGCCACAATGTTTTCCACTTTTTGTCATAGGTTATCCATTCAATTATGGAGATTTTCTATTTTTTGGTAAAATACGTTCAAAGTCGTCTGCTGCAGAATTGTCGTATGAAGGAAAGGGTTAACTTCACAACCTGTAGACATTAGAAGCTTGTACTTGATACAGAGGATGTTGATGACTTTGACACGAGGTCACTAGGACCTGAAGTACAAGCAACCTATACATTAAGTACTGTTTGGACAGTTCTTTTAAAAATAGATACATTTACATTATCATTTTAAGCGTTAGTCATACATTGTCTGTTATGTGTAAACTGTTTGTTTGAAATAACTTCCCCTCTGTAACCACTGGACCAATTGTGAGGAAACTTCATACGCTGGATACCATGGCAATTGAAAGAAAAAAACCTTTAAACATCTTCTCCTTCCAAACTATGTGGTAAATTTTCATATAATTTTGTTGAAGTGTTCTTCGATTGACCCTCTAACAGATTTCAGCATGGCATATTGATTGGTAAAAAAATGTGACTGCTGGCGGGCAAAGCTGTTTTGCCTTACATGGTTATTGTGAAAACCTTTAAAATCCCAAGACATTTTGGCCCGATTTTCAAATTATTTCATAGATTTGTTCCTGCATGATTCTTTCAAGCCATGTTGATTGACCAAAACACATTGCCGCTAGATGGAGGAGCTATTTTGCCCTTTATGTCTTCTCAGAACATATATTTCTAGGTTAGCCCTCTACCCGATGCCTTCAAGCAATTTTGATAAGTCAAACAAAAACATGGCCTCCAGAGAGGTCTTGCTGTTTTAACCTTTCACATCCAAAGTGTATATGGTTATTTTGCCTTATTGCAGTGAAGCGATGTTGACAGTATAAACAGTTTGTTTCATGGAAAAGGTTTTCTGTTTTATTTCAGTTATCAGTTGTTTACTAATGATTGGCAGCGGTGAAGGAGTTTGGCATTTACGTGAATGGCGTCAGCGTGGACGATTGATTGTACCTGAATGTAAAGAACAGACCAGCTTTCTACATAGATAATGCATAATCATGCTTTAAAAGATCATTTTAAGTGGAATCAATTGATGTCGCCTGTCTGTAATGCAGGGAGACACTAAGGTTTCACTTCTTTGTCGTCTGTCCATATGTACTTCAAACTTTACATTTATTGGTTAAAACTTGGTTTCTGATTGGCAGATTGCAACACTTATGTGAACAGGAGTGTTGAACAATACAAGGAGCCTTACTCTACTCTGCTTATTTTAAAGTTTTCTCCCCTTTTCAGTTTTTGTCCGTCCATTTTCTCACTTATTATCAACTTTCACAGATTACACATGTTTTCTATGGAACGCCCTGTTTATCACATAGATATATAATAGTATGTCTGAGAGTAACAGGGAAATTTGTTTCCATTCATAATACTTTTGAATTATGAGATTGAGTCTGGTCTTTTGAAGAAATCAGAGCTCGAGATAAAGGAGAGTAAAGCGACCTTTCCACCACAATCCCTCTTATATCCCAATCAAACACTGAGCTGTGGATTTCCATATTATTACGGTTTCTTGAGTTAGATAAAGATTTTAGAAAATGAGAACATGAAATAGGTAACTTATGGTGAGCTCTGTTGTATAATTATATTTCCATGAATGTACACTTATTCTTCTCTCTGTCTCTTGAAAACTATTGGCCAATGTTTTAAAAGTTTATTTGAAATAGGGAATTTGCTCATAATGAACAATTTTCTCTTATTCCTCATTATGCTTTTTACTTTTTCTTTAATATAATAATTATATTGGACCAGATTTTTAAATCAATTTTTTAGTTTTAGATTAAAAAGGTTCTTTTGATGGGTTTTGTTGTTGTGAAACAGTCTCTTTAGAACCAGTGATGTGGGAACTCTGAGGCCACTTATTTAACCCTTTCCCACATACAATAAATCTGCAGCAGATTACCTTGAAAATGCTGAGGTGAAAATATGGAAAATGTCTTTAAACTGAAGTATTATTATTGAATCGAGCTGAAAACATTGCGGCTATAGGAGAAATTGCTCATTTTGAACCATTTCCTCTTTTGTCACAATGTTTTCGAAAGTCGTCTGCTGTAGAGGCCCTGACAGTGTCTTGCATTTCTTGTTTGTTTTTATATTTATGTAATTGTTGTGTTTACATGTACTTGGTGCTTTGCCCATATATGTTGTTGCTTTTAAACCATAATATTTTATCTGTTTTTAGTTAAAATGTATACATATAATTCAATCAGCGAACCTGGGCAATCATTATATTAAAATTTTCGTGCCATTTGTCAGCAATGCAGATATATATTTAAAGATCACAATTTTCTGTTTCTTAGTTTACTCTGGTTATATTTGCAAGTTCTCTTACATTTCTTCCTGCAGTTCACATATGTCTCGGTATGCATATACAATGTGCCCATCTGAAAGAGGATATGTGATGTACCAAAGTAAGGTCTCTGACCTGATGCCACTTAAAATCTTGTCCATGGTGTATCTTCTACACTATAATGCACGAAAATGTAGCTAACCTTGGTAGGCAAATTCAACTGCCTTGAGGGAGGGCGGTCATATACCACAATTGGGCAAGTTTGACCTTGAACTTTGACACTTTCCAGTTGTGGACTTTGGATTTTCTTCGATGTTATTGTTTAATTTGTTAATGAATGCATTTACCCTTTAATACACTAATTTGTTAATCTATACAATTGTATTTATGTATGTAATGTTGCAATAAATTGTATTTTTACACTTTAACATGTTATTTATCATGTTTTATGTTTCCAAGTTGTGACTTCTCATTCTACATGGCATGACTTTTCAAGACGTTTTCGCTCAACCACTTATGCTGGAGCTGTCAATACATGGGTGAAGCATTTGATGCAGAGTTGGCCAACATTTTTAGCTCAGCTGAGCACAAAGTGCTCAAGGTTAGCTATTGTGATGACCATCCGTCGTCTACAGGCAATATTTTGAATCCAATCTTCATGAAAGTTTATCAAAACATACATCTCCATCAAATCTTGGCCAAGTTCGAAACAGTCATTTGGTCTAAAATCTAGGTCACTGAGAAAATCCTGTTACATGCATTACTTTTGAGGCTGCATTTTTGGCTTCAGCAGCAGGAACCTTTGTCAGAATGTTTGTCTAAATGATATCTAGGCCAAGTTCGAATATGGGACATGTTAGGTCAAAAACTAGGCGACAAGGTCAAAATAAAGGAGAATCTTGTAAACTCTCTAGAGGCTCCCTTTTTATACGTCCGTTTTGAAAAAAAAACCGGTGAGTTTGATAACTTGCCATATTGCCCTTTAATTATAGAAACTACCTAAAATTTGTCTTATCAGCTAAATTACTTTAGAAGCCTTTGTCCAATCATCCCTTAATTTGGTCAGAATGTGTATTGGCATAATATCTTGGACAAGTTTGATAACTAGCCATATCGCTCAAATCAATTGAGAGTTATTGCCCTTTAATTATAGAAGTTACCTAAAATTGGTTTTGTCAGCCCTATAACTTAAGAAGCCTTTGTCCAATCATCACAAAATGTTGTCAAAATGTGTATTGGCATAATATCTCTGACAAGTTCGATAACTAGCAATATAGCTATAGTCCCCCTTTAATTGTAGAAATTATCTTAAATTGATCTTGTATGCTCAATAAATTTAAAAACTCTTGGTCCAATTCCCACTAAATTTAATCAAAATGTTTTTTATACGACCGTTTCTTAAAAACGGTACGTATTATGGTATCGTCATGTCCGTCCGTCCGTCCCTCCGTCCGTCCGTTCGGGTTTTCCGCACTTTTTTCTTACATACTTTGAGCTATTGAGCTGAAATTTTGTATATGACTTTGTAATCATGTGTCACAGATCAAGTTCATATTTCCTGGGATTTCGTCAATTTTTGAATGAGTTATGCCCCTTTTTGGACTTAGAATATTTGTTTTCCGCACTTTTTTTCTACATGCTTTGTTGTATTGAGCTGAAATCATGTATATGGCTTTGTAATCAAGTCTCACAGATCAAGTTTACATTTCCTCGAATTTCGTCAATTTTTGAATGAGTTATGCCCCTTTTTGGACTTAGAATATGGGTTTTCCGCACTTTTTTCCTACATAATTTGACCTATTGACCTGAAATTTTGTATATGGCTTTGTAATCATGTGTCACAGATCAAGTTCACATTTCCTGGGATTTCGTCAATTTTTGAATGAGTTATGCCCCTTTTTGGACTTAGAATATTTGTTTTCCGCACTTTTTTTCTACATGCTTTGATGTATTCAGCTGAAATTATGTATATGGCTTTGTAATCAAGTGTCACAGATCAAGTTCACATTTCCTCGAATTTCGTCAATATTTGAATGAGTTATGCCCCTTTTTGGACTTAGAATATTGGTTTTCCGCACTTTTTTCCTACATACTTTGAGCTATTGACCTGACATTTTGTATATGGCTTTGTAATCATGTGTCACAGATCAAGTTCACATTTCCTGGGATTTCGTCAATTTTTGAATGAGTTATGCCCCTTTTTGGACTTAGAATATTTGTTTTCCGCACTTTTTTTCTACATGCTTTGATGAATTCAGCTGAAATTATGTATATGGCTTTGTAATCAAGTGTCACAGATTAAGTTCATATTTCCTTGAATTTCGTCAATTTTTGAATGAGTTATGCCCCTTTTTGGACTTAGAATATTGGTTTTCCGCACTTTTTTCCTACATACTTTGAGCTATTGATCTGAAATTTTGTATATGGCTTTGTAATCATGTGTCACAGATCAAGTTCACATTTCCTTGCATTTCGATTCAATTTTTGAATGAGTTATACCCTTTTTTGGACTTAGAATATTTGTCAATTTCTGCATGAGTTATGCATTTTTCATAGTTTCCTATTATTCTTTAACAACTTATTCCTGAACGACTTTATTAACTTTTTACAAACAAACAATATATCAAAACAAAGAGGAAACTTACAAAGAAGTTCCTGACGGGCGTATTATGTACCGTTTGCGGTACTCTTGTTGGCATAATATCTCGGACAAGTTCTATAACCAGCCATATCGCTGTGGTCAATCGAGAGTTATTGCCCTTTAATTATAGAAATTGCCTAAAATAGGTATTGTCCAATCAATTACTTTTGAAGCTTTTATCCAATCATCACCAAATTTAGTCAGAATGTGTATGGGCATAATATCTCGGACAAGTGCTATAATCGGCCATATCACTTGAGTCATTGTATTTGATCATTACCAATTTAGACAATATGTTGATGGGCAGAATATCTTTCGATAACTAACCACGTTATCTTAGTCACTCAACACTTATATCCCTCGAAATGGCCAAAACTATATCAACAGTGTCCGCTCTCTAAATTTGCCTGACGTACCACCAATTATCACTAGTATACTTTGTCTCGAAAAAATAGGACGGGCGTATTTTGTGACATTTGGCACTCTTGTTAATTTTGGCGTGTTCAAACTTTGTCAGAATGTTTTTTGTGATAATATTAAGGCTTTTTTCGAATAGAGGTTGAAGTCATGTTGGGTCGAAGACTAGGGGCCGTATTTTCCAAACTTTTCTACTAAATCGAAATATTTTAGTCTGGTTTTCAACTTAGACAAGTTGGTGAATACAGACTAAATCTAAATCGCCGTAATTTAGATTTAGTCCGAAAATTGAGTTTAGAAGTGTTGGTGAATACAGGCCCAGGTCTTTTGGTCAAAATTGAAGGATAATCTTGTTATCACTGTGGAAGCCCAATTTTTAATTTGAGCTTGTTGAAACTTTGTCAGACTGCTTATCCTGATGATATATAGGTTGTGTTGGGTCAAAAACTAGGTCACTTAGCCAAAAGTAAGAAAAATATTTTTAACTGTCTCGAAGTTGCATTTTTAGCTGTTGAAACTATGTTGGAATAAGTTTGCATATGGGTCATGTCACAAAAACAAAATCACTAGGCCTAATTTGAAAGGAAAAAATTGTTTATACTAGACACTGCAGTTTAGACTCAACAATAATGATTCATTCAGATTGATTATCTTGATGATATCTACGTTAAGAATTAATACGGGTCTGTCAGGTTAAAAACTAGGTCACTAGATCAAAATTAACTGGCTCAGTTGAATTTTGAGTCATATCAAGTCAAAATTCAGGTCACTAGGCCAAACTTACGTAAAATCTTTTGGACACACAAGTATTAGCTTACCTGGCAACAATATGACTTATTGTGATTGACAATGTTCTAGGAAAGTCAAATCACTTTGCATAACTGAGGTGAGCGATCAAGGGCCATTACGGCTCTCTTGTTTCTGACGATTTACAAATAACGGTTTGACAATGGATTTGCTTCAATTATCTTCTGCCAAATAACTAAAATTTCTTTGTGGATTGGGGCAAATTCCTAAAAAGGAATTTGTAAAGAACTTGTATACCATAGCTAGGGAAAACATGGATTGGCTTTCAAGGCTCTTGTTTAACCCTCTCCCACATATAAACAATTTCTGACGCCTCTGCAACAGACGACTTTTTAAAACATTGTGACAAAAGTAGAAGTTGCTCAAAACGAGCAATTTCTCCTTTTGCCTCAATGTTTTCAACTTTTGTCAATAAGTAAACCTTTATACATGTATATAGAGAGTATTCATGTTTTTGAAGATGTGTTCAAAGTCGTCTGCTGCAGATTTGTCGTTTGAGGGAAAGGGTTAAATCTGTTCTATCATGGCTACTCTTTGCTAGTATGACGTAGCAAAGGTTCAAACATGTCATCTGTTCTTTGTTGTGGCTGCTCTAAAAACTATAACCAAAGGATGGGTCAAAGTAAAAACTCGTAATGAAAAAGAAAATTAATTTTATTTAATGAGTATGAAATAAGACATTTTGTTGTAAACGCAAGATGATTCTTAACCAATGCATATACATTTTAACATGTTATACACTAGACATACATTAGCCATTTCAACGTACAACATATACACATGCTCCAAACAAGGAAAGAGCTACACTTCGATAGTATCAGATAAGTATAGAAAATCATTCTTTTTTCTTGTTTAATTGTTTTACCAGGTGTGTAGCTTAGCTTTCCCAGGTAAACCCAACTGTCATATGAGCCATCCCGTCAGAAAACCAACATTATGTACGTAATTTATTGACCCAGATCAGCCTGCGCAGTCCACGCAGGCTAATCCAGTCCGACACATTCTGTTTCGGGGGAGTAATGATTCTGTCCGGGTTAGCCAGCGCAGCATGCTTCGGCTGATCTGGGTCGATACGCAGAGTCCATGATGTTGGTTTTCTTGCAGGACTGCTCAAATGATGAATATATAAGGTCAGTCATGTAAATTGCCCTTTGTCTTTATACTGGGACAGTTCAATTTACATGGACAATACAACTTGATAAATTCAAGCAATAAAATACCTTATGTCGTCACATACTTCATTAAACGATTTTTTATAACAGAACATCTCAAGGAAAGAGTTTTTGTTCCGAGTCGATAAGAACGGAGTTTAAGTTAAGAGTCTGCACATGTGTACCATATAAATAATTATCTACATCAACTGGTACAAATTATAGTTTTCATTTTTTCCTTGCACACAAAAAGTTATATATATATAACAATAAAATTTATTCTGAAACCAGTTTTAAATTGGTTAAATATTAATTGATAAACCTTAGCCAAGGAAGATCTGAATCTGGAGCAACACAAATGAGACTGTTCCTGGGGTAAAGATATAATATCTTGGACCAGGCTCCTATTTAAATGTCCATGGTGTGTTTATGGCTATATACCAATAGAATCACAGTTATAATAGGGTAGATAGTTTCATCATCGATCTCTCTTATCTGTATCGTTCAATTATCATACCATGACCCTGTAAAAAAAAAAAGTCTTATTATCTGAATTTAAGAACAATTATATAAAATGCCATCAACCTGTGATTTACCTGTCTTGCAGCGTAGCACAATCACTTGGACATCAAGCTTTTGACTGAGATGGCAGGCAACACATGTTCCTTCAAAAATATTGTAGCATTAAACCCTTTCTCACATGCAGACGACTTATGATGAGCAATTTCTCCTGTGACCACAATGTTTTCAAATTTATTTAACAATTAAGATATCTTTTATGGAGATTTTCAGGTTTTTGTCCCTATGTTTTTATAAAGTCGTCTGCTGCAGATTTGTTGTATGTTGGAAAGGGTTGAGGATCAATCTAAAGAGTGTTAGGTTTTCTTCCGAGTATGAACTGGGCCCTGTCACATACAAAGCTTGGGGATGTTGTGACTTTAACCCTTTCCCTCATATAGACACTTTCTGACACCTCTGCAGCATACAGCTTTTTGAAAACATAGTGACAAAAGAAGAAATTGCACAAAATGTGCAATTTCTCCTTTGGTCACAATGTTTTCCACTTTTAGTCATAGGTTATCCATTCAATTATAGAGATTTTCTATGTTTTGACAAAATACGTTCAAAGTCGTCTGCTGCAGAATTGTTGTATAATGGAAAGGGTTAAAAGATCCAGATCAACCTGCGTCTGCATGCAGTCCTACCAGAATATTCCCTGTTGCCATTCAGTTGCGCACAATACTATAAGCCTTTAAAGTATAGGAGCCAACATGACTGATACAAGTGTACAATTGGATTGTTATTGCCATTAATCTCTGCTCAAATCAAGTTTGAAAAGTCAAGACGTCTTAAAGGCTTTTTTTCTTTTCGAAGAGATACAATGTTTTTCTTGAGATTCATTCCTTTCCAAGATGTGTAAATATTTTTGTTCCAAATTTCATATAAAATGTCTCCTAGAATTATGGCAATTGCATAACA
This sequence comes from Serripes groenlandicus, assembly GCA_031761405.1. Lineage (NCBI taxonomy): Eukaryota > Metazoa > Mollusca > Bivalvia > Cardiida > Cardiidae > Serripes > Serripes groenlandicus. The sequence goes on along the minus strand of JASEVX010000001.1, from coordinate 163,053,801 downwards.
AAGTAACTTTATGGTGTACACAAGTTAAAAGAAATAGCTTCAGTATTTTAGGAAAAGGGTAGATATAAACACCTAAGATTGCAATGCAAATGGCAACAATGACAATTACTCATTTGTTTTTATGCCCCCGGAATCATAGATTCGGTGGGCATATAGTTTTTGGCCTGTCTGCACGTCTGTCTGTCTGCACGAAAAAAACTTTAACCTTGACCACTACTTTTGAACCATAACAGGTACGGCTACCATATTTCACATGTGTATTCCTTGTGACATGACCTTTCTGTCAGTACCAACATTTTTGACCTTGCGACCTTGCGACTTTGACCTAGATGTTGCCATTCTCGAAAAAAACTTTAACCTTGGCCATTACTTTTGAACCATAACAGGTACGGCTACCATATTTCACATGTGTATTCCTTGTGACATGACCTTTCTGTCAGTACCAACATTTTTGACCTTGCGACCTTGACCTTTGACCTAGATGTTGCCATTCTCGAAAAAAACTTTAACCTTGGCCATTACTTTTGAACCACAACAGGTACGGCTACCATATTTCACATGTGTATTCCTTGTGACATGACCTTTCTGTCAGTACCAACATTTTTGACCTTGCGACCTTGACCTTTGACCTAGATGTTGCCATTCTAAAAAAAAACTTTAACCTTGACCACTACTTTTGAACCATAACAGGTACGGCTACCATATTTCACATGCGTATACCTTGTGACATGACCTTTCTGTCAGTACCAACAATTTTCACCTTGCGACCTTGACCTTTGACCTAGATGTTGCCATTCTCGAAAAAAAACTTTAACCTTGACTGACCTTTGACCTAGATGTTGCCATTCTCGAAAAAAAAACCTTTAACCTTGGCCATTACTTTTGAACCATAACAGGTACGGCTACCATATTTCACATGTGTATTCCTCGTGACATGACCTTTCTGTCAGTACCAACATTTTTGACCTTGCGACCTTGACCTTTGACCTAGATGTTGCCATTCTCAAAAAAAACCTTTAACCTTGACCACTTCTTTTGAACCATAACAGGTACGGCTACCATATTTCACATGCATATACCTTGTGACATGACCTTTCTGTCAGTACCAACAATTTTCACCTTGCGACCTTGACCTTTGACCTAGATGTTGCCATTCTCGGAAAAAAACTTTAACCTTGACCACTACTTTTGAACCATAACAGGTACGGCTACCATATTTCACATGTGTATACCTTGTGACATGACCTTTCTGTCAATACCAAAATTGTTCACCTTGCGACCTTGACCTTTGACCTAGATGTTGCCATTCTCGAAAAAAACTTTAACTTTGACCACTACTTTTGAACCATAACAGGTACGGCTACCATATTTCACATGTGTATTCCTTGTGACATGACCTTTCTGTCAGTACGAACATTTTTTACCTGGCGACCTTGACCTTTGACCTAGATGTTGCCATTCGGGGGCATCAGTGTTTCACAAACACATCTTGTTTTATTTTGTTTTTACAAGTGACCGAAAATTCTTCTCGCAGACTTACAATTCCTCCAGCAGCACATGCTGCCACCATCGCAAATTGTCCATCCTCTTTCATCAGCCTGTTGGCAGCGGTGGTCACGAGTCTGACTCCTGTTGCACCAAATGGATGTCCAAGGGACAAAGATCCTCCCCAAAGGTTAAATTTGTTCATGTCTGGTGCTCCAACCTGGACAAATACAAAGGAATATGATAGATTGATATATGCTTCTAAATAAGACTGCCTTGTAAAAGTGTATCGGTAAAACATAGAATCTTAACAGACTGATGATATTCAAAAGAGTTCTTGCAGATAGTCTGAATTTTCCATAGTTGTATTGTTGCCAAAGAATTGCATGAATATATTGAATGTTTAAGCACAATGTACTAAGTTATAAATTGTCTGTTAAGCATGAGAAAACTGATCTAAACTACTGATGGACAGAACTTTTCAGTCTATTTATAATTATATGTCAATTATCACATCAAAACTGTCTTATTTTGATATATATCGGCCACATCAAGTTCCGAATATCAAAATATTTTAGTTACATTCTCAAAAGAAGGTCAATGTGACATCAATTTTTTAATAATTATATTTAACTAAAATGTAAATAGTTAAAGGAATAATTTCCTTCCATTCCATGGTTTCATTATATCAAAGAATACCTCCCTCCCACCCTTTCTATAACAAAGTTTTCATTACCCTAAAGGACATCCCGGTTCAAGGTAGGGAACATTCTTTTATAGAAACTATTATATTTATCCATGACCTACGTATTTTAAGTCAAAATCACATTGCATGTTTTTTTTTGGAAAGAACGCATTTTAAATGAAAATATCTGCATATCTTTATTTTAACAACAGTAGAAAGTTTTTTCTGGTAGGGTGGTGTTTTAAATGCTGGATTGTGTTCCCAATCTTACATGCCATGGGATATAATTTCATTTAAACTTAGGCATTATGTAATAATATAGTATATCATACACCAATAAAGGACCTTTTCCCCCTTATTCCAAGTGCTACTCTTCTTCAAGTTATTAACCCCCCTTTCCCACAAATAACAATCTGCAGCAAACTACTAGCTAGAATAATGGCAAATCTCTAAATGAAAGTTTAATTATTGAACAGAGTCATAAGCAAGTTCACAAGAGTTCATAAGCAAGTTTTATTATTGTAAAGAGTCATAAGCAATTTCTCATTTTGCCACAATGCTTTCAAAAGTCTTCTGCTGCAAAGAATTGATCAGAAATATATCTATATGGGAATGGATTGAAGCTTCTCTGCATTGAAATTCCTACAAGTGGTTGTTGAGAAATATCCTTGACAGAAAACAGCTATTACATGCCTTAAGACAAAAAAGCTGTTACATGCTTTAAGACAAAACAGCTATTACATGCTTTAAGACAAAACAGCTATTACATGCTTAAAGAGGAATCATAGTAGAGGGCTTGGCTTCTACAACTTCACCAGGAAATTGAAACTGAACACACTGCTAATGTTTATATGCATAGATTTGTTGTGCTCAAGATTACCAAACAGTTTTGAGTTAAATTCAGTTAGTTCTTGTCGAGAGAAAGCCTGGTCAAGAATAGGATGATTCTTGAACCTGAAAAACGATCATGCTATCCTTTTGATTCTTGTGCCCTGCAGTTTACAACGTTTCGTGTCAAAGCCTTGCACAATAAGTGATAAAAGAATGTGTCAAGCAAAAGTTCCCAAAACCAAAATGTCCTTCATTGATCTGTCAGAGCATGCACAATCCTAACAAAAATAAACGCCACTCGTCTGTTCTATCCTTATATGACTTAGGTTTTTGTCAATATAAAATTTTCATTTTGAAAGGATTATGATAAGAAAATACAAAACCTTAAATATGTAGTTACCTTCTCTGATTGTCCCAAAAAGTCTTTGGCAAAAATTGCTGAATCAAGTGCTACGAGATTGGCAAGAATTTGACCCTGAAATAACATACATGTAATTGTATAAATTAATTTTTGGATGGTGTGACACAAATGTTGAAAATTTAATGTCTCATTTTGGATATTAAAGTTGATTTCAACGCAATGAGTTATATAAAGATGGAAGGTCAACTCATTCACAGCAGAAATTATACAAGAAATTGCTCATTATAAGAAATTACTAATAATAAGTTGGATAATGGCTTACTTGGTTATGGTTTAAAATACTTTAAAAGTACAATGTCTCCTTTTCTCACAATTTTAATCATCAGACTGAATTAGCTAAAGGTTTTAGTTTTTCATATTAAAGAAAAACTAAAAATTTCTCTTTTCTCAAAGTGTTTACAATTGGACCTCTAAACCTTTCATTGTCAAGTTATCCCTTTCCCACATACAACAAATCTGCAGCAGATGACTTCGGAAAAAACTATGGAAAATATCTGTAAATGTGATTATAATTATTGAATAGAATTGAAAAATATTTTGACAAAAAGGGAAATTGCTCATCATGAGCAATTTCTACGTTTACTGCAATGTTTTCATGTATGTGAAAAAGGGTTATACTATATATTTCAATGTGAAAGAATGTAAAACAAATATCTTACGGCAAAGGCCTCATGGTATTCAAACACATCAATGTCTGACATTTTCAGTCCTGCTCTCTTTAGCACTTTAGGTGTGGCATAAGCTGGGCTGTAATATCACAAGTTTGATAACCAATGTGAATGTAATCAATCTATCAGAACTGATTAGTTTTCCCACAGGTGCTTTTTGACACATCTGCAGCAGACAACTTTTGAAAACATTGTGACAAAAGGATGAGGAACAATATCTCCCTTTGTCACAATGTTTTCAAATCTATAAATAATAATACTTTCATTTATAAAGAAATTCCACATTTCAACTTAAATGTGTACAAAGTCATCTGCTGCAGATTTCTTGTTTATGGGAAAGGCTGGATGAACTTTAGTGTTACTGGTTCTAGATAGACATCTTTACACATGTTCTGAAGCATATTTACAATGTTTTTAGTTGTTTCTGTTTTTAATAGAGATTTCCATGCAATTTTTCATATTTTCCTCCTTTTTCCCTCAACTTACTAGTACTATTTAAAAGATTTTAACTACATATTTGTGTATGCAAATTAATACATATCATGCCTACAGTTATAATGAAGATTGATACCCAACATGGATACATTAATTTTCCGTTGACATATATAGAGGAACTTTAAAGGCACATTTTATTTGAATTATATAGATGTATATTTATAGTTAGGAAACAATTTAAACTTACCCTAGAAGCAGTTGGTCTTTTGGATCTTGGGAGACGTAAACAAAATCTCTCAGGTATGCCTTGGGCTGGAGACCAAGAGCAAGAGCTTTCTCTTCTGACATCAACAAACAGGCTGATGCACCATCAGTCTGGGATATAAACAAGTATTATTTTAGAGTAAACCCTTTCCCACCTGCAGACGCATTTTGACGAAATTGCAGCAGACGACTTTTGAAAACATTGTGGCCAAAGGTGAAATTGCTCATGATGAGCAATTTCTCCTTTGGCCACAATGTTTTCAACTTTTTTAACAATTAAGCTATCTTTTATGGAAACTTTTCAGGTTTTTGTCACTATGTTTTCAGTCTTCTGCTGCAAATTTGTTGTATTTAAAGTGGAAAAGGGTTCAGTAATAGCAATTACTTTGTAAAATGTTGGCAGAATAAATATAAACTTGAATGCCTACATGTAAGCAAGACATGGCTCCAAATATTTTTAGCATCATTTAAATTTAAATAATTTTATACTATTATTTTATTCTTCCATATTGTTTTCAATTAATGGATTATAATCAAAGTGGACATTTATATAAACATACTAAGAATGATGAGTTGGCTGCAGTGATTGTTCCAAATGGTTTCACAAAGGCAGGTTTCAACTTCCCCATTTGTTCCATTGAAGAAGGTCGGATACCATTGTCCTTTGAAACAGGCTCGGCAACATCTGTAAAATAAATCAGAACTTAATACTGGATGCTCAACCATAAAATGTAAAGTCAAAACTGGTTTATCCTGTGCTAGTGAAATGCCTTTCATAAAGAGCAATGTGTGTATTTAACTATTTGAAAATCCACATACATATGGATTTAAAAACCTTTGTGAGCTTAGTGCTTACAGATGGGATCAAGCACTGTCAAAATCTGATCCAAAGTTCAAAAGAGCGCTTTCCTGGTTGAACTGCCTCTGACAACCCTACCCTACTACAGACAACTAAAAAACTAGATTCAAGGGAAAATTAAAATCGCGCATTAAGTTCAATTTTTGATTTTCCTAAAAGAGTTTCTTTTCTATTAAGAAATAATGCCTTCTCCTTACCTCTCAATATTTTTTCTATTGGAGCAATCAAAACATAATTTGTCAAAGAACAGCATAGCTTGCTGAAGCATGATTCTAAATTAAAACTTTAAAACTGTTTGCAGGATAACAACATAAAGCTCTCGTAGGATGTCATGTAGAGCTAAGAAATGTGTAATGCTTTTAATTGATGAGTAACTTTATACCTGGAACTTTGTATGTCAACACATCGGTCAAAAGGCCTTTCTCTGTTGCCTCAGCTGCGAGTTTATGAGACCTTATAGCAAACTCATCCTGGTAAAAAGTAAATATAAATGTAAGCTTAGTTTAAAGACAGGGGTTTTTCCACTTTTTTTTTTTTTGAAACCCTTCATGACCGGGGTAAGACTTTCCAACATAAATATTTGCCAGTATTGGTTTTGATAGAAGATATTAAGGTTGATTAAAATGAGCATGACTTATATAAGCTGAGAGCATGTTTCGCAATCTATGTAAAATAAATAAGTTTAACTCTTTCAAAGATACAGACAAGAAACAAGAAATCCAAGACACTTGTGCTGTCAAACACTCCCTTTGTTCAAAGAACTAAGCCTTCCACAATACAGATGCATTTCAGGGCCTCTGCAGCAGACGACTTTTGAAAACATTGTAGCAAAAGGAGAAATTGCTCATGATGAGCAGTTTTTTCTTTTGCCACAAGGTTTTCAACTCTATTCTATAATAAAACTTTCATCCTAGAGATTTTTTTATATTTTAATTTTGACATTTTCAAAGTTGTCTGCTGTGGATTTGTTGTATGTGGGAAATATGTAATATAGTTAAACTTAATTTTTTTACACACATATGAAAGTGCTAGAGTGTTGATGTTGTTATGCAGACTTATGTTAGTCACTGTGACCTTGACCTTTGACCTAGGTTGGTGAAATGCGAACTCGTACAAGACGTGATGTTGGTTAACATTAGTATGCATTTCATAAAAATCAGATAAGAAATAAAGTCGCTAGCGCAATGACATTGTTTCATACAGACATATAAAAGTCATTGTGACCTTCACTTTGACATAGATCGATGAAACGCAAACTCGTTCAAGAGGCAATGATAGTGAAAATGTGTGAACTTTCATAAAAATCAGAAAAGAAATGAAATGGCTAGAGTCGTTTAGACACATACATTATAAACTCAGGATGACATCATCTTAAGGGAATCAAAATAAACAGTGTGTCAACTCGACAGTTAAAAGAAAAAGTAAAAAAGGAGATAATGTTAAAGTCACAAAATGCAATGCTTGTGAACACGTCGTTGAGATCCCTATATCCACGTGACAACTTCATTGCTGTATTACCTGAGCTTGTCGAGAAACTCCAAATGCTGAACACAATCTATCTGCAGAATGTCCCATTGTCTCTCCAGAAGAAAACTCTGCAACCGCAGGTAACTGAAATAGTTAAAAAAAGTTCCTGATAACATGTTACCTGAAAACTAGGTTTCATACTCTTCCAAAAGAAAACCAAGAGAGCCATGAGGCACTGGATCACTCACGCAATAATGTGCTCTTTAACAAGAGATTAATATAACAAGAGCTGTCCGAGGACAGCGCGCTCGACTATTCCACCACTTATTTAAGTTACTGAGATAATGGACTCTAATGTAGTTGCATGCAAAACATTAACCACAATTTCTTAGTGGGTGATAATTTGCATTATATGCTGGATAGTGTTATTTAACATGATTATTTTCATAGGTGTGATGGTTAGAAAGGGTTGTATAACCTTTCAATGGAATGCATCAAGTAGTTACTAAGATATTGACTCTTAATGTAGTTTAACGCAAACCTTTAACCATAATTTCTAAGTAAAAAAACGGCAACAATTTGCACCATATACAGGATAGAGTTATCTTAATTGGTTGTGTTTATAGTTGTGCAATTGGGAAAGGTTGTATAAAGTTTCAATGCAATTTTTCAAGTTGTAACTGAGATTACACTCTAAATGTAGTTGCAAAACTTTAACCAGAATTTCTAAGTCCAAAAAGGTCCATAACTTGCATAAAATGCTGGATAGAGTAATCATACTTGATTGCTTACATAGATGTGATGGTTGGTAAGGGCTGTATAAAGTTTCAATGCAATGCATCAAGTAGTTTACTAAGAGATGGTCTCTTTATGTAGTTGCATGCAAAACTTTAACCAGAATTTCTAAGTCCAAAAAGGCCATAACTTGCATAAAATGCAGGATAGAGTTATCATACTTGATAATCTACACAAGTGTGATAGTTGGGTAGGGTTGTAGAAAGTTTCAATGCAATGCATCAAGTATTTACTGAGACATGGACTCTTAATTTAGTTGCACGCAAAACTTTAACCAGAATTTCTAAGAAAAAAAAGGACCATAACTTGCATAAAATGCAGAATAGAGTTATCATACTTGATAATATACACAGGTGTAATAGTTGGGTAGGGTTGTAGAAAGTTTCAATGCAATGCATCAAGTAAATACTGAGATATGGACTCTTAATTTAGTTGCACGCAAAACTTTAACCAGAATTTCTAAGTAAAAAAAGGGCTATAACTTGCATAAAATGCAGGATAGAGTTATCTAACTTGATAATCTAAATAGGTGTGATAGTTGGGTAGGGTTGTATAAAGGTTCAATGCAATGCATCAAGTATATACTGAGATATGGACTCTTAATTTAGTTGCACGCAAAACTTTAACCAGAATTTCTAAGTAAATAAAGGGCCATAACTTGCATAAAGTGCAGGATAGAGTTATCTTACATGATAATCTACATAGGTGTGATAGTTGGGTAGAGTTGTAAAAAGTTTCAATGCAATGCATCAAGTAAATACTGAGATATGGACTCTTAATTTAGTTGCACGCAAAACTTTAACCAGAATTTCTAAGTAAAAAAAGGGCCATAACTTGCATAAAGTGCAGGATAGAGTTATCTTACTTGATAATCTACATAGGTGGGATAGTTGGGTAGGGTTGTAGACAGTTTCAATGCAATGCATCAAGTAAATACTGAGATATGGACTCTTACTTTAGTTGCACGCAAAACTTTAACCAGAATTTCTAAGTAAAAAAGGGCCATAACTTGCATAAAATGCAGGACAGAGTTATCTAACTTGATAATCTACATTGGTGTGATAGTTTGGTAGGGTTGTAGAAAGTTTCAATGCAATACATGTAGTATTTTAGAACTTGCATGCAAAACCTTAACCAAAGTGTGACGTGGACGCCGACGCCGACGACGACGCCGACGCCGACGCCGACGCCAGGGTGAGTAGTATAGCTCTCATATTCTTCGAATAGTCGAGCTAAAAAGGACATTCCGATCAATGTAACTTTACCTTTTCCCATGTAAAGTGAATTTGTATTTTAAGGGCTCAGTCATTGAAGTTAACTTTTAAAACTCACTTGTCCGAAATCCTAAATGTTTATTTATGTTATACATGTACGTGTATATGTAATGTATAATTACACTGGCAGAAGGAAATGTTTTACTGGTCAGAACCAAAAGTCGCTGTCCAGGGTTCTCGCTAGGGGGTGGCTTGTGGGAAGTGGTCGCCTTACATTTCCAGACTTTGCCCATTCAATCTATCAAAGTGAAATAGACTTTACATATAATTTTGTCCTAAATTATTAGATGCTTTAAATCATCACAGTCAAACGCCTATGGTATCGCTTACCAGTTTTTCAGTTTTTCAACTGATAATGTATATGCATTTAAAACGGAGGAATCTAATCGCTTAAGACGCACAATGACTTGGAGGCGATTGTCCAATCAACCATCTTGAATTTATAAACTAATTTGCATTAATGAAGAACATATCGTCAAATCAACCATCACCATTAACCAATCAAAAGACACTATCTATGTAGCCTCGTTCTTAAAAGATTCCTCCCCGAATATTGATTTTGATTGGTCAGAATTGAAATAATAAATATGTCATCAATTTATTCTGAAGAGGTATTTTCCAGGATTCCTCACCTGTGCAATGTCCAAAATGGTGGGTGTCAATTAATTGTTTGCAGAGATTTTGACTCGGAAGCAGAATTTGAGGGCATTGAAAGAGCTGATTTGTTCAAAATTTATCCGATGTCTTGATGCTTTTCTCCCATATCATGATATTGACATTTCTCACAATTAACAGCTGAATTGTTCGCGAGAAATTTACAAACCACTCGTCCCCCTCTTCGGTCTGGAATTTTTGTTAACATTTGACCATTGACAGCGAAGCTTTACCAGTTGATTACTTCATGGTATTTTTAAATGATGATGATTTGAATTCAACTGCAGCAATTTGCGTATTTGTAAGAAATAGGCCGGACAAAATATGGCTTATTTAATAAGTAAAAGGGCCATATCTCTGTAAAATAACATGCAATTGTAACCCCTTTAGGATATGCACATCTCCTCTTGGTATAGAAGCTTCATGTAAAATGTTATTGAATTCCACCCAGTGGTTTGTAAGAAATAGGCCGGACAAAATATGAAACATCCCAGTTATGACACACATATATCAATGACATAAGAAATATCACTTCTCCTTTAAGTCCCACCACTTCTCCCTAAATTGCCTGGAGGGAGAGGTCACTTCTCCCAAAACATTTAGCCTTGTGATAGACCTGACTGTCCAGGGACTATTTGACCATTGCTAACTTCGCAGACTGAGGGTTACTCAGAATTAATTTGAACACACTATTAAGAAGATCTCTTGAAGAACATTTCTGTCAAATTATCTTAGAAAAGTGTTTTGACTATTTTCCTGATGCTGTCAGGGAGCTATGTTTTTCAACAAATCCAAATAGCATGTAAAAGTTTTGTATTCATCTCAACTGACGTTGGACTTTCAGAGAAGAGGAACTTCAAAATGTTGTCATTTTTACCACTGTTTGATGCGGCCTTGCAATCATATTTTTCAACCAATCTATATGGCTTTAACTATTTAACCCTTTCCCATATACTACAATTCCGCAGCAGATGACTTTCAGGACATTTGTAAGAAATATGAAAACTCTTTATAAATGAAAAAACAATTATTGAATCAAGTTGAAAACATTGCGGTAAGAAGAGAAATTGCTCATCATGAGCAATTTCTCCTTTGGCCACAATATTTTCAAAAGTCGTCTGTTTCAGCAGCCTCTAAATGCATATCAAGTGGCAAGTAAACTGGGAAAGGGTTAAGAAGAAGGTCACCAAAAGTAATTTTCTGAGCATAAAAGTCATGATGAAAGAATCATTTCTTAAAAGGGGCAACCTTAACAACTATATAAATAAGTTTTGACAAAAAAGGGGCATTCGACACATCCTTCTTGTCAAACCAATTCATGACTTTAACACTCTTTTGCCCTGAACCCTTCATAATGATCTTAAATCAAAATAAGGGGCAAAGGTCAAAGATATAACCTGACTAACTGGAGTTGGACAAGCGCTTTTTCTGTAAATAAAAGGATAATATTACCTCTGGGACTAATGAAGATGGAGAGAGCATCTGTTTGATAAGTTTCAACTTTTTCCCCGTTGCTTTTGCTTTGTTTAGTTCTAGCATAAGACCTCTCATTTTTCTGCTGTGTCGGATAGGTACATCTGACATGAACTCTACTCCACCAGCCACAATTGCCTCACACTGACCAGATGCTATCAGGCCAATACCTGAAAGTAAAAAAAAAAGGATTCCTTTAATTTTAAACTTGATTTATGCAGAGTATTTAGAAAAAATTTAAAACAAACAAGAGGGCCATACTGGCCCAGTGACTCACTTAAGTACCATTGCCCTATATCACAAGGTTTTCATAAATATACTTAAATAGTTTGATAAACAAGTAAAAAATAGACATTATAAAATAGCCACATTTTTTTTTTAATTTGGCCTAGTGACTTAGTTTTTGACCCCCACAGTGACTATTTGAATATTTACCTAGATATCATTAATCCATTCCAACACATAGACGTATCTGCAGCAAAAGACTTTCGAAAACATTGTGACAAAAGGAACAATTGCTCATGATTAGCAATTTCTCTTTTTGTCACAATGTTTTCAACTTTACTCAATAATTATACTTTCACTTACAGAGATTAATCACATTTTTGTCCAGTAGTTTTCAAAATCGGCTACTACAGATTTGTTATATGTTGGAAAGGGTTAAGACAAACATTATAAAAAAGTTTCAACATGCTCTAGTCAAAAATGCTGCATGTAGAGTGTCCAACAGTTTCTAATTATATCTGGCATAGTGGTCTAGTTGTTCACCAAACATGACACATATTTATAATTTGCCTAGATATCATCGAGACATACAATCTGACCAAGTTTGATGCATATTAAATGAAAACTGGAGATGAACAAACTATGGACGCAAGACAAATGGGCATCACAATAGCTCAATTTGAGCTAAAAATCTAACATTTACAGAATGATTTGTTCAGTTTCACGACAGAGTATCAACATAAGCTCTCCTAGGATACAGTTCTGGTCAGATAAAATGAAGAATTACAACTAACCTGTGGTGATGGCTTGGTTGGAGGAAATACAAGCCTGTGTGACAGTATGAGCTGGTATCTTGTCTGAAAACCCTGCACACAACATCGCCTACAATAGAACAACTTAAATTCACAGTATGCAAGTTTAATTTTTGTTTGTTTTGTTAAGTCAAAATATATAGACGCTTTCTGACGCCTCTGCAGCAGAAGGATTTTTGAAAACATAGTGACAAAGAAGAAATTGCTCAAAACGAGCAATTTCTCCTTTTGCCACAACGTTTTCCACTTTTAGTCATAGGATATCCATTTAATTAGAGATTTTCTTTTTTTTTATAAAATATGTTTAAAGTTGTCTGCTGCAGAATTGTCGTATGAGGGAAAGGATTAACCCTTTTCTAAATACAGACCCACCTGAGGCAGATGACTATGAGCAATTCCATCTTTATCCAAGATGTTTTCAACTCTATTCAATCCTTACATTAAACTATTATTCATAATAGAGATATTCCACATTTTTGTCTACATGTTTTCAAAGTCATCTGCAGCAGATGTCGGAAAGGGGGGTTAAACCTTATCTGATATGAAATTGTATGCATATCAAAATGTTAAGGACTTCTGGTGCACAGTTCTGATGAGCTAATTACAAAACTTGCACCACTGTTATTTTCTGTGCCAATATGAGATACAAAACAGATATACAATAAGAGCATGTTTTGCATATCACAGTATATATGCACGTTTATTTATTTCTCTAAAGTGCTCAAAAGATAATCTTACCTCTAGTGTTGGGCCATCAGTTCCATTTTTACAATCGATTATCGGTTACAATCACTTTGCCTCATTCGATTAGACATCGATTACATAATCGATTCATACAGTATTGTATTTAACAAGCCTTAATGTTCGCAATGCTTCTTATTATTTATGTTTGATAAAAAATATACCGGCTTAATGTCTTGTCTTTACTAGGTTGTATCATTTTATTGCCAAAAAAACACTTTGTTTTGATTTCAAGTTGTTGTATTTACATGCTACCCCACAAGAGTAATCTCCCTTGTGGAAGCGAATATTAATCAAATATAAATGAATCAAAAAAGGTGAATCGATTGTGGTAAATTGCAATCGATTATCGCTAACGTGATGCATATCCGATCAACTTTCGATTATAATCGATCATCGTCCCAACACTACTTACCTCTCTGGCAATGTTGCTAGTTTTAACCTCTTGAATAACTGTACCATACACAACATAGTCAATAACATCTGGAAATAAAAATTAAATAAAAATGTCAATGAAAATATGAGCTATGTTATAGGTAACTCTGCTTTACTGGAGAAGAAAGGCTTTCAAAAGATCACACATCAGCTGGATTGAGCATCCAATTAATTACACATCTGTAATCAACTCCCTCTTTCTGTTAACCGTTATGATTAGAAAAACATTACTTTCCTATAGAACTGAATGTCAGGGTGGGTTAGTGTTGAATCTTTAAGAAGTTTAGAACGAAACAACAACATATTTTATAACTAGAATAAGATATGTGTTGGAACATCACAAATGTCCGAGCTGGTGTCCAAAAAAAAAAATGCCGAATGCAATGTCTATAAAACCCACCAAAGTTGAATAACATAGCTAAACAATTTAATTTGTTGAATGGAGAACATGCCAAAAGGGTGATCTGTAAAGAATGCTTGTACTACATGAGTAATGCCAGCTACTGACAGATTATTGAAAGCCTTTCCTTGTCAGCCCAAAATGTCTGACATAGCAGAAAAAATTGCAAATTTAGTATTTTTTTCGAGACATGCTTGGTTTTGTTAATTTAAATCAGTGATTAAGAAATTCCTTTTTAATTGGAAACAAACAGAATAATATGCAACCTCCAAAGAAAAAGATCATATATATATTCATGTCTGAAGTGCAAGTCATCAAACATGATTCAGAACTGCTCTCCAGATTGCTATTAGTAAATTAAAATGACCAAGAACTGCTGAGCCTGCTCTCTAGATTGCTAATAGTAAATCAAACATCCTATGTTGCAAAATATTTGGTCTGACAGGTGAGCTTGAGGTCCGACAGAAATATTTAATCAGTCAGACGAAATGTCTGAAAGGAGTCTCACGAGTTTCGGGATGTCTGAAAAGTCCCAGCAAACTAAAGATTATTTAAAATAGCACATGTACCTTTTGGGACTCCAGTTCTTTTCATCAATCCCCTGTAATAAATAATTTGATGATTAAACACAGATATTTATTTATCTAGGTCCGACAGAAATATTTTATCAATTTTGCAAACTTTCCAAATATTTATATAGTACTTACATTTACTATCATACATCTGGTGCATTTTATTATATTTCATATTACCAGACTCAAGCTTAGCCTTGATCTACTTTTCATAAGGCTAATGATCAAACCACTGACACAAAACTAAATTGTTATTATCTGAGAAAATATGGCTAACAAAGAGAGCTTCAAAAGAAACTGATCACTTACGCTAAGGCTTCTGTTGCCAGGTTGTGTGGCATCAGTTTTTTATATTGTGTACCAGACTGTAGAAACGGTGTTCTTACACCTTCCACCAACACTACATTGCGGACATTTGACTTTTTCAGTGTTTTTTGACCTGTTGAAAAAATAAAGGATAAAGAAATGAAAGAAATGAAATAAATTAATATTGGTACATGTATGTGTTTTTTAGTTTCAAGGATTGACCCTTTTTTATCAAAATTGGAAGTCTATCACAGCTGTTTTAATGGCACATTCTTTGTATTGTTCATGGGTCATTATACAAATTTATGTTACTATATTTGTATGAACATGAATATAAATGTTAAATATATATGGTTAATAATTATTTAAATTTTCTCCTCATGCAGTTTTGTTTGTTTGTTTTTTTTATTGGGTTTTTACGCCGTTTTCAACATTATTTCAGTTATATCACAGCCACAGTTCTATTCATGATTCCAGCTTAAGCAAACAAGTACTTGGCTAGGGAATGTGCCTTGCCAAAGGGCCCTTCACCAAAACCAGCTTACCACGACTGGAAATTGAACCAAGGACAGCCGGTTCCTAATCCCCAATGCTTTAATACCACTCAACCAAAAGTGATTCCTAAACACTATCCTCATGCAGGTTGACATGTTTTGACATTATATTGACCAGCAGGACACCAAACCCAAGGAGAACATTCTATGTAAAACTTGATTAACTATAAATAAGAATGGCATGATCCCTTAATACTGTTTTAACCCTTTACCTGATACGACAATTCTGCTGCAGACGACTTTGAACGTATTTTGTCAAAACATAGAAAATCTCCATAATTGAATGGATAACCTATGACAAAAAGTGGAAAACATTGTGGCAAAAGGATAAATTGCACGTTTTGTGCAATTTCTTCTTGTGTCACTATGTTTTCAAAAAGCTGTCTGCTGCAGAGGCGTCAGAAAGCGTCTATATGAGGGAAAGGGTTACTTACCTTGTGTTGATGTACTGGCCAGACATCTTACTGCACCTATAAAACATTAGGAAGATTTCTTACTGTTATCTATCATGTCTATATTCAATGTCTCATTAAAACCATAAAATAACTCATTAAATCAAAACTTATGAAGATTGATTATAATTATTCTGATCAATATAATGAATAATTCATATGACATCTTCTTCTGCATTCCAAACACAATTCAACCCTCTCTGTGATATAGTCCCCAACATATGCCTTTGCAGCATACAACTTCTGAACATATTATGGAAAAGGGAGAGATTGCAATTTCAGTTTTTCCAATCATACTTTTATTTTGCAAATGTTATTACTTTTGTCCTCAAAAGTTTTGAATTAGCAATATAAACAAGACACCTTTACCCAGTAAACACCCGACGTCAAACCAACGTTGGATTATGGTTGGATTAAGGTTGCGACGTCGGCGACCATAATCCAACGTCGGATAGACGTTGGATTCCGGACGTCGATGCAACGTTAGGTTTAAACGTTGGACCGACGTCGGATCAGCGTTGGATTTTCGTCGCGACCAATATCCAACGTCTATAGACGTTGAATTCCTGACCAATGTCCAACGTCTATAGACGTTGGATTCCCGACGTCGGATCAGCGTTGGATTTTGGTCGCGACATCGGCGACCAATATTCAACGTTTATCCGATGTCTTTACAATGTGTGTTTACAACATTGTGCCAACGTACGTTAGATAAGGGTTAGGAAAAGAAAAAAATATATATTTCCTTAAATTTTATGAAATATATTTTCCGTCGTAACTGGTCCCTTCACAATTTAATTACAACTCTTTATTTCCCCGTTCGGCGTCTTGAAAGAAAGACTCTAATTAAAGATTATTTGCTACAGCCTCAGTCTGGACTTTGACGCAGTATGCTGGCAAGAGGGAAAATTTTACAGGTTACGTATTCTACAAGGGTCATGACCTTTACATGGAATTTCTTTCTGCCAAAATTGTTCTGCGAGCCACGCGGAACTTTAACAACACCAACATCAGGTAAATTCTTTGTGATAAATGCGACCACACCCGTCATCATGAGCTGTAATTATTATTTAAAGGCCCTTTCTAAGTCCCCTTTCTAAGCAATCCTTGAAAAAAACAGGAAATGAATCTCCCGGTCCATTTTAAATTATGACCTACTTTCTCAGTTACTGGAATTTTTTTCAAAACAAAATAAAATGGCCGATTTTTCCAGGTAGAAAAACGAGAGGACACTGCTTGATAAAAATGTTCAACAATGCGTATACATGATCATTTAAGATAGAGTAAACTGATAATTGAAGTTTGTTTAGATAATGAATGTAAAAGAAATGAACATATTATTTCAGAACACAATATTTCATTGCTTAAAATTGACCGGTGCACACATAAATGATATCATTGAAAATATATCCTCATTCAGGAAGTGCTGTTTTTATGGCAGGTTTAGCTTGATTGTGAGGATTTTATTTGTTAAAAGCAGATAAATGCTATAAATATAATGTACTGTGAATATTTTTAAAACAACTGGTAGTGAAAGGCTTGTGTAATACTCTTTATTTTAGACTGAACAGATTCGATTTGATTTAGAGCCATATATTGGCCCTCTTGTTGCATAAGTTATTTTTCTTGTTACAGCTAGTGTCATCAAAACAAGGAAAGGATCCTTTACTGAGCAGGATGTCTTGACTGCGATTGCTACCTGCTTGAAGTATGCCCCAGATAGGCGTGGTGGAGGAGGGAGATAACTGAAATACTGGCGCTCTGATTTACTGCAATTGAACTGTCAAATTTAATCTAATGTTGTACATTATGATGTATTCGTAATGTAAGGGTTGTTTACTGAAGTTGCGTAATAAAGAGAATGTTAATGGATGAAAAGTTATTTTTATTTTTCCCACATATAGACACTTTCTGATGCCTTTTGCAGCAAACAACTTTTAAAAACACTGTGGCAAATTGGGAAATTGCTCATCATGAGCAATTTCCCTATTTTCCACAATATTTTCATCTCTATTCAATAATAATACTGTCATTAATAGAGGTTTTCCATAGTTTTGCCTATATTTTTTTTTCAAAGTTGTCTGCTGCAGATTTGTTGTTAAAGTAAAGTGTTTGTTTATTATAGTGTCAACTCAATTGAAAGGGCCAGCCATTTCATGCTCATGAAACACCTATGTCCTGAACATGTTTGTTACATCCCGAGTCGTATCTTTTCGCCAGGCACAGAGCAGGCGGGCTTTTGGTACCATTATTTAACTAGCTGGCGGTGAACCAACTGG
Source organism: Serripes groenlandicus (assembly GCA_031761405.1). Classification (NCBI taxonomy): domain Eukaryota; kingdom Metazoa; phylum Mollusca; class Bivalvia; order Cardiida; family Cardiidae; genus Serripes; species Serripes groenlandicus. The sequence goes on along the minus strand of JASEVX010000001.1, from coordinate 163,035,714 downwards.
CCATATCAGATAAGGGGTAACATGAGGTATTCGAACCTTAGACCTCCCGTTCCAGAAGCGGATGCCTTAACCACTAGGCTATCGGGTTAAAACATGGTTGGAAATTAGTTCGATTTGGGTCATATTGTTGCTGGGCATTGGTTGGATATTCGTCTTGAATGGTCAAATTGTTAAGTTGGATGGACGTCTGGATTTTGACATTGGATAGACGTCGCGATTCTGCCGTTGGATATACGTCGTGATTCTGACGTTGGATAGACGTCGTGATTCTGACGTTGGATAGACGGCGGGATTCTGACGTTGGATAGACGTCGTGATTCTGACGTTGTATAGACGTCGGGATTCTGACGTTGGATAGACGTCGGGATTCTGACGTCTAGGCACTTTGCAAAACCAACCAAAATCCAACGTCAATCCAACGTCAGGGTCTAACGTCTATACAACGTCAATCCAACGTCTTTTGTTTACTGGGTAAGGTCATACTCATAGACCACTCATTTGATTATTTAAAACATAGATGTATATAAAGTTGAACTGTCACAGCTCATATATAAAATGGTTTCACAATTCTTGATTACCATGTTTTTTTAGCCAATTTAGTTAATTTTACATATATAATATATTTTGGTAAGAGTTCACCAAATTTACAGTCATGTGATTCTTTTAAAAGACTGCACAATATGTTATATATGCCACAGGCCCATGGGGACCATGTTATTTTAACAATAAATTGTGTTCAGGGTCAATTACAGATAAGTCATGTGATGTCATTTTAAAATCTGGCAACTACTTTCAGAGGAGAATGTTTTTTAATTGTACAATTTAAGAATAACTATTACAGGCACCATAGCTCTCTCTAAGCAACACTTTTTCAGTTATATCAGTGTGTTTCCTGGGTAAGTTACCAGTTCTTCTGGACCATTAATCTGAAACCAGCATGTCCATTGTAAAGCTAACCTCGCAACTCTTAGTGCCAAGGTGGGCAACCTTTACGTAACCATTATAAATTTAAGTCTTTGATACAACCTGACTGGGGATCGAACCTGCGACTTCCTGCACCTGAGGCAGACGCTTACACCACAGAGGTGTTTAAAAATATGAATATGTAGTAAAGTGCCTAAATAATAATATTAATTTAGACAAATGCTCTTTATTGGTGCATTCTAGAAATCACACCCTTTTATAGAAGTTTTCTGGTGGAGACCTGTAAGTGTGTTATTAACAAAAAGTAACATTTTTACATAACCAATCAGTCGTTCCTTTAATAAACAAACTATTAATAAAATAAATATGCATAAGGTATTTCTGTCTCTTATATAGAGACAGGGTCTTTCAAATAGAGATAAGGGTTGAGATAATTTAATAGAACGTTATATTTTTTGACCGATTATATTTCACTATGTCAAAACTTGACAGTGGTGCGTGTGGAGGTTAGAAAATATAACGTTAGTAATAGCTTACATGAAGTCAGGTTAAACTCCTTTTCTATGTTGAACGTTATTTCATTTGCCAAGTGTAAGTTATAGAAATAAAAAAGAAATAGTTTTAAGGCGTAAACATACCAAATTTTGATGGAACTCGCACAGCGAAAGAAGACAGATTTAACACGGACGCCATTTTGAAACTTCTGCTGTTTTTTAGTCACGTGATGAGAAGATTGTTTAGTCCTCAAATATAAGTAAAGTGTTTCTCAGGGCAAATAATGAAATTATCTTCATCTAAAAGAAAGATTTTAACGATAACTTAAAGTCACACCCAGTGTCAAGTCGAGAATTTGAAGAAAATCAGTAAAGCCGGTTTCGCGATCTCGCGAGTTTCTGCGAGGTTCCAAAGTTTACCGGTTGACTGTCAAGGATCCCTGTCAAGAATGTCAGGAAGATTTGTTGGAGTTCTACGGCATGCAGTAAGACTGCAAAGGCAGCTTGCACGTGGTAAATACATGTTTGATTTCATTATATATCTTTTTTTGTTGTTGGTTTAATTATCTCTTACAACGTGGACTATATTCGCCGAAATAAGCAAAACTTCGAAAACTGGTGACGAAATGGAATGATATGATTTTTCTCAGACACATTTTTAACTCGACTTTTCGAAGAAAAGGCTAGCTATATTACTCACCCCGGCGTTGACGTCTGCGTCGGCGTTGGTGACACACCTTGGTTAAGATTTTTGTACCAATATTCCGGTTTTTTTGTCAAAACCATTACAGATATTGCTTCGAAACTTAGCATGGAACCTCTCGAACCTCTTTAACATTTATCAGGGCTCATGGGAATTCATGTCAAAAACCAACAATAATGACAAATAAATTCAACAAGTTATGTGTCAGTAAACAAAGCACCGGTTCCCATAAAGTTTAAAACGTACAATCATCAATGCGTTTTTGGAAATATTTAAACAGTCCTTCTTGAACCAGGGACGTAGATACCTGCTTGAACTAAAGGTCCGAGAACAGGGACCTGTACGATACAAGACTTATTCACTATCATTAAATCAATCAACAGAGAAGAGAACATAACTCTGTCAAGATTTTTGCAAGAATTATGGTCCTTTTAGCTCGACTTTTCGAAGAAAAGGCTAGCAATACTACTCGCGTCGGCGTCACACCTTGCGTAAGGTTTTTGTACCAATTCCCTTTTTTGTCAAAACCATTACAGATGTTGCTATGAAACTTACAACACTTATTCACCATCATAACCTCCATCAACAGACAAGAGTACATAACTCTGTCAAGGTGTTTGTAAGAATTACAGTATGGCCCTGTTTTATGCCCCCGGAATCACCGATTCGGTGGGCATCTAGTTTTTGGCCTGTCTGCACGTCGATCTGTCTGTCTGTCTGCACGAAAAAAACTTTAACCTTGACCACTACTTTTGAACCATAACAGGTACGGCTACCATATTTCACATGTGTATTTCTTGTGACATGACCTTTATGTCAGTACCAAAATGTTTGACCTTGCGACCTTGACCTTTGACCGAGATGTTGCCATTCTCGAAAAAAACTTTAACCTTGCGCAATTACTTTTGAACCATAACAGGTACGGCTACCATATTTCACATGTGTATTCCTTGTGACATGACCTTTCTGTCGGTACCAACATTTTTGACCTTGCGACCTTGACCTTTGACCTAGATGTTTGCCATTCTCGAAAAAAACTTTAACCTCGGTCATTACTTTTGAACCATAACAGGTACGGCTACCATATTTCACATGACTGTGTATTCCTTGTGACATGACCTTTCTGTCAGTACCAACATTTTTGACCTTGCGACCTTGACCTTTGACCTAGATGTTGCCATTCTCAAAAAAACCTTTAACCTTGACCACTACTTTTGAACCATAACAGGTAAGGCTACCATATTTCACATGTGTATACCTTGTGACATGACCTTTCTGTCAGTACCAACATTTTTCACCTTGCGACCTTGACCTTTGACCTAGATGTTGCCATTCTCGATAAAAACTTTTGAACCATAACAGGTACGGCTACCATATTTCACATGTGTATACCTTGTGACATGACCTTTCTGTCAGTACCAAAATTTTTCACTTTGACCTAGATGTTGCCATTCTCGAAAAAAAAAATTAACCTTGACCACTACTTTTGAACCATAACAGGTACGGCTACCATATTTCACATGTGTATACCTTGTGACATGACCTTTCTGTCAGAACCAAAACTTTTCACCTTGCGACCTTGACCTTTGACCTAGATGTTGCCATTCTCGAAAAAAACTTTAACCTTGACCACTACTTTTGAACCATAACATGTACGGCTACCATATTTCACATGTGTATTCCTTGTGACATGACCTTTCTGTCAGTGCCAACATTTTTGACCTGGTGAACTTGACCTTTGACCTAGATGTTGCCATCAGTGTTTCACAAACACATCTTGTTTTTACTTAGAATTTTGGTTAAGTTTTTTGTACCAATTCACTTTTTTTCAAACCATTACAGATATAGCTTGAAGCCTTCGTAACTAACAACACTTATTCACCATCATTACTTCTATCAACAGACAAGAGAACATAACTCCTTCAATATTTTTGTAAGAAATATGGCCCTTTTCGACTTAGAATTTTGGTTAATTTGTTCGTACCAATTTACTTTTTTTCCCAAATAATTACAGATATTGCTTTGAAACTTACAACACTTATTCACCATCATAACTTCTATCAACAGACAAGAGTACATAACTCTGTCAAGATTATTGTAAGAATTATGGCCCTTTTTCGACTTAGAATTTTGGTTAAGTTTTTTGTACCAATTTACTTATTTTCAAAACTATTACAGATATGGCTTCAAAACTTACAACATTCATTTACCATCATTAACTCCATCAACAGACAAGATAACATAAATCTGTCAACATTTGTGTAAGTATTATGGCCCTTTTTCGACTAAGAATTTTGGTTAAGTTTTTTGTACCAATTTACCTTTTTCCAAAACCATTACATATATTGCTTTAAAACTGACAACACTTTTTCACCATCATTACCGCCAGTAACAGACAGGAGTACATAACTCTGTCAAGGTTTTTGTAAGAATTATGCCCATTTGTCACCTTAGAATTTGGTTAAGTTTTTGTACCACCCCACTTTTTTTCAAAACCATTAGTGATTTAGCTTATACACTTATAATACTTATTTATCATCATCATTACCTCCAACCGACAAGGGTACACAACTCTGTCAACATTTGTGTAAGAATTATGGCCCTTTTTTTACTTAGAATTTCGGTTAATTTTTTTGTACGAATTTACAGTTATTCAAAACCATTAGATATTTTGCTTGAAACTTACAACACTTTTTCACCATCATTATCTCCAGCAACAGACAAGAGTTTATAACTCTGGTCAAGGTTTTTGTAAGAATTATGGCCATTTTTCGCCTGAAAATTTTGGTTAATTTTTTCATACCACCACACTTTTTTATGAAAACCATTAGTGATTTAGCTTATACACTTACAATACTTATTTATCATCATTACCTCCATCAACAGACAACGAACGGTACATAACTCTGTCAAGTTTTGTTTAAGAATTATGACCCTTTTTCGATTAATAATTTTGATCAAGTTATTCATACCAAATCAAATTTTTTCAAAACAATTAAATATAGCTTAAACACTTACAAATCCTTTTTACCATCATTACCTCCACCAACAGCCAAGAGTGCATAATTCAGTAAATGTTTATGTAAGAATTATGACTCTTTTTCGACTTATAAAGTACTTTGCTTATACATAATATGTTAAGTACTTGGTTATGTTTTCTCTATCACCCAAAAAAGTTTTGTTTTATTGGCAAGCACAAAAAAGTCGAGCGCGCTGTCCTTCGACAGCTCTCGTTTATCACATGACAATGCTTGTATCCGATGTAATATACCCATTACGTATTTCTTTATATACAATGTGTGTAATATAACATGACCTAATACTAGGAAAATGATGTCATACATTAGTCACTTTGGCCAAAACCCGTAAATTTCATCTAGAAATATTGTAAATGTTAAGAACATTTTTATCAAAATACGTCTCATAAGTCACTTTACATGATAGATATAATATCTCATGAGTGTTATTTATGATACTTTTAATAAACTATATATATAAGCTGAATATGACCTCGGCATAATTATTTGTGGCATTGTTATACGGTTTACTGATGAAATTAAAATAGCTTTGGAAAACCCGATTTTCTTTGTGTATTTTGTCTTGTGATAAAAAGAATCTGACATTCGTTGTCATTTCATAAACAGTTTTATTAAACTCATCCTAGATATTTGTTCTTAAGCTCGCCAAAGGCTCGCTTAATAACAAAAAATCTTGAACTCGTTTAATAAAACTTTATATGAAATGACAACTCATGTCAGATCCTATATATATTGAAGATATACTTAAATATAAAAAACATTTACCGTCTTATTTTCTCATAACATGCTATTTTATAAGATAGGGCAGCACAATTTGTCCGAAGATTGTCTTTTCAAGATTGCTTTATCAATAAAAATGTTACCGCACCCACCCCAAAACAATGCCAATTTATAAAAAAAAAAAAAAAAAAAAATCCCAACCTGTTCTATTGTATCAGCATCATCAATACACCCCCACTTAAAATGTATATCAAAGTATAATACATTATTAACCCTTTCCCTCATACGACAATTCTGTAGCAGACAACTTTGAATATATTTTGTCAAAAAATGGAAAATCTCTTTAACCCTTTCCCTCATACGACAATTCTGCAGCAGACAACTTTAAACATATTTTGTAAAAAATAGAAAATCTCTATAATTGAATGGATAATCTATGAACAAATAGTGGAAAACATTGTGGCAAAAGGAGAAATTGCTCGTTTTTAGCAATTTCTTCTTTTGTCACTATGTTTTCAAAAAGCCATCTGCTGCAAAGGCATCAGAAAGCGTCTATATGAGGGAAAGGGTTAAATAAATGGATAACCTAAGTATGACTAAAAGTGGTAAACATTGTGGCAAAAGGAGAAATGGCTCGTTTTTAGCAATTTCTTCTGTTGTCACTATGTTTTCAAAAAGCTGTCTGCTGCAGAGGCGTCAGAAAGCGTCTATATGAGGGAAAGGGTTAATAGAAGTAATTACATGAAAAAGCGTCTATATGTGGGAATATTGACAAATCTGTAGAACAAATCCATGAATTTCAACCTATTTTGACCCTTACAGGATGTTGCATCTTATTTCAATGAAAAGGCATGAAAATGATCATGTCATTTTTTGACCCTCAGAATTAATTTGGTGTTTTACCTGATACGTCAGTGGTACTGGGGCCGAGTCTACACATTGAAGAACGGAAGGTTGGACAACAACACACTAAATTCCTTCTTCCTTTCTTCAAACTGTCATTTTCATGTACTTGACAAAATGTCGAAAACATATGTCGTACTTAGTTGTTGTGCATGCGTTTGCTTCACAAACATTACCCGCACAAAGGTTATGATTAATAACAACATTAAATCCATTTTTCTTGTCCGGTTTATGCGTATTTAACTTCTTTTTGGCAAATCTACCTCACGGAACAAAAATAATGATGCCAGGATCTTAGGTAGATCGCAAAGTTGGAAGGCTCTACGATAATTGAAGTTAACAAGATAATGTGCAAGAAGTTTGAGTCAAAGATTGAAGTGACTGGATACAAGTTTACATTTTGAAAATTCAGATGACAGTAGACGACATTAAATTTTGTTGATAAACAATTTTGTTGATAAACAAGCATCTCATCTTGATTAAGAGAAATACTTGTCACCAAACGCTATTTCCCTCATATAGACGCTTTCTGACGCCTCTGCAGCAGACAGCTTTTTGAAAACATAGTGACAAAACAAGAAATTGCACAAAACGTGCAATTTCTCCTTTTGCCACAATGTTTTCCACTTTTTGTCATAGGTTATCCATTCAACTATGGAGATTTTCTATGTTTTGACAAAATAAGTTCAAAGTCGTCTGCTGCTTGGGTTATTGAAGAAGAAGAAGAAAAGTTGCCATTGCAGGCAATCATTGACCTCTTCAGGCTATTGTCAGAAGAGTCACTGAAAGAAAAGAAGAAGACTTGGCAGGGTGACATTCAAAATAGGGTCACCTGTTTTCTGACCATTAAACCTTGTTTTTAAACTCTGTTGTTTGTCTGTCTGTCAGTTAGTCACTCTTCAGAGGTCCATATAAGGAGTATACAGCTCTTTTCCCCCACAATATCTCGCTTATCCTTCAACCAAACCCTATGATGTGGGTACTCAAAAGAATCGTCTCATTGGGACGATTCTGTTAAGTTCCCATATCATAAGGTTTTTAGAACGTAAAACAATCCCCTTATCTAGAGCTCTGACTCTTACTTGTATGGTTATTGGCAGGAGACCTGTGTTTCTACATTAAACTTTTACATTTCAGAGCCATGGACAGGGAGACAGTTTTCTTCGTCATCTGTTTTAAACTATGGTGAGTAAATTTGATAGTAACTTGTGTACACTTGTACAGCCTTGCTGTAGACTTAAGTAGTTTTCCATGCTTATTTTTATGACCCCCCGGAATCTCTGATTCGGGGGGCATATAGTTTTTGGCCTGTCTGTTGGTCTGTCTGCACAAAAAAAACTTTAACCTTGACCACTACTTTTGAACCATAACAGGTACGGCTACCATATTTCACATGTGTATTCCTTGTGACATTACCTTTCTGTCAGTACCAAAATGTTTGACCTTGCGACCTTGACCTTTGACCTAGATGTTGCCATTCTCGAAAAAAACTTTAACCTTGGCCATTTCTTTTGAACTATAACAGGTACGGCTACCATATTTCACATGTGTATTCCTTGTGACATGACCTTTCTGTCAGTACCAACATTTTTGACCTTGCGACCTTGACCTTTGACCTAGATGTTGCCATTCTCAATTTTTTTTTTTAACCTTCCCCACTACTTTTGAACCATAACAGGTAAGGCTACCATATTTCACATGTGTATACCTTGTGACATGACCTTTCTGTCAGTACCAAAAATTTTCACCTCGCGACCTTGACCTTTGACCTAGATGTTGCCATTCTCGAAAAAAACTTTATCCTTGACCACTACTTTTGAACCATAACAGGTACGGCTACCATATTTCACATGTGTATTCCTTGTGACATGACCTTTCTGTCAGTACCAACATTTTTGACCTGGCGACCTTGACCTTTGACCTAGATGTTGCCATTGGGGGGCATCAGTGTTTCACAAACACATCTTGTTTTTAGCTCACCTGTGCACGAAGTGCTCAAGGTGAGTTATTGTGATCGCCCTATGTCCGTTGTCCGTCGTCCGGCGTCAGTCGTCCGTCGTCCGTCAACATTTTCTCCTCTGTAACCGGTGGGTCAACTGGGATGAAACTTCACAGAAAGCATCCTCTCAATGTCCTCACCAGAATTCCTTAAAATTTTCGGGATCCATGCATAATTCTGGTTTCCATGGCAACGAAATGAAAAAACTTCAAAATTCTTAAAAAATCTTCTCCTCCGAAAGTGTCAGGCCGATTTTCAATTAATTTTGTAGAAATGTTCCTCGGGTGACCCTCTATCAGATTCCTTCAAGCCATGTTGATTGGTCGAAAAACATGGCCGCCAGGGGGGGGCGGGGCTATTTTTCCTTATATGGCTATAGTGCAAACTTAAAAAATCTTCTCCTCCGAAAGTGTCAGGCCGATTTTCAAATAATTTTGTAGAAATGTTCCTCGGGTGACCCTCTATCAGATTCCTTCAAGCCATGTTGATTGGTCGAAAAACATGGCCGCCAGGGGGGGCGGAGCTATTTTTCCTTATATGGCTATAGTGCAAACTTAAAAAATCTTCTTCTCCAAAAGTGTCAGGCCGATTTTCAAATAAATTTGTAGAAATGTTCCTTGGGTGACCCTCTATCAGATTCCTTCAAGCCATGTTGATTGGTCGAAAATCATGGCCGCCAGGGGGGGGCGGGGCTTTTTTGCCTTATATAGCTATAGTGCAAACTTAAAAAATCTTCTCCTCCAAAAGTGTCGGGCCGATTTTCAAATAATTTTGTAGAAATGTTCCTTGGATGACCCTCTATCAGATTCCTTCAAGCCATGTTGATTGGTCAAAAAACATGGCCGCCAGGGGGCGGGGTTATTTTGCCTTTTATTGCTATAGTGAAAACTTAAAAAATCTTCTCCATCTGCTCCTTCAAAAGTGTCAGGCCGATTTTCAAATAATTTTGTAGAAATGTTCCTAGGGTGACCCTCTATCGGATTCCTTAAAGCCAAGTTGATTGGTTGGAAACTATGCCCGCCAGATGGCGGGGCTTATATAGCTAAAGTGAAAAAAAAAATCAGGTGAGCGATTCCAGGGCCATCATGGCCCTCTTGTTTATTAAATGTTCAATCAAAGTGACAATCCTTATTAAAATGGTCATAATCACTTGCAAAATCTGATTGTCTAAAGAAAAGTGACCTATTTACTCAAATTATATTCAAATCATACACAATTCTATTACTTTACTTTGCAGGTAAATGCCTGAATTACAGAGTGCAAGATGGAATTGCAGTGGTTAAATTTGACCAGGAAGGAGCAAGGGTTTGTAATTTTTGTATTTTGTTTATCTTTTGGCAAGGAATTGTCCACTGTCAATAATATATATATACATTAAGTTTCATGTTATGTGTGCAGTCCCATATTTTTGAAACAATATGTGATGTTAACATTAAACGTAAACTATGTCTTGAGGTTATTTATAAGAACCACTTACCAATATCCATAGCCCTGTTGTGCAGTTTAGCAGACTTATGTACTATTTTTAGACAACAATGTGTTCTTTAACAGTACTTCAGCTTATTTGTTTGGATTGTTGCACTTTAAAAGGTGGCTATATATAAATAACATATTTTTTCTGAAAATGTGTTTGAATGGTAGGGTATAGCTGTCTTTCAGATAAGTCTTGTTTAAATAAAACTTTTAAAAAATGAAAGCATGTTATAATTTTTGGTTAACCTAAAATCAAAAACTTAGTAACTTTATACTTATTCAAGAATTATTTATGAAATTTAAAGACCTTGTACCATCTAATTGCATAGGTGCACAAGTTCAGGACAGTCTCATTCAATTTCTTAATTACTATCCTATCATTCTGGAAATAATTGGTTTAAGATGAAACAATTCTTTAAAAAAAAGTCCTGAAAAGATCTCTTTATTAAAATGTTCATGAAATTCGATTTAAATGTTTCTATGTCTTAGAGTGCTCCACATTGTCGACAGACTGCTGAATTTTCAAATTCTAACTAGGGCATTACTGAGGTGGTCAAGGCAAGCTTTAACATACCCTCTTTTAACAGGATTTCACTTTAATAAACGAATGTCATTTTTTGTAATGAATATATGCTACAACAGATTATCTATAATGAACTGAATAATTGATTCAATCTTTAAATTATTGCAGGTCAACACACTCAACCCAGATACCATGTCAGAGTTTCAAGAGATACTGAATGAAATAAAAAACAATGCTGGAATTACCGGTATCGTGTTGATATCGGGTAAACCCGATTGCTTCATAGCTGGTGCTGACATTGGGTAAGATTGCATAGAGGAAGATTGTTTGCTTGATAAGATTTAGGTTTATAGTAGTATATTAAGGTCTTCAACATTTACCAAAGGAATGCAGCCCTCAATGGAAGAAAAATATTGGTATTTCATATTCAATCAAGACCATAGTTTTAATCATGCTTTATAAGAAGAAATGAAACCACAAAGCAGTCATTTTAAGCCCTCTAGCGGGAGAGGGACTATACACTTGCACCATGTTAATCCTTTCATGTTTTCTGGGCCATATCCTCCTATACCAATTTCACCAAATTTTGCTTGTACATGCATCTTTGGAAGGCAGTGTGTCACATGTATAAAAAAAACCTAATTAGGTCACCTTCACCTTATCATCTGACCCCAATTCAACCCTTTACCTCATAGAACAAATTTGCAGCAGACGACTCTGAAATCATCTCGACCAAAAAGGGAATATTTTTATAATTGATAGTATAATTATTGAAAAGAGTTGAAAACATTGTGGCAATAAGGAGAAATTGCTTGTTTTGAGCAATTTCTCCTTTTGTCACAAGGTTTTAAAAAGTGGTCTCTTGCAGAGGCGTCAGAAAGCATCTATTGACCTTTGACCTAATTTAAAGAAAAGCTTAACTGTCCCACATATCCTTCTCCTTTAAACCTAGAATTACACAATTTACTGCTGTATCTTGGGCAGATGGTTATCACATATTAAATAAAAGATCAATGTTTACTTTACCTTTGACCCCATGCTAAATGAAGTCCTGTACTGACTGTAACATCTACACTGTTACACCTATGGAAACCAAATTTGATCTGTGCATTAAACTTGGGTAGAGGATGTGTCGTATATTAAAATAGGCAGTCATCATATCAAAATGAGCATATATGCTACTGCTACAAGCTTTATAAAAGGTGTGGTTTGAATGATATTGTGTTGTTTACAATTCTTTTTCTTGGTTTTCATAAAACTAGTAGTTATTGTTAAGCTAACTGAGTTGGAAGTCACCAAAAACTCATCATGAGCAATTTCTCTATTTGTCACAATGTTTTAAAAAGTGTTGTTCTGCATATGGGTCAAAATGTGTTTGTAGGTTGGATTTCCTTTTGTTAGGATAATATCCAGCAAGTGAATATGTAGATAAGTCTGTACACAATCTGGGTTAGAAAGAAATAAGACTATTAGCGGAGCCAATTTAAACTCATAACCTCTGATTTAATGGCCCTTGTTATTATCGCCCAAGCTAATAAATGATTGATTTGGATTTAAACAAATTGATATGTAAAAGAGAATACTTGATAATGAATTTAAAGGTAAATGCCCCATGATGAAATTAACCAAAGTATTGTAATTCAGGATGATACAGGCATGCAAGTCAAAGGAAGAAGTTACACGCTTATCAGCCAATGGACAGGGCCTGTTTAATGAATTGAGTGCTTTAACAAAGCCAGTTGTTGCTGCCATTAATGGTTCATGTCTGGGAGGTGGACTTGAGGTAGGCATGAATACTACATCCTGGGCAAATTTTCCTATTTTTAGTGACATGTTTAGTAACCTTTTTTATTATGTTTAGTAACATATTTTATTATGTTTAATGACATATTTGTGTATGTTTTGTGACATATTTTGTTATCTTTAGAGGTAATTTTTCCTATCATGCTATGTAATGTTACATGGTTTCATAGTGATAAGTTTAACTGATAACAGGAAATAATGCAAACTTGACATACTTTTATAGCCAAAGCTTCAACATGTTTACAGCAGACAACCTTGTATTAACTGATACTGATTGTCTGATATTTTTAGAGACATCTGCTTTGAAAACATTTTAATGAAAACTAGTGTAGAAATGGAAAAACAGTTTTGATATAGAATTCAATTTTTTTGTGGAGGTTAGAGAAATAGCTCAATACTGAAATGTTCTCTCTTTTTTTAACAATTTCAAGGTCAATCATGGTTCATACTTTCAGACCGTTCTATGGTTAAAGTTGTAGGTCATGTTTTGTTTGTTTAAATTCATGCTCCAATGTTTGAAGAAATGTCTCAGTAAAGTAAACCATCCTATAGAGAGTCCATATATATTGGTCTGATTACCTCACAGAGTCCAGGTTACTGTAGATCATATCATTTGGATTAACACTAATTGAACAACCCTAACTCATGTCATGTTGTTAAACTAACCCTTTCCCACAGCTTTATGAGTATCAGACAGTCAAGAAACTTTTGATCAGATTGCATAAAAGCGCTGCCACCTTCTGTAATATTTCTAATATGAGTTAGCTTAAGCTTTCGTTCCATGAATTTAAGTTACCTAATTACTAATTTTCTGCATAAATGACCCTAAAAATAAAATCACCTGTGAAGAAAGACCAGATTGTTGTCTATCTATGGATGGTCTTTATACACCGATCCCATTGTACATGTAAACATTTTCATATAAAATCAATGATGTACTCTATATTCATGAATTGTTATTTTATAGACCGCCTTAGCCTGTCACTACAGAATTGCCGTTAACAGTAAAAAAACCTCACTGGCAGTACCAGAAGTAATGTTGGGATTGTTACCAGGGGCTGGTGGAACACAGAGACTCACACAACTGGTAACTGGATTAGAATTAAGAGTTTTTAGGATTAGCCCTTTCCCTCATATAGACGCTTTCTGACGCATCTGCAGCAGACGGCTTTTTGAAAAAAACATAGTGACAAAATAAGAAATTGCACAAAACGTGCAATTTCTCCCTTTGCCACAATGTTTTCCACTTTTTATACGTATTATAGTTTTACCTGCGGCGTACGGGCGGGCGGCGTCCAGTATGTTGTCAGCTCAATAACTTTAGAAGCCTTTGTCCAATCATCACCAAATTTAGTCAGAATGTGTATTGGGATAATATCTCGGACAAGTTCGATAACTAGCCATATCGCTTTAGTCAATCAAGAGTAATCGCCCTTTAATTATAGAAATTACCCAAAATTGGTCTTGTCAGCTCAATAACTTTAGAAGCCTTTGTCAAATGATCACCAAATTTGATCAGAATGTGTATTTGGCTAATATCTCGAACAAGATTGATAACTAGCCATATCGCTTTAGTCAATCAAGAGTTATTGCCCTTTTATTATAGAAATTACCCTAATTTGGTCTTGTCAGCTCAATAACTTAAGAAGCCTTTGTCCAATCATCACCAAATTTAGTCAGAATGTGTATTGGGATAATATCTCGGAAAAGTTCGATAACTAGCCATATCGCTTAAGTCAATCAAGAGTCAATCAAGAGTTATCGCCCTTTAATTATAGAAATTACCCAAAATTGGTCTTGTCAGCTCAATAACTTTAGAAGCCTTTGCCCAATCATCACCAAATTTAGTCAGAATGTGTATTGGCATAATATCTCGGACAAGTTTGATAACTAGCCATATCGCTTAAGTCAATTGAGAGTTTTCGCCCTTTAATTATAGAAATTACCTAAAATTGGTCTTGTCAGCTCAATAACTTTAGAAGCCTTTATCCAATCACTACTAAATTTGGTCAGAATGTGTATTGGCATAATATCTCGGATAATTTTGATAACTAGCCATATCGCTTTAGTCAATTGAGAGTTATCCCTCTTTAATTATAGAAATTACCTAAAATTGGTCTTGTCAGCTCAATAACTTTGGGAGCTTTTGTCCAATCATCACCAAATTTAGTCAGAATGTGTATTGGCGTAATATCTTGGACAAGTTTGATAACTAGCCATATTGCTCCAGTCGATAGAGAGTTATTGCCCTTTAATTATAGAAATTACCTAAAATTGGTCTTGTCAGCTAAATAACTTGTAAAGCCTTTATCCGATCATCACCAAATTTAGACAATATGTTTATGGGCAGAATATCTTGGTTACGTTTGATAACTTACAACGTTATCTTAATCACTACACAATTATGTCCCTCGAAATGGCCAAAACTGTACTAACAGTGTCCGCTCTCTAAGTTTGGCTTCCGTACAACCAATTACCACTATACTTGGTCTCAAAAAAACAGGACGGGCGTATTTTGTGACATTTGGCGCTCTTGTTGTCATAGGTTATCCATTCAATTATGGAGATTTTCTATGTTTTGACAAAATAGGTTCAAAGTCGTCTGCTGCAGAATTGTCGTATGAGGGAAAGGGTTAAGTGCAGCACCTTAACACTCCTTGATATTATGGGCTGCAAAAACATGTAACAATCTACTTCAGAAATTTGACGTGACAATTTTAATAGGAACTCCAATTGTGGCACTGTCAGCAGATTTAACGTTCATTCATGCAAATCATTGACTGTATAAAGTACAGTTTGTCGGGGTAGATTTTTTTTTTGAACTTGGTACACATGTTAATCATGAATTGTAAATATTCATACATCATAATTTCAGATCAAATATCTAAATGTATTTAAGCATTATCTCCTCTTCAACTTTGATTTTTTATACTATCAAAACAGTTTGTTGGGTTACTAGTTGACCTTAAGTGACGATTCTTTAGTTCTTCATGGAATACTTGGAAGATAGCATAAAGTCTGAGAACTCTCATGTATGTGAACTGATTGCCATGATGTGACTTGATGGTGTTTGAATTAATGTCATTAAAGATATTTGTCAAAATAAACTCCCTTGATGGATAAAAAAAATTGCCTTGGGAGAAGGAGATGATGGTTCAGGCCCTGGAAGTATAATGCATAATAAGACTTGTTTACACATGATATTTGAGGTTTACCCCACCTTTGCCTCTAGGGATGCAGGAATAGTATACTACTGATGCACATGTTTTGTCAGAATAAACTTTCTCATATTGCTGGTAATTATTCCTTTCCCACATACAACACCAAGGCAAAAATATAGAAAATCTCAACAAATTGTGCTGGTAATTATACCTTCAACATAAATTAAAAAAAATTGAAAGTACAATTATTAAAAAGTGTTGAAAGCATCGTGGCAAAAGTTTGAAATTGCCATCATGAACAGGTTCTTTCGAAAGTCGCCGCAACAGATGAAAAAAAAGGTTATACACAAACATTACATCTCGGCAAACATTTTTATGCCCGCCAAATGGCATCCAAACAAATGTTTATCACTGACACTCTCATTTGTGGGCGGATTTCCTTCATAGATCTTAGTAGGGATCTGTGTCTAGAAAGCTTGGACAATTTCCGGTTTCTTCAACCTCAGTCCAAGTCACAATAGCAGTAATTTGTCTGCAAAACGATGCCACTGTCCACTGCTCTAGCAATTTCATTTAAAACCATCCTAGGTTGAAGGTAATGGTCTCTGTATTTAATGAGGTTATCAATCTAGCACTTTTGTATATGTGTACAATATTCCAGAATACTTCTTGCAATGGTTTGGTGTCGAGACATTATGAACATTTTGGGGGTGGTGGTGTTCATGTGTTTCTCATTTTCTAGATAATTTATTCCAGCTTCCTCTTGCAACATCTCTTCCAATGATGTTGACTGGTAAACCATATGATGCTAAACGCGCAAAGAAAATTGGCCTAGTGGATCAAGTCATTGAACCAATTGGTAATTAACAATAACTTATTTAACCACTATTCTTTCTGACAATTGATGAAAGTCACATGTCATTTTGTCGAAAGTCTTCTCTACCACCAGGGAACTGAATAGTATTTGTGGAAGGGTAGTCAACCCACTGTGCAGAACCAATATGGAGTACTTTAATGAGCTTTAAAACAAAAAATTATCTTTTCTCAAATAGAGCCTCATTTACAAACAGGCCACACATCACATATTTAAGGTATTTGTAAGTACAACCCATTGATTGATTGTCGCTAACACATACTTCATTTCTTTTCCAGGGAAAGGTTTAAAAAGTGCTGAGCAGAGCACATATGATTGTTTAGAGAGAACGGCCATTTTAACAGCTCAGTATGTATTTCTTACTATTTTTCCAGTGATCTATAAATGAAACAAGAATTTTTAGCTCTTCTGTTTTTCGAAGAAAAATGTCGGGCTATTGTGATACAAAACTTTAACCTTACCTCATAACTCATTAATCTTTCAGCATTTTTGAATGAAACTTGTAACACATGTTCCTAGAAACAATACACATGTCTATACAAAGTCAGATAACTCTGGCTTTAATAATGATTGAATGCCCCTTTTTCGACTATAAAGAAAAAAAGTGGTGATCATGAGCATTAGTGTTTGCTCTGTGGCGCTCTTTTTGGCTTTTATCAACATCATTCTGATGTTACCTAGTTAAAAGATTTAAAAGGGGCATATTGCCCCTGCTGCATTCCTGGGTCAGTATGTTGATTTGACATTCATTTTTGCCACATTTGATAACTAATGAACCCTTTATGCTAGAAAAAATTAAATTTTGGCACATCAGTTTTTTTATTTTATTTGTTTGAAAAACAAAAGATGCTACCAGTAAATGAAAAACTGAAAGGCAATATGTGCGTTCCTTCAAACACTCTTGTTTAATACAAGCTTGATGGTGTAGTGATAGAGTGTCCCCCTTTTGCGGGAAGCTTTTGGTTTGATCCCTGGCCGGAGCATTCCAAAGACTTAAACAATGGAGTAAGCATAATGATTGACTGGCTGGTGTCAGGATATAATTTTTTTTTTTTTAAAGCGACTTTAAACATCAATTCTAACACTATTGATAATTTCTCTTCTATACACAAAATAGGATTTGAGCGTGATCTAAATGCAGTATATTTTTGGCTGTTGAAATTCCCTCCAGCGTATTTTTCATACAACGTTTCTTAGTGCGCATGCGTAACTACGTTGGCTTGACATTTTATGAATGAAGTTACGAGCTTTTGTTGTAAATGCCGTTTGGAAATTTGAATTGTAACGGTGACGTAATTGTTTTAAATGACGTCATTCACATGCTTTACCAACATTTTTAACTCTGTCGAAAACTTTGTTTTAAAATGAGACAGTAACAAATTGCCCATGATGAGTTTAAGAACAATTGAAAAAGGAATAATAAAAATAAAATGTTCATAGACTGTTAATATAACTGATTTCAAAATGTTTTGTTAGTTGAAAAAATTGAATATTTCCAGAACAAATACAATGGGGAGTAAAGATAGAATGCCTACACATGATTTTATCAAGGAAAACAACGTCATGTCAAAACAGAGTTCACCCTTAATTTGTATCCTTGTAAGTTATAAAAAAGTGCTAGAATTGAAATAGATCTCATTTTGAGTGATATACCGGCTCTTATATCATGATGTGTCGTTCAGGTGTGTATAAATTAATCACTCAGGCCATTCGGCCTTCGTGATTAATTACTACACACCTGAACTCCAAATTGTGATATATGAGCCAGTATATCACTCAAAATGAGATCTATTTCCTAAACAATCAATCAATCAATTGTTTTGTATTTGTATTTCTATTTATCTTTTCAATAGAGGACTTGTCAATAAAACAGTGAAGATGCCAACTAGATCAAAGTCATTACTGCAAGGTAACTGCTTTTTCTAATTTGTCTTATACCTCATCCGATAAAACATTGTATAATATCACCCATGGGCTCTTGGAAAAATGCTTATATTGGTCTTAATTAAACGCAAAATCAATGCTTTTAATGCTTGGCTTGTTGAAAGGCCTAGAATTATACATTTTACTGTATATTGCATGTAACAGAATCATTGAAATTTCCACTTTCTAAAAGCAAACTTTAGTGCAAGAGGTGATTTTACAAGTGCTAATTTGAATCACTAAATACACCTTATTTTCAGGTGACATTTTTTGAATGTTTAACTGTTGACTTGATATCATATTATAAGAGTATTCATTTAAAAAAAACAAAAAAATATTAGACTTATGGAAATTTTGATGTAAATTTTTGTTTCAATGTGGAAAAGATTTTGTGAAGTTGCTTTTATTGTCAGCTTAATGAAAACGTATTTTAGCTCCTTTTGTTATGATCACGTAACAGCCAATTTCATACATGGCAAAACTTGGATATTTCAGCTTTTTTTGTGTATGATCAGAGCACAACCAAATTTACACATGGCAACACTTGGATATTTCAGCTAATTTTGATATGTTTACAAAACAGCCATTTTTGGCCGGATTGCTCTAGCAATTCCGGTCTATAGATTGGTGATGTCCGTCTGTCTGTCAACATTTTGGTTAAAGTTTCAGGTTGAGGCAAAATCTCAGCACTGGAAAGGGTTACAAACTTGAAACTTTGCCTGAAGGTAACCAGTAACAAGTTCTATTGATTTCTATGGTTACTTAATTTTCAAGGTCAAATTGCCGACAATCCGGCCTTACCGTCTTCAGCGGTTTCTTGTTGTTATACATGGCAAAACTTCGATATTTCAGCTATTTTTGGTATGATAAAAAAACCATCCCATTTAATACATGGCAGAACTCTTGTATTTCATCTTTTTTTGGCAAGATCACAAACAGCCATTTTTAGCTCCACTGTCTGAAAGCCAGTTGAGCTTATGTCATGGCGAATTGTCCGTGCATGAGTGTGTGCGTGCGTAAACTTTTTGCTTCAAACGACTTCTCCCTAACCACCTGGCCAATTTGGATGAAACTTCATAGGAAGCATCCTCTCAATGTCTTCTCCTAAATTTCTTCAGTTTTTTTTTATCCATACAAAATTCTTGTTTCCATGGCAACCGAAAGAAAAAAATAGTGAAAACTTAAAAAATCTTCTCCTCCGAAAGTGTCAGGCCGATTTCAAATAATTTTGTAGAAATGTTCCTAGGGTGACCCTCTATCAGATCCCTTCAAGCCATGTAGAAAACTATGGCCGCCAGGGGGCGGGGATATTTTGCCATATATGGCTATAGTGAAAACTTAAAAAATCTTCTCTCCGAAAGTGTCGGGCTGATTTTCAAATAATTTTGTAGAAATGTTCCAAGGGTCACCTTCTATCAGATTCCTTCAAACCATGTTGATTGGTAAAAAAACAAGGCCACCAGGAGGCGGGGTTGTTTGGAGATTTAAACTTTTGCCTTGTGGTACTGGAGCCATACTGGCCCTCTAGGGCCCCCTTGTTATATATGTCGGGTCTCCCTAAAATATTTCATCTATTTTGGTATGATAACAAAACAACCAATTTTATACATGGCAAAACTTAAATATTTCAGGTCTATTTGGTATGATAACAAAACAGCCAGGTTTATACATGGCAAATCGACAAGTCATGAAGATGACAAAAGGAAAATATCCAGCACCACTGAAGATTTTAGAGGTATGTTAATACTACATCTCATCTGTATGGGAGAATATTTTGTTGGACAAGTTGTTTTTGCAGATTTGCCAAATACTCTCCAAAAAAAGCTGATTTTAATTCAGCTAGATCCAATAACCTTTCCATTATTAAGTTTGATACAGCCTATCACTGAATAATTAAATATATGGAATATGTTTTAGCATATTTCCTTAAGAACCTGTTTGAATATATGGATTTGCCCCTATTTGATGGTTTGAATAGAGTTGAATTTTCAAAGCATCTATAAAGCAGTTTTGAAATTCAAATGATGATCAGGAAAAGTTTTGTCTATCAAAAACAGGTTTCTTGCTGCCCATGGGAGTGACCTCTGACCCCACTTAAAGAAAAATCTTGTCTTGTCCTTGTCATTTTCTATATTGTTGGATTTACATATTCCAGTCAAAATATGTTTAGTGACCTTTACTCTTGACCCCTTTTGAAGAAAGATCATGCCCATATTATATCTTCATTATAAATGCCTTTCATTTGTCGCATACTTCAATAAGGCCACTGTGACCATGACTCTAAACCTTTTTTTTTTCATCAACAGGTTGTGAAGGCAGGAGCATCAAATGAAGCGGAGGCCAAGGTAATGTAAAAGGCTTCAACATTTCTCCAGATTGTTATGTTTACCTTACAGCGCTCCGGATAGACCATAATCAATTCAATTTCTGCACAGTATGTTTTTTAGCTCACATAAGCACATAGTGCTCAATGTGAGCTTTTATGGTCACTTATAGTCTGTTGTTCGTCAACAGTTATTCAAACAACATCCTATACCACTGGATGAATTACATTTGAACTGTGCATGTATGATCCTGTCTTGGTCCTCTGCCAATATGGCTAAAATAAATGTGATTCATGCATAACTCTGGTTGCTATTTGAATGGAATGGATAGGATAGTGTAAGTCTAAGGATAAGTTCAGAAATAAGAAGGAATTTTCAACCTGTGCAATTGTCCTACCAGACACAGATACTTTTATAGTTCTGAGAATAATGTTCAATATAAATGTGAGATTGTTTTTTATAAAGTTGACTATGTTTTCAGGCATTTGGAGAATTGGCCATGACTACAGAATCCAAGGCTCTCATTGGACTCTATAATGGACAGACTGCTTTGAAGAAAAATAAATTTGGCAAACCTAAAAGAGAAGTAAAGTATGTTACTTGTCTTCTATTTTATACGCTTTATTGTTACACTTTAAACTATTTGGTAAGTGTTGAAAACAATTTCAGGAAAATGGAAACTGCTCATTAGCAGAGTTTGTTCTTTCACAATGTTTCAAATGTCTGTAACAGGCAAATTATAGGCAGTCTGCATCATGAAAAGAAGGCTCTTTTGCTTATGATTTTTGCATATGAGCTGTCCCGCGAGAGAAAACTAACATTAATTGCCTCTGCATGATGTATTGACCCAGATCAGCCTACGCAGACTGATCCGGGCTGACACATTTTGTCTCAGGGGGAAGAGCTATATAGAGTAATGATTAATCCACAGGAGGCGAAAAATGTCTGTCCGGGTAAGCCTGCGCGGCCTGCTTATGCTGATCCAGGTCGATACTTTCCGTAGAGTCCACAATGTTGGTTTTCTTTCAAGACGGCTTATATAATGTTTATTATAAATTTGCTCATATCTTTGTTGTCAGTAAATTAACCCACTGATTAAGATCCATAACACTTAATTTATAAAATAGATATTTTTGACTCATATTTTATTGTTGTTTTTCAGAACACTAGGTATGCTTGGTGCAGGTTTAATGGGTGCTGGTATTGCTCAAGTCACAGTGGATAAAGGTATGACAGTGATCCTAAAGGATGTCACAGTTGCTGGGATTGGCAGGGGACAGCAACAGGTCCAAAAAGGCCTTGATAAAAAAGTGAAAAGGAAAAAGATCACTAGGTATAAATCAATTCTTGATCATTTAAGTCAGTATCTAAATTAACAGAAAAATATGCAAAATAGACAAGAGTGCTGAAGAAAGCTGAGAACGAATATCGTTTTTGTGCTCCTTGCAAATTCCCTGAAAGCATTTAGTCCCAATTGTGTTGGTCTTTTCATGTGTGATTTTTTAGCTCACCTGAGCTTTGCTCAAGGTGAGTTATTGTGATCGCCTTTTGTCCGGCGTGCGTTGTGCGTCAACTTCTTCTCCTCAGTAACCAGTGGGTCAATTTGGATGAAACTTCACATTTTTGGGATTCATGCAAAATTCTGGTTTCCATGGCAACAAAACCGAAAAAACTTCAAAATTCTTCTTCTCCCAAACAGGTTGGCAGATTTTCAATAATTTTGTAGAAATGTTCCTTAGATAACCCTCTATCAGATTCCTTCAAGCCATAATGATTGGTCGAAAAACATGGCCGCCGGGGGGGGGGGGGGGGGGGGGGGCTATTTTACCTTATATGGCTATAGTGAAAACTTAAAAAATCTTCTCCTCCGAAAGTGTCAGGCCGATTTTCAAATAATTTTGTAGAAATGATCCTTGGGTGACCCTCTATCAGATTCCTTCAAGTCATGTTGATTGGTCGAAAAACATGGCCACCAGGGGGGGGGCGGGGTTATTTTGCCTTATATGGCTATAGTGCAAACTTAAAAAATCTTCTCCTCCTAAAGTGTCTGGCCGATTTTCAAATAATTTTGTAGAAATGTTCCTTGGGTGATCCTCTATCAGATTCCTTCAAGCCATGTTGATTGGTCAAAAAACATGGCCGCCAGGGGGCGGGGCTATTTTGCCTTTTATGGCTATAGTGAAAACTTAAAAAATCTTCTCCTCCTTAAGTGTCGGGCCGATTTTTAAATAATTTTGTAGAAATGTTCCATGGGTGACCCTCTATCAGATTGCTTCAAGCCATGTTGATTGGTCGAAAAACATGGCCGCCAGGGGGCGGGGCTATTTTGCCTAATATGGCCAAAGTGAAAACTTAAAAAATCTTCTCCTCCGAAAGTGTCAGGCTGATTTTCAAATAATTTTTTAGAAATGTTCCTTGGATGACCCTCTATCAGATTCCTTCAAGCCAAGTTGATTGGTCGAAAAACATGGCCGCCAGGGGGGCGGGGCTATTTTGCCTTATATGGCTATAGTGAAAACTTAAAAAATCTTCTTCTCCGAAAGTGTCAGACCGATTTTCAAATAATTTTGTAGAAATTTTCCTTGGATGACCCACTTTCAGATTCCTTCAAGCCATGTTGATTGGTCAAAAAACATGGCCGCCAGTGGGCAGGGCTATTTTGCCTTATATGGCTATAGTGAAAACTTAAAAAATCTTCTCCTCCAAAAGTGTCTGGCTGATTTTCAAATAATTTTTTAGAAATGTTCCTTGGATGACCCTCTATCAGATTCCTTCAAGCCAAGTTGATTGGTTGAAAAACATGGCCGCCAGGGGGGCGGGGCTATTTTGCCTTATATGGCTATAGTGAAAACTTAAAAAATCTTCTTCTCCGAAAGTGTCAGACCGATTTTCAAATAATTTTGTAGAAATTTTCCTTGGATGACCCACTTTCAGATTCCTTCAAGCCATGTTGATTGGTCAAAAAACATGGCCGCCAGTGGGCAGGGCTATTTTGCCTTATATGGCTATAGTGAAAACTTAAAAAATCTTCTCCTCCAAAAGTGTCTGGCCGATTTTCAAATAAATTTGTAGAAATGTTCCTAGGGTGACCGTCTATCAGATTCCTTCAAGCCAAGTTGATTGGTCGGAAACTATGGCTGCCAGGGGGCGGGGCTTATATAGCTAAAGTGAAAACAAAAATGTGAGCAATTCCAGGGCCATCATGGCCCTCTTGTTTTCTTGTTTTAGTCTGAGCTCTTTTTAAGCAACAGCTTAATTAAATTTCAATAGAACTTGATATGAAACATAAGCTATAATAGGCTATGCATGCTATCTGCTTGTTTAGATTCAATATGGAGCATCCATTGAATGTACCAGTTTTCTTGTCTGATATTGATTGGATATTCATTTATTAACCAGGTTTTCCGAAGGAAAAATCTGGTTATTAGTTTGGCGAAGTCGGCGGGCGGGCGGTTGGGTGGGCGGGCGTCAACTTTCCTTGTCCGGACCATAACTTTGCCATGCATAGAGATATTTTCAAATAACTTGGCACAAACATGCACCATATCAAGACGATGTGCCAAATGCAAAAAAAAAATCTGTAGATTCAAGGTCATGGTCACAGTGATAAGAAATAGACTTTAATTGAACTTTTCTTGTCCGGACCATAACTGTGTCATGCATAGAGATATTTTCAAATAACTTGGCACAAATATGAACTATATCAATATGATGTGTCACATGCAACACTTTTGTCTGTAGCTTTAATCTCAAGGTCACAGTGACAACAAATAGACATCAGTTGAACTTTTCTTGTCTGGACAATAACTTTTTCATCCATAGAGATATTTTCAAATAGCTTGGAACAGATATACACCATATCAAGACGCTGTGTCATATGCACAATTTATGTGTTTAGTTTCCTGGTCAAGGTCTTTAGCTTCCAGGTCAAGGTCACAGTGACAGAAAATATACTTTACTTGAACTTTTTTTGTTCAGACCATAACTTTACCATGCATATAGATATTTTCAAATAACTTCGCGCAAATATGCTCCATATTAAATAACTTGGCAATTTAAAAGAATATAGCATAGATATGAGTAAGTTTCATAACCTCGGGCCCTGGATCTAGTCTGTTTGCAAAGGCATAAACGCGTTACTATCAAGTAAAGGGTTAAGGCATATCACTGATTATCAACCTGGCATTACGGATCCTAAAATGTGGCTGCTTACAACAAAAGGTTGCTTAATATCTGTTATCTATGATATGTTCTTAATAAATGAGGCCATCAACACACGATTGACTGTATTGAACTGATATTTGTTAGATAAAATTGTGATATATTTAATTGACAAAGTAATTATGATTATTCATCAATAGAAATATTCCCTGTTACTTGAATTACTAGCTTTGATAAACTATTAACAGAAAGATTTGACAGATCTGTTAATTCTTAATTAAACACCTTCCATTATAGAAAACCTGGTTTCATGGAATTTCCATGTGTTGTTTTCATATAACATCTTGTAAACAAACGCAAATCATGCAGATGCAACAAGGTTTAATGGAGTTCTTTTATCTTTTTTTTCATCACAGCTTTGAGAAAGATCTTACCATGACAAATCTAGATGCAACCACCTCCTATGAGAACTTTGGTCAGTGTGATATTGTGGTAGAAGCTGTATTTGAAGATATCGGCCTAAAACACAAAGTTGTCAGAGAAGTGGAACAGGTATTGATAATCATTATTTGAAATATTAATCCATCTGTATTGGCATAATTTTAAATATCAATCCATCATCAGGTCTTTTTCAATGTCTAATATATAATTCATTTCTCTGTATTTTGGAAGAATTAAATCAGTTTACTTATTTAGTTGAACATGTAAAGTTCAACACACTCTTAAAGATGCTACATGTTTTCAGAAACTCTATGTATTTACTATTACCATATTTATAATTTCAGCATATTCCAGACCACTGTATTTTTGCCTCAAACACATCTGCCCTCCCAATAACACAGATTGCAGAGGCCAGCAAGCGACCGGAAAAGGTATTATTAAGCATTTATAAATTAATTTGACACATTTTTGGAAGTTTAACAGAAATTGCCTGTAACTTGCTAGATGACAAAAAGGCAAGTAAACATCCTTATTTGTAAATCTGTTATTTAGCCAATAGACATAAATAGTAAATACCTTTTTGTGACCTCGGAGAGTCAAAGTTCTATTTTTCCATTAGTTTGTTAAGTTGACTTTTGACATATATTTCTCAATTGTTGTGGTCACCCAGAATGCTAAGCAGCTTGACTAAAAAAATTACAAGTAATCGGCACAATCAGCTGTTAGTATTGGGAAAAACCTTGCATCTAAACTAACAATTGATTTCCTATGATATGATTGGTTGTAGTGTCTTGCTTGATCACAAAGAGAAACCTGGATGTAATTGAATGCATTATAAACATGTAACGAAAATAGATAAAATGAGAGAATTTGTGTCCATGATTTGTTCATCAGAAACTCAGAAAACAGACTGTTACGGTAACAAAAACCACTATCAAACATGGCAAGCAAAAATGAACATAAATTGCTGAGAAAATGTCTTCTTTTGTGGGATCACCATGATATAAAAATGTCCAAAACCCCTCTTTGACTACCGGTATTTGAAAAGATCACATTGTTATTTGTACATTTATGATGTTTTGTATTATTTCTCATGATCGTTATTTAGATGACTCACAGAATGTTAGGTAAACAGTTATAATCAAACAAATGAATAAAGCCCAAGAAAATTACCTGTCATTATCCAACTATACATGTTTATCTTACAGTTCATTGGTATGCACTACTTCTCTCCAGTAGACAAAATGCAGCTTTTAGAAATTATCACAACAGAGCAAACCTCTGAAGATACTAAAGGTTAGCAAATGATATTCAGACTTTTTCTTTAGTATTGTAGTAAACTAATATTTAATGAAGCTGCCCGGCCGGGTCATAGCAAAGACTTTAACAATGATAGAAATGGCTGCCCTCCTTGGCGCTCAGGATTGTGGGGTAGGCATTACGACTCACTGGCTGGTGCGGGAATAACTGGACCAGATGCACTGGTAATTTACCCAGGAAAGGCAATGATATAACTGAAAAACTGTTCAAAGCAGTGTAAAACACCAAACAATCAATCTAATCAAGCCGACTTTTGATAACTTTTCAGCAGGATTTTTTTTAATAATTTAAAGTATTGTCTGAAGCTTTTCTGCATGCTTCAGCATCAGAGTTAAATATTGGTTTAAATTTACACCCAGTCTCACATCTCAACTACGCATCGTGTGGGGCTTAACATTTCTTTCATGTCATCAGTTCAGTATTTATTTCATTTTCAGTTATTAAACTCTTAAGAAATATTTCTCTCAATGTGTAGTTCTGCCCTATTGGTGGTGTAGAGTGTATCATTTCATACAGTGACTTCGATTTATGAAACATGTGAAGTCTATATTTCAGTATTTGTTTTATGTTTACAGCCTCCGCTGTAGCTGTTGGATTGAGACAAGGAAAGATAGTGATTGTTGTTAAAGATGGACCAGGTTTCTACACAACTAGAATTCTAGCCCCTATGTTGTCTGAGGCTGTTAGGTGTTTACAGGTATAATTAGTAATCTTTCACCATTTTAAAATTTTGACTTGTTAAAGACTAATGAATACAAATTAAGAGAAAAATACTCTTTCTGTCAGAAAGTGTAAACATTGGCTTTTTTAGCTCGACTTTTCAAAGAAAAGGCTAGCTATACTGCTCGCCCCGGCATCGGCGTTGGTGTCACACCTTGGTTAAGGTTTTTGTACCAATTCCATTCTTTGTCAAAACCATTACAGATATTGCTTTGAAACTTACAACAATTATTCACCATCATTACCTCCATCAACAGACAAGAGAACATAACTCTGTCAAGGTTTTTGTAAGAATTATTGCCCTTTTTAGCTCGACTTTTGAAAAAACGAGAGCTATTGTCATGACCCTGGCGACGTCGGGGCGGCGTGGTCGTCCGGTTAATGTTTTTAGATCACCTAGAGCCAAAGGCTCAAGGTGAGCTATTCTGATCACTCTGTGTCCGTCGTCCGTCGTTAACTTTTAGCTTTAAACATCATCTCCTCCTGAACCGCAAGAACAATTTCCACCAAACATCACAGGAATGTTCCTTTGGTGGTCATCTTTCAAAATTGTTCAAAGATTTAAATTCCATTGAGAACTTTGGTTGCTGCGGCATCAGAAAGGGGACAAAATGTCCAAACTTTAAAAATCTTCTCCTCCGAATCTGCCTGTCAGATTCAAATATAATTTGGTAGAAATGTTCCTTGGGTGACCCTCTATAAAAATTGTTCAAGCCATACTGATTGGTCGAAAAACATGGCAGTCAGGCGGCATCAAAAAAGGGGCAAAATGACAATACTTTAATAAAGCATCCTTATAAAAGTGCTTGTCTGATTTAAAGATAGTTTTGTAGAAATGTTCTTTCATTGATCATCTACATACTTTGTCAAGCCATATTGATTTGTTGAAAGGCATAGCAACCAAGCAGCATCAGAAAAGGAGTAATTAAACTTTTTGCTTCAAATGACATATGGTTATTAGATTTATGGTCTAAGGGAGGTAACACTTGGCAGAGTATTATGCAAGGGTTGTCTTCAACAGGAAGTGGAAGGTTAAAATCGCAACCTTTCTGGTCTCAACAGCAGATGGAAATAAAAGTTTGTTATTGAAAGTGAACAAGCAATTATGACATGATTTGTCATGGACATGAATGTTCTTTTGTTGATTCTCTTTCAAAATTGTGCAAAGACTTGCATTCTATGTAAAACTTTGGTTGCTGCAGCATCAGAACATGAGTAAAATGACCAAACTTTAAAATCCTTTTCCTCCATAATCTGCTTGTCAGACTCCAAGATAATTCAGTAGAAAGAATCCTTAAGTGACCCTCTAAAAAAACTGTTCAAGCCATATTGGTTTATATTAAAAACAGATCAAGAAAGGTGCAAAATGACAAAAACTTAATAATTCAATTCTAATTGAAGTTCTTGTTAGATTTAAAGATATAAATGACCTTTACTTATAAGCTGTTTCTTGAGAAGTGTTCACTCCTTGAAGTTCTAATTGCACTCCTTGATCTTTTTCCCAGATATTTCTACTAATTTACTATCAATCAGGTGATCGATTTAGGGTCATCTTGGCCCTCTTGTTTTGTTCAGCTCAGCTTTTTTTCTGTTTTCTATCAGTCGAGCGTCAGTGCCGTACGCGGTTCTCTTGTTTTACTTAGAATTTTGGTTAAGTTTTTGTACCATTTCCATTCTTTGTCAAAACCATAACAGATATCGCTTTCAAACTTACAACAATTTTTCTCCATCATAA
Source organism: Serripes groenlandicus (assembly GCA_031761405.1). NCBI lineage: Eukaryota > Metazoa > Mollusca > Bivalvia > Cardiida > Cardiidae > Serripes > Serripes groenlandicus. The sequence continues at coordinate 163,006,475 of JASEVX010000001.1, read as the reverse complement.
CCTCCATCAACAGACAAGAGTACATAACTCTGTCAAGGTTTTTGTAAGAATTATGGCCCTTTTTCGACTTAGAATTTTAGTTAAGGTTTTTGTACCATTTCCATTCTTTGTCATAACCATTACAGATATTGCTTTGAAACTTACAACAATTTTTCCCCATCATAACCTCCATCAACAGACAAGAGTACATAACTCTGTCCATGTTTTTGTAAGAATTGTGGCCCTTTTTCCACTTAGAATTTTGGTTAAGTTTTTCGTACCACCCCACTTTTTAGCTCACATGAGCTTTGCTCAAGGTGAGTTATTGTGATCGCCTTTTGTCCGGCGTCCGTCGTGCGTCAACTTCTTCTCCTCAGTAACCAGTGGGTCAATTTGGATGAAACTTCACAGAAAGCATCCTCTCAATGACCTCACCAGAATTCCTTCAAATTTTTGGGATCCATGCAAAATTCTGGTTTCCATGGCAACGAAACCGAAAAAACTTCAAAATTCTTCTTCTCCCAAACTGGTTGGCAGATTTTTAAATAATTTTGTAGAAATGTTCCTTGGATGACCCTCTATCAGATTCCTTCAAGCCATGTTGATTGGTCGAAAAACATGGCCGCCAGGGGGGCGGGGCTATTTTGCCTTATATGGCTATAGTGAAAACTTAAAAAAATCTTCTCCTCCGAAAGTGTCAGGCCGATTTTCAAATAATTTTGTAGAAATGTTCCTTGGGTGACCCTCTATCAGATTCCTTCAAGCCATGTTGATTGGTTGAAAAACATGGCCGCCAGGGGGTCGGGGCTATTTTGCCGTATATGGCTATAGTGCAAACTTAAAAAATCTTCTTCTCCAAAAGTGTCAGGCCGATTTTCAAATAATTTTGTAGAAATGTTCCTTGGGTGATCCTCTATCAGATTCCTTCAAGCCATGTTGATTGGTCAAAAAACATGGCCGCCAGGGGGCGGGGCTATTTTGCCTTATATGGCTATAGTGCAAACTTAAAAAATCTTCTTCTCCAAAAGTGTCAGGCCGATTTTCAAATAATTTTGTAGAAATGTTCCTTGGGTGATCCTCTATCAGATTCCTTCAAGCCATGTTGATTGGTCAAAAAACATGGCCGCCAGGGGGCGGGGCTATTTTTCCTTTTATGGCTATAGTGAAAACTTAAAAAATCTTCTCCTCCATAAGTGTCAGGCCGATTTTCAAATAATTTTGTAGAAATGTTCCTAGGGTGACCCTCTATCAGATTCCTTCAAGCCAAGTTGATTCGTCGGAAACTATGGCCGCCAGGGGGCGGGGCTTATATAGCTAAAGTGAAAAGAAAAAAAAAATCAGGTGAGCGATTCAAGGGCCATCATGGCCCTCTTGTTTTCAAAACCATTAGTGATATAGCTTATACACTTACAATACTTATTTATTACCATCATTAACTCCATCGACAGACAAGAGTACATAATTCTGTCAATTTTTTTTAAAGAATTTTGGCTCTTTTTCGACATAGAATTTTGGTTTAAGTTTTTCGTACCACCCCAATTTTTTCAGAACCATTAGAGATATAGCTTACACACTTACAATACTTATTTACCGTCATTACCTCCATCCACAGACAAGAGTACATAACTCTGTCAAGTTTTTTTTAAAGACTTATGGCCCTCTTTCGATATAGAATCATACCAAATCAATTTCTTTTCAAAACAATTAGAGATATAGCTAAAACACTTACAATATCTTTTTACCATCAATACCTCCACCAAAGTCCAAGAGTGCATAATTCAGTGAAGGTTTTTGTAAGAATTAGGAGCCTTTAACGACTTATAAAGTACTTTGCTTATAAATATTATGATCAAGTAATTGCTTATGTTTTCTGTACCACCCAAAATACTTTTGTTTTTTTGGCAATCACGAAAAAGTCGAGCATGCTGTCCTCTGACAGCTCTTGTTCATAATTATCTTACATAAATATACCTTTAATTGCTGTCTACAAAAAGTGTTCAAATGTTTCTGCTTAGCTGTATAAGATTACTATTCGAGCTTAAATTAGAAAAATATTTAAAAAATATTTCCTAAACCACGGACCAAATTTCAAAACAAATTTACATAAACGTTACTTTACTCTTCCTAAGTGTTCAAATGGTTCTGCTCTGTTGCACAAGATGACCACCTGCGAAGGAAGAAGACCAACATTTTGGCTTCTGTTTAAACTCCTGGTGTGTCAGTGAGCTATATAGGACCGTTATGGTTCTATCTAATTATTAGCTCCTCAAAAACTGAAAATTTCTAATTGATTTTGAAAATTTATAGATTAAGGGCTATAGCCTGAAATTCTGGAACTGGGCTTTAGGTAACTTAGGTCAAGATCACAGATGAAAACATAATTTTGAGGAATTCTCATGTACATGTATATTGTTTTATTTATAGGAAGGTGTAGGTCCAAAGAAGCTAGATGAGTTGACGACCAGTTTTGGTTGGCCAGTTGGTGTTGCCACTCTAGCTGATGAAGTTGGTGTTGATGTAGCAGCTCATGTGGCAGAAGATTTAGGGAAGGCTTTTGGATCTAGGTTTGGTGGTGGAAACATCAATGTGCTCACAGATATGGTGGCTGCTGGTTTGTTAGGTAAGTTGGAGGGCTAACTTACTGTTTTACTGAAGTTTTATACAACCCTTCCAAACCATCACATCTATGTAAATGATCAAGTTAGATAACTCTTATCTTGCAAATAATGCAAATGTGTTTGGTTTAAGCAAAAAAATGTTCCATTGTCAACACAACACACTCCAATTTAGGAAAGTATTGTAACACCTGCATAATTTTACACAAATTAATTGAAAATTAACACAAATCTTAGCTGGCACCCCTTATGAGTACCCAAAATACTAATATGGATGCTTGATCCCATCCCAATCCCAACGCTACTATTTATAAATATCATTGAATCAACCTAAAATTTCAAATGATTTGGTTTTAAGATGCCATGTTGTTACTTTAAATTTTTACATTGTCTTCAAGTTTTCCTTTTTATACTTTAGGTCGAAAGGCTGGTAAAGGTGTTTATATCTATAATAAAGGAAAGTCAAAGCCTGAAAACGATGAAGCTTTGAAACTGTTGGAGAAATATAGAATAGAACCTAAACCTGAGTAAGAAAATTTCCCTTGATTCTATTATTTTCTTTAATACCCATTACCTGATATGCTACTTGAAGTCTCTATCATACTGAAGAAAGCAATTAATAATCTGAAAGATGGTCGCAGACCACAATAAAAAAAAAACCTTATGTGTCACCTTCCATCATCTGTCTGTCACACTTTGACTTTGTTCAACACATGTTTTTCATTGAATTTTCTTATATCAGTTTAACCCTTTCCCTCATATAAACGCTTTCGGACGCCTCTGCAGCAGACGGCTATTTGAAAACATAGTGACAAAAGAAGAAATTGCACAAAATGTGCAATTTCTCCTTTTGCCACAATGTTTTCCACTTTAAGTCATAGGTTATCCATTCAATTATGGAGATTTTCTGTGTTTTGACAAAATATGTTCAAAGTCGTCTGCTGCAGAATTGTCGTATGAGGGAAAGGGTTAAAGTGGAAAAGTTCAATCAAACTCCTGAATCGTGTTAAGTAGGCATTATCGAACATCCTCCCATTTGAGTCCTGGCAGGGTCATAGATCTACAGCTTTGGTACTGGTTAACTCCCCAGTTATTAGAAATCAAAAAGTTATTCAATATAATATTATTGAAAGAAATTGTTCTACAATCATTGTTCGATAGATAGATAATTTCAGCCGAAGCAATTGGGCTCATGAATTGACGATGTCTTGACAGTGCACTGTCTGTCTGGCTTCAACGTTTGTCTTACCCTCGCATTTAGTTCCATACTTCAGACTCTTCTTGTTAATGAAATTTCACAAGTGTCTCCACCTTGATGGGTATGATTGAATGCCACTAGCATTTGGTACCTAACTGTTTAAGCTCATTTGAGTACAAAGTGCTCTAGTTAAGCTATTGTGATCTCCCTGAGGTCGGCATTAACAATTTCTATAAGTGACATCTCCTTTACCATTAGGCCAATGGCAACAAGTTTCACAGGATGCTCCGTTGGTGGTCCAATTTGAAAATTGTTCAAAGATTTAAAGCATATAAAAAATCTGGTTTCTGTATTGACTCTGAAACTAAGTCTGATTACAGATTGTGATTCTTTACAAAAAATGTTCAATCCATATTGATCAGAGAAAAAAAATGGCCATCGAAAAGAGAGTAAAAAGACGGAACTTTAAAAAAGTCTTCTACTCCGAAACAAATTTGGCACAAATATTTCTAGCTGGACCTTCTGCAAAATTGGTTGTAGCCATATTGATATGAGTCGTTCCACGAGAAAACCAACATTTTGGCCTCTGCATAATGTCTCGACCTAGATCAGCTTGCACAGGCTAATCCAAGCCGACACATCTCAGAGGTACAGAGTAATGATTCCTGAAACTTAAAAACTACAGAAGGCGATAAGTGTCTCTCCAGGTTAGCCGGCGTGGCATGCTTAGGCTGATCAAGGTCAATACTTAACACAGAGACCACACTGTTGGTTTTCTTGTGAAATGGCTCATATGTTAGAAATCAACAGGCAGCATCAGCAAGGGGTCAAATGACAAACCAAAGAAAATTCTTCTATTTTTAGATTGTATAAGTCACGCTGATTGGTAGTAAAACATGGCCCCAAGAGGCCGACTTCTCTTTGATGCCTGCATTCTAGATTATTTTTTTGTAGGAAATGGTTAGATTTCATAGATCATATTAGTTAACCCTTTCCCTCATACGACAATTCTGCAGCAGACGACTTTGAACATATTTTGTCAAAATATAGAAAATCTCTATAATTGAATGGATAATCTATGACTAAAAGTGGAAAACATTGTGGCAAAAGGAGAAATTGCTTGTTTTTAGCAATTTATTCTTTCGTCACTATGTTTTCAAAAAGCCGTCTGCTGCAGAGGTGTCAGGAGCGTTTATATGAGGGAAAGGGTTAAGTGTTATCGAAAAAGATTACCTTTGTGTTTAGACCATATCATGAATACAACTTGTCAAATGTCTACGAAATTTCACATGGATGAAGCTTTGTATGTTGTTCTACTTTTCAGTGATAATTAAATACATATACTTTCATATTTATTCTTTTAACCCTTTCCCACAAACAGATGTTTTCTGATGCCTCCGCAGTAGACAATTTGAAATCCTTGTGACAAAAGGAGAAAATGCTAATAATTAGCAGTTAGCAATTTCTCCATTTGCCACAATGATTAAAATTCTATTCAGTAATTTTAGTTTCATTTAGAAAGAATTTCCATATTTTTGCCTGTATATGTTTCAAGTTGTCTGTTCCAAATTGTGTTGTATGTGGGAAAGGGTTAAATAGATCAGCTTCATACAATTTTGCCTAGATGTAAAGGGTGAAGTGTTAGTTTTACTCGAGATGTCTTCTGACAGTACTATGATTCCTTATATCACTTTCTTTAACAGCTGTAAAGATGAAGATATACAATTCCGTTTAGCCTCTAGATTTATTAATGAAGCTGTGATGTGTTTACAAGAAGGAATTCTAGCTACACCTGTAAGTTTCCACAAATATTTTATAAATTTATTTAGTATAGGCTAAAGAATTTTAATGCATTATTAGCTATGCAGTGCCTTTTTTTATTTATTTTTATTTTAATAATTATTCTTTACATATCTTTATATTTACACAAAATAAGTTGGTTGTCTTGAAAATTGTACATTTTACTCCTGTTTATTTGTATAACATTGAACATTAGAGAAAAACTTTAAAACCGATACTGTGTTATTCAAATTTGCATGTTATATTTCTATCTACCGATAATTTGAGCATGTTGTCAATATTTTCTGCTTTTGTTATTTTACAGATGGAAGGTGACATGGGAGCTGTTTTTGGATTAGGATTTCCTCCATTCTTGGGTGGTAAGAATATAAAGAGTTTTCCACATGAATACACATTCTGGGGGAATCTGCAACAGATTTTTGAAAACATTGTGACAATAGGAGAAAGGCTGATAATCAGGAATTTCTCCTTTTGCCACAAAGTTTTCAACTTTATTCAATAATTATGTCTCCTCCCATATAGGTGGGGAGACATTTTCTTTGCTCTGAATATCTGTCTGTCACAAATTGTGTCTGCTCTATAATCGCTTGAATGATTTTTAGCTCACCTGAGCACAAAGTGTTCAAGGTGAGTTATTGTGATCGCCTTTTGTCCGGTGTGCGTCGTTCGGCGGCTAGCAACTTCTTCTCCTCAGTAATTTGGATGAAACTTCACAAAAAGCATCCTCTCAATGATCTCACCAGAAATCCTTCAAATTGTTGGGATCCATGCAGAATTCTTGTTTCCATGGCTAAAATTCTTCTTCTCCCAAACTGGTTGGCAGATTTTCAAACAATTTTGTAGAAATGTTCTTTGGATAACCCTCTATCAGATTCCTTCAAGCCATGTTGATTGGTCGAAAAGCATGGCCGCCAAGAGGCGGTGCTTTTTTGCCTTTATATGGCTAAAGTGAAAACTTAAAAAATCTTCTCCTGAAAATGTAAGACCGATTTTCAAATCATTTTGTAGAAATGTTCCTTAAGTTACCCACTATCAGTTTCCTTCAAGCCATGTTGATTGATCGAAAAACATGGCCGCCATGGGGTAGGGCTATTTTGCCTTATTTGGCTTGAGTGAAAACTAAAAAGATCTTCTCCTCCCAAAGTGTTTGGCCGATTTTCAAATAATTTTGTAGAAATATTCCTAGGGTGACCCTCTATCAGATTCCTTCAAGCCATGTTGATTGGTAGGAAACTATGGCCACCAGGGGGCGGGGCTTATATGGCTAAAGTGAAAATAAATAAATCAGGTGAGCGATCAAGGGCCATCATGGCCCTCTTGTTTAAAATAAATTGTCACAAATGTTCACCATACCCGCTTATAACAACCACTTTGGTTCAAGGTCAAGGTCACAATTAGACGTCATATGACTATATTTTGTGTCCATTCAATAACTTTTGAACCCCTTGAAGGATTTTGAAATAACTCCCCACAAATGTTTACCATACTGAGACGATGTGCATAGCGCATATTACAACCACTTTGGTTCAAGGTCAATGGTCGTATGACTATATTTAATATCCGCTCAATAACTTTTGAACCATTTGAAGGATTTTGGAAAAACTCGCCACAAATGTTCACCATACTGAGACGATGTGCAGAGCACATGTGTTACAACCACTTTCGTTCAAGGTCAAGGTTACAATTACAGGTCAAAGGTCATATGACTATATTGAGTGTCTGTTCAATAACTTTTGAACTATTTGAAGTATTTTTAAATAACTCGCCACAAATGCAATTACAGGTCAAAGGGCATATGACTATATTTTGTGTCCTCTCAATAACTTTTGAACCACTTGAAGGATTTTTAAATAACTCGCCACAAATGTTAACCATACTGAAACGATGTGCAGAGCGCATGTTTAAACCACTTTTTGTGTCACCCTGCATAGCATGGTAGGCACTTAGGGATTACTTTTTTTTTTGTTCGGCGTCTGTCTGTCTGTCACACTTTTTCGTCACACTTTCAATGAGCAGGTGCAGGTGACACACGTGCTCTGCGGAGCACTCCATTCTAGTCTTAAGGTCAAGGATGCAATTACAGGTCAAAGGTCATATAAAATTGTTCATTACTAGCAGTTTATCTTCTACCTACAACCATTTTATTTCTGTCAAAATATTAATAATTCTTTAATTTTCATATGAAGCACATTCAAATGTTTTCAAAGAAAATGACCCAGTAATAACATATCAGGAATATGGTTAAATGCCATGTGATTTATATACATATATATATATTTATTTTTTTCAGGTCCATTTAAATACTTGGACTTACATGGTGCAAGACCTTTGGTTGACCGCATGATGAAGTATCAGCAATGGTATGGAAATGAGTTTGAACCCTGTCAATTGTTAAAGGACCATGCAAATTCCAACAAGAAATTCTACAACTAAATTTGCTTAAAATCTGTTATAACTATGTTACATATTTAAATGGCTTACTTCAAAATAGAAGCCATGATATAACTGAAACCGATTTTGATAAGGGCATAAAAAAACCAGCAAATAATATATAATAATACTTCAAAATGATTGTGCATTTTTGCTTTGATGATATGCTGATCTTTATATGACCTGCGGTGGTCAAAAACTAACCATTTATTGTTGTTTCGTTAAGATTTTTGTAAATTTGCTTAAAATCTGTTATAACTAGGTTACATATTTAAATGGCTTACTTCAAAATAGAAGCCATGATATAACTGAAACCGATTTTAATAAGGGCATAAAAAAACCAGCAAATAATATATAATAATACTTCAAAATGATTGTGCATTTTTGCTTTGATGATATGCTGATCTTTATATGACCTGCGGTGGTCAAAAACTAACCATTTATTGTTGTTTCGTTAAGATTTTTGTAGAGAAGAAAGTACAATGACGGGACGGATCAAAATTGTGTTAATTTTATTAATTATGTGAGATGTCTATGTTATTATTTGTCTCTTTATTCATGACAGCATACTTCATTAAGATATTCCCTCATTATATATGAATCGTGCTGCGTGAAAACCAATCATTTGGTATTTACAGCCAGTGTAGTCCAGATGAAATTTTGTAAATGCAGTCTGCCAATTAGTTACAAAAGGTTACAATAATTTTATGATAAATAATGTGTGCATGATTTTCAATAATATAGCATATATATGCTAGCAAAGCTTTATCTATTCTTGTAATAAATACACTATGATTGGTTTGCCTAGAGCACAGCTCAGAAATAAAATTTCATGTAAAAGGGTCATGATACAAATTCTTGAAATATTATTTATCCTGTTAAGTGCCATCAACCAATTTTATACAAAACACATTGATGCATGTGTTTATGAAGATGGAATGATTTGAACCTAGATTATTTCATACATGTGACAGATATCGTTTAAAACTTAGAATAGTAAAACTGTACAAATGATGAGACATTTTGATTGAGCATTGGAACATACATGTATTGTGATAATAATTAATTTTGACTTAAAGAACTTTTTTACCCACAATATTCATTATTGTCGGCCACTAACTCAGGCTAATATTGTTTCCAAACTAAATAGCAAGTAAATTGTTTCTTGTGAAATAACAAAATTTGCAGCCAATTACAATTGTAATTTCATGAAAACCTTCTTTTTTTTTGCGATGTGTTCTTTTTCATCATCCCTATGATTTTCATTTGATTTCCTTTTAAAATGCTGTCTTGGTGCAAAACAGGTGTAAGTATAAAGATGTAATCAAATATAGTTACACCTGTTTGTCCCCTTAATGATTTTGTCTAAAAAAAAAGGTTATGTAAAAGATTTATATAAAACTGGATGCTAGAAAAAATTCATGTTTTGTTGTTGTTTTAAAAACACGCACTTTTAAACAATAATTCAACAATTAACAGTGAACATCACATAGGATGAGTTAACCCTTTCCCACATACAACAAATATTATAAATCGGCATTTTTGAAAAGTCTAGGCAAAAACACAGAACATCTCTGTTAATGAAGATTTAATTACTGAAATTAGTTGAAAGCATTGTGACAAAAGTCATCTACTTCAGAAATAGTCTATTTGTGGGAAGGATTAAACAAATAATGGATCGTCAATTTGTCAAAAGGTTCTTAAAGGTTGTTTGCTGGAGAGATGTCTACACATAGGGAAAGGGTTAAGTTGTCTGCAGATAAAGTATCGAATGTCGTCTGAATCATGGATAGGAGTAACGAAACAAAAGTGTTTGCAGGAACACACATGCCTAAGTATAACGAATTCCAAAATGTGACGGACAGACAGACATATAACAGAGAAATGATTGGTAAGGGCCAAGAAAAAAAAAAAGGCAAAGGCCAAGGAACAAACAAGAGGACCATGTAAGACCTTTTGTTTCGATGTCGCATTGCAAAGGCCAAGAAACAATCAAGAGGACCATGTAAGACCGACCTATAGTTTCAATGCCACCTTGCAAAGGCCAAGAAACAAACAAGACGACCATGTAAGACCTATAGTTTCGATATCGGATTGCAAAATCCAAGAAACAAACGAGAGGACCATGTAAGACCTATAGTTTCGATGTCGCATTGCAAAATCCAAGAAACGAACAAGAGGACCATGTAAGACCTATAGTTTCAATGACATTATACACGGGTTCCACTGTATAAGGAAAGCGAGCAACGTTCCCTGGTTACCATGTTTTTCAACGGATATGATCATAGGAATGATTACAACAATCTTGGTAGAGGGTCACACTAGGAGCATTTGTGCCAAATTATGTTGACATTTTTAATATACTTTTGGTCAAGAAGATTATTAAAGTTTTCACTATGTATACAGTGTATGTAAAAACAATTTTATAAAAAAAGGGCACGCCCCGAAAAATTTGAACAAATCGTGGAATCTTGGGAACATTTCTGCCAAATTATCTTTAAATCGTGCCAGTCCTTTCGTACAAAAAATGGATTTTATCTATAATATGCCGTGTCATGGGAGCACTGACCTTTTTTGCGCCTTGTGTTGACAGACCTTTGCACAGTCTGAGCAGAAACCTCGCTATTTCGACACAACGGCATCCTGAGAGCATTTTGAGGGTGGTTAGGACCAAAAAGTATGCACAAAATAAACCGAGACTCGATCTCTTGAAAAAAAAAAAATCAAAACGCTAGTGCAAAGATCCAGAGTAAACTTCTTGGTTACACAGGTTGATATGAATCTAAACGGTTTTCGAATAGGTCGAAGAATGTTTCAAAAACATCTGACACACTGTTTGTAGTTATATCGACCAGGTGACATGGTTATCCAACCAGAAAACCATCTTCTCTTGTCATATGTATAAGCAACGGGCTGTCTTCCTGGGGAACCGTCCTTGTCCACACTAGCCGATGAGTCGACACTCACTGTCTGCTTGCATTTCAAAACTGTTAACCCTTTCCCTCATATAGACGCTTTCTGACGCCTCTGCAGCAAACGGATTTTTGAAAACATAGTGACAAAAGAAGAAATTGCTCAAAACGAGCAATTTCTCCTTTTGTCACAATGTTTTCCACTTTTAGTCATAGGTTATCCATTCAATTATGGAGATTTTCTATTTTTGAATGTTCAAAGTCGTCTGCTGCAGAAATGTTGTATGAGGGAAAGGGTTAACCTGTATGAATATTTTCTTCTTTCTTTACCTCAGAATGTTTTGAAACGAGAGCTTATATATCAACGGTGATACCGGTTTCGCGGATAATGAATCGGTACTCACGAAGGGTGTTTAACCGTTCACCTAAATAAGGATGGGTTCGAACGCAAGATCTTTTGTTGATTAATTGGTGTTTAACGCCGCTTTCAACAATTTCTCAGTTATATCACAGCGTTTCCTGTGTAAGTAACCAGTAGGCCTACTTCTGGTCCATTTATCCTGACACCAGCCAGTCAGTTGTTATTCTAACCCCGCAATCCTGTTCGCCAAGGAGATCAGCCAGGACATTTGGATCGTAATGTCTTCTATTTCGGAGCCACAGTCTCCCGGGAATCGTTTGATTATATGACAATCTCGATTCCGATGTTACAAGATTAGCGTCTTCTTACAACCCGTCTTGAGGACGACTTTTGAAAACATAGTGACAAGGAGAAACTGCTCATAATAAACAATTTCTCCTCTTGTCACAATGTTTTCAACTTTTATTAAATTATTATACTTAACTTACAGAAAACTTTCATTTGTATGCCCATATGTTTTCAAGGACATGTTATTTCATTTATGAAATCGGTGTTATATGATAATGAGAGAGGTTTCCGATATTTCAGTATTCGCATGCAGTTTATTTCTTTTATAAAGGAACAATTTAATTGTTCTAAAGAAGTGTCTGTTTTAGAGAAAAAATATAAAATAGTGATATATAATATATTGCATTTATCTTTATCTTTCGTTTCTTGTTACTTCCGTGTTTATGTCGTTTTGGGACCAAAGTATTTTATTCATTGTTCACCTTTTTACTTGATGACGTTTTCAGTTGACACACTGTTATGGATGGCAAATGACGTCGCGATGATAATTGTTAACGTTTTACCCTTTTCTACATACAATCAATCCAAGGCAGCCGACTTAGATATCATCTAGACAGAAATATGGAAAATCTCTAGAGATGACAATAGAATTACTAAATATGGGCAATTATTTCTTTTTCAAAAGTCGTCTGCAGCAGATATCAAGGATGTCAACCATTTACAGCGTAAGCCTTAAAAACACCCAGTTACAATGAGATGGTCTCATTGCAAAAGCCGATTCATTCATTTGTCTTGCTCGTTCGCATTGAATGGTACCGGTTGAACATTGGATACCTAATGTGTAGTCTCCCCGAGGTTGTTGGATAAAACGATTGGGATTCGAAAACGGGACCTTTTAATCGAGAGGCATTCCCATTATCCTTTACAATCGCGATCTCAGTCATAATATTGTATGATAACATTAAGGCTGATGATCCGGTATCAGGATAGACTTATCGTAACAGATGTGTCAAAAATAATAAATCCTATAGGGACTCGGTGAAAAAATAACTGTACATGCAGAAGGTAGGTAACTCGTGTAGCAATCAATTTATTTTAAATGCGTATTGGTTATGTCCCTTGGTATAATGACAACAATTTCGGACAACCCTTGGCACATTATACTCACCAAAGATTATTTTTTTCAAATTATTATACAAATTTGCATGGAAATATATACAAAATATTATGATCGGACGTTAAATAATTTATTACCGATCTGAAAAATGTTTTCGAAATGATTTAACTCTGAAAATGGAATGTTCTTAAAATATATGACGATTTTTATCTAAGAACAGAGTAGACAAACGGTTTGTATTCACGACTTTCAACAACAACTGCAAACAAAACAGGCCCTATTGGATGTAAGTTGTACGTGTGCTAATTCTTGCCGATGACAACACCATTATACGTAATGTAATAATTCATTTAAAAAAAGTTAACTTGCATTTAACCCTATCCAACATACAGACGCTTTCCTACGCCACTGCAGCAGACGAATTTTGAAAACTTCTGGCAAAAAGAGAAATAGCTCATAATGTTTTCAACTCTTCTCAGTAAATACGCCTTTATTTAAAGAGACTTTTCGTATTATTCGCAAAAATATTTTCAAAGTCGTCTGCTGCAGATTAGGGAGAATGTTATAATTAAGCGGGATAAAGGTTAACCCTTTCCCTCATACGACAATTCAGCAGCAGACGACTTTGAACATATTTTGTCAAAAAATAGAAAATCTCTATAATTGAATGGATGACCTATGACTAAAATGGGAAAACATTGTGACAAAAGGAGAAATTGCTCGTTTTGAGCAATTTCTTCTTTTGTCACTATGTTTTCAAAAATCAGTCTGCTGCAGAGGCGTCAGAAAGCGTCTATATGTGGGATCGAGTTTATAAATGGCTTCTTTCACTAAATGTAAATACCTCGAATTTTAAAGTACAACCTTGTTACATGACGGAAACAATTTCGGAAAAGGATAAATAAATATGGTGTTGCGCTATTTCTCATTATCCCAATAATGTTTTCGAAATACCTTTTTCTCCAAAGATGTCGACAGTCGTATGTATGAGAAGGGGTTAATAATTAATATCGCATTTCTACTGCAGGCATAGAGCTTCATCGAGTCGCCTAAATCACTGTATACATACATGTACATGCATTCCACTGTATTTATGCAATTCACTCTGCGTCTTCTGTCCGATTATTGGAAGACCTCCAGTGTGCTGGAAAAATTGAGAAGATCCTCTAAATCTTCTTTCTCTCTAACTACGTCTGTTTTAAAGGGACTGAACACCATAATGGTCCAAAATCGTTATATTTTATACTTATTCTAATTAATCCAAAATACGTCGATATATATGTAACGGAATGTTGTAGAAGGTCGTACAAGTCTTGTTATTAATTATTTTCCCGTTTAAAAATACCGTGGAATTTCCTCTTGCTCATTTGAATTTGTGGATTCAATATCGGCATTCTCTAACACTATCGACTCATTCTGCGAAGGAGATTGTCAATTCGGTTGTAGTGATCACGTGATAAATATACAGCAATATTTTTAGATTTACTGGGTTACTAACCCAATAGATTTTACAATGCAAAATAACGAAAAATCTCCGCAATATTAATAGTGTGCATATATTGTAGTACATCAGTCAGCAAATCTCAATGCCTTACATGCAAAAACATCAAGGTAATAGCAATTTTTAACAATTTTCTTTTTTTCCCGCTTTTTTCTCATATGGGATTCGTCCCTTTAACAAATGGATATCACTTCTTTATATTTAACATTCTATAAAACATAATTAGTTCAAATCTATTTGCCTAACTATTTCATTTCAGACGAATTCACAAGAATTGATTCCACGTTATATTAAGGTTACTTATGCAAACAAAAAGACATATAGATAGACAGACTGCGAGGGTATGGAAGAAAATGAGACAGACGTGCTCATTGTTTACAGTTTTCATATTTCGTTTTCCCTTCCGTTGTTTTAAGTGAATACAAGATATGTAGAAATATTCTAACCCTTTCCCATATGAGGAAATATTCAGCAGACGACTTTTAATATATCTAGACAAAAACGCGGAAAATCCATATTAATGAAAGTACAATTACTTTAATGAGTTGAAAATATTGTGGCAAAAGGAGAAATTGCTGGTTTTGAGCAATTTACCCTTTTGTCACATTGTTTTTCAAGATTACTCTGCTGCAGAGGCGTCAGGAAGCGTCTATATGTAGGAAAGGGCTAAATGCATATTCATGTATACATGTTAGACTGTAGGGGTGGTGTTGCCTGTGGTAGAAACTCCCTTTGAATTTGGACGACTTTGAAAACATCTAGACAAAAACACTGAAAATCTATGTAAATGAAGTTAAAACATTGTGGAAAAATGAGCAATTTTTTATCAATTTCTCCTTTTGTCACAATATTTTCAAGCGTCGTCTGCTGCAGAGACATCAGAAAGCGTCTACATGTGAGAAAGGTATGCAGGTAAGATTATAGGGATGATGTTGCCTGTGGTAGAAACGCCCTTTGAATTTGGACGATAACGTGAGTGTTTTCAACTTGTCATAGATTGTATACATGTAACAAATTAATATGCTAAAACGACATTCAAAAGTTTCAAAACAGCTACGGTTGGACACAGAACTAACTGGTTGAAAGTCAAGGTTTTAAAGATTGAAATAGACAATCCATATCTAGTTCTTGTAAAATATTACTTCACTCCCATTAATCTTATTTGTATTAAACTGAAGCGAGTGTTGCTAGCTCGACCAGGAAAAATCATACGGCACCCCTCTGCCGATTTCGGTACCCTACATCTAAACTAATGTAGTCTGCCGAGGTGCTCCGAATGCAGGAAAATTTTATCCGATTCCCAAGAAATATAACAATAAACTTCCAATAGTTATTTATTACCAACGATGTACTGGCCATATTACCAAAGATAATCACAAACCACAATGTCAAAGACAAATTACCATGTCCGGGTATTGTAGTAGACTCTGAATCTGATAGTCACGGATGCATAGATATCAAATTAATCATGTGATGCTTAAACATGTTGGGTGTTAATATGTGCTACCATGGACAATGTAAATAAGTCATAATTAACCATCATTTGACTACTTTTCTTTTATAGTACTGTATTTGGTCATGTTGTTAGCACCTTTTGGCAGTAATATTTTTAACAAATTATTTTAGAAAAGTAGGCAGCCAGAAGGTGCTATCCCCAAATGAGGTTTAAAACAATATCACTTATTGTTTTTATATATATTGTCATATCCACATACTATCACTGTATCAAATATTACGGTAATTCGAATAAAACCGGAGTATTAATACATGTGTCAATTAATCTTTAAATTAAATATTCTCAAAACTATAAAAACTGCTAATAACACCTAATGGCAATCAAGGGGATTAAACATTTACATTATGCGATATGAGGACATATAATAGTATCAATAGTGTTTTAACAAAAGATAAATTAAACTACATGGCTTTCACACAACAACTTATTTTCCGGTATTTTAGCCTAGTGGTTTGTTAACCCTTTCCCACATACAGCACATCTGCAGCAGACGACTTTGAACGTATTTTATTAAAACATAGAAAATCTCCATAATTGAATGGATAACCTATGACAAAAAGTGGAAAACATTGTGGCAAAAGGAGAAATTGCACGTTTTGTGCAATTTCTTCTCTTGTCACTATGTTTTCAAAAAGCCGTCTGCTGCAGAGGCGTCAAAAAGCGTCTATATGAGGAAAAGGGTTAAATATTTTAAAACGAAAAATAGAGTTTTTTAAGAGTAGTCACATCATTATATAGTGTAGGAGTCATTCATACGGGGAATGTTATAACAATAAAAACATTGTGGGGTTTCATCGTCGTAACAAATGTAGTGGTGACACTTTTACGTTGTTGTTAAGAATATATTTCAATCTTGTACACAAAAAAATGAAACAATATCATCTGTTGTATACACATTTATTTATCATGAAACAATATCATATGTGAAAGAAAAAAAAAAAACATGCAGACAAGCGATTATGCTTTAATTGTGAACTGTTATATACGTTTATTTACTTTTGAGTAAATGTACCCTTCCTAAATGTCCATAACTCGTTTAGAGGTCTTGAAAAAGTATGTTTAAATGCAATTACACGTATTGTTCATTTTGTAGAGTACACGCATAACTAATGTTTTAGGTTACCATTCAGTTATTATAAAATAAATTAAAACCACCTTTTTTTTCAAGTGCTATAAATAAATTCTGATAAATAAATATTTCAACAGATTTCTTTTGTCTCTCGCCCACTATCTTTGTGATTAATAGATTACATTGGCACTTCTCCAGAATATGTTTACATATTTCTTTTGTTATCGGTTTCAATGATAAAATATATCGCATTAATCATACTAACGTAGGAAGGAAAAAATTCTTTTAAAAACAGAATTAAATCGGCCAAATCCGTGACTCACCCAGCTCGGGGGCGTTGTTACCCAAGTTATTAAAGTATTTACTAAGGTAAGGCCGTACATTTTTCCGATAACTACTGTTACAGTGAAAAGGTCCAAACCTAACCAAATGAAGCGCATCCGGATATCAATTTCCGCAGACGACGAAAACTTGTCGGACGAGTTTTCATTTAGCAGACGACATGTATTGGTTGTACAGGTAATACGTACACACCTGAGAGATCTATATTGTGTAGTATTATAATGTGAAGTATTTGTGTCTGCTCAGACGTGACAGTTCTCGTTTAAAATGGAGTAGCTGAATAACGAGAGAGGAATTTTGTTGTGGTTTTGTATGCGTTAAAGATAAATATAAAAATAGTTTGACAAGTAAAATGGCGTCTCCGAAAGATAACACTCTTCCTCAGCCGATTTGGGCTGCGGAGACAGTCAGTTTGAAGGAATTTATTATGAAACATGAAGTGCCGACTCTTGCGCGTGTGGTTAAAGGTCAGTTTATGAACATCGGAATATCGAAGTTCAATCCTCTCAAGCGGCTCCACCAGGATGTGTTTGTTCATTCAATAAAAACTGGATTGAAAATACTCGGACATAGTGTGACGCGAATTGATACCAGGGACGGTCGAAAACCCCGACTAGTCGCATTAGAACAGAGGCTGTCTATTCCGGTTACATATAAAGGCTGGTTTGAACTTCTCTCAGAAGATGGAAGATCGGTTCGCCCAATCGAATCAGTTCATCAGTTGTCGAAAGTGTTTCCCCAAGTGAATCACGTATTAGTCCGACAAAATGTGAAAGCCTATCTTGTCAATGAAACGGATGGAAAAATGACGTTTGATAAAACTCGAGTAGTGATAGCTGGTGAACAATTAAAACTAACTGGAGACTATTCCTTACAACTACCTCCTACTGCTGAAGGAAAAGTTCGATTATTAAAATGTGAGGACTCCAAAGGAGAAATGCTGTATCTGAGTTTTAACCAGAAAGGTTTGTTCACACCGATTGCCAGTGAAACGGACGTAATGGGTGTGTTTACAATGAAGGACGTAATCCGGAGATTTAGACTCCCGTTGACAATTAAACTTGTGCAGGGTGTGTGGCCAAAAGTAGATTCGAACAAGTTCACAGGGATGATAAGGTTAGACTGGGCGTATACCGACGAGACGGCGTTCGTCAGTCCGATCGACCGACAAGCCCCAAGAATCTATCCCATACCGACCGAGGTCAATTTACGCCTGGCGGCGGCCACTAATTATGATGAGCTCAAAGATAATGAAAAATTCAATACTGTATTGGTGAAATGTAATAGGCTTGTGTCGAACTATCACAACACGATACATCTGATAATTGCTGTGCCCGAGGGGGCCGTCAAGGCAAAGAGTCACGAGTTCGCCAACCTATATTCGAAAACCACCTCATCAAGTATACCCAAAGAAAGACCCGTATCGGCGAGTAAAATGAAAAGAGCCAAAAGTCGTGAGGATATTCTTAACGACCAGCTGGATGACCTGTATGGATATTTAAGGGAAGGCAAGCAGCCTCCAATGGGCAAATTTGCTCGGGATTCCGACGAGGAAACCTATTACGAGGAGCCAGAATTCGAACCCATGACCAAATTTAAATCAAGGCTTCAAATGTTGGAAAAAGGTGACGTTGTTGGCAGTCAGAAAAACTCGAGTTACAATTTTGTAGATCCAAGAGCCAAATTCGATGCCAATCACAATCGTATTTCCACACCGGACACCAATAGACACGTGACGTCCGGTGTTAGGCGGCATCCTCCAGAGTTGCCCCCAAGAAACTACCAACGTGCAGACTCTATGCCTTTTATCCATCATCATATAGTGACCACTAGCGGGAACGGTAGTTCTGGTTCCGGGTCGGGCAAGGAGCGGGGGACCCCTATACATACGACAAAAATAGACCATGTAGTGCGTAGAAAGTCACGGGAAACATTAAGTAAGCAATCACTTGACAGTAGTGGAAGTATGGAAAAGAAGGACTCTGACAGTAAAGAAGACCGGAGTTCAAGGTCAGGCTCCTCGAAACACTTAAAATCAAGGAAGTCTATGCCACTTCTGTATTTGTAGCTATGTAGATTTTTTTTTACAGTGTATAATTAGTTATGTCTGAAATCAATATGGAATATATCGGACTGACTTATGGCATATATCCTTACTATGTGAGCCGTCTCAAGAGAAAACCAACATTATGGCCTCTGCGTAATGTATCGACCTAGATCAGCCTGCGAAGTCCGCGCAGACTGATCCGGACCGACACATTCCGTTTCTTGTGGATAGAGGTATAGCGTAATGATTCCTGAAACAGAATATCCACAAGAGGCGAAAAGTGTCTATTCGGGTAAGCCTGCGCGGTATGCTTAGGCTGATCTGGGTCGATACATTACGCAGAGGCCATAATGTTGGTATTCTCCCGGGACGGCTGATATATCGATTGGCCTCATCACACGAAAACCAACCTGCGAGTCTTTGAGACCAACAACACCCAGATGAGCTTCCGCTTATGCGCATTTGATCAGGATTTGTCATGCTCGCAATTTAGTCGATTATACAATTTTGGTATATAAGTATAATTGTCATACATTTCTGAACATCCGAAGGTCGGTTTTCGTATGGGGTGTGGTTCTATTCGGTATACACGATTTTGGTTAACCATAGGTGGATACATTAAGCAACGATTTATCATAGGGTTTATTCTTTATTTCCGCATGTGACCTTTGTTGAAATATAAATGAGCCGCGTTTTGGCTACATTGGGTCATTTTGCCTTTCAGGTTTGGCATCATTTTTAGTTACATTTGCGCACAACTAGTGGAATAACACTTCTAGTATTTGTCAGAAGATACATTCCAGTCTATACACCATACATGCAGACAGTAAATACGATGGTTATAGACCGTGCTTGTGTACATGTTCATCCTAAGTATTGACTAATCGCTGATACGTCTAAAATGCATTTTCTTAACCCTTTCTCAGGTACACGCATATCTGCAGCAGACGACTTGGAAAATATTTAGTAAAAAATATGGATACTCTCTGTTAATGACAGAACGATTATTAGAAAAAAGTTAAAATAAAAAATATTGTGGCAAAAGAAGTTATTGTTCATTCACCAGCTTCTTCTTTTGTCATAATGTTTTCAAATGTCATCTGCTGCAGAGGCCCCAGAAAGCGTCTGTATGTGGGAAGCGTTAATTATTGATATCAATGTACTATAATGTCATGATTGATTTCCGGATTTCAATACAACCTTTAGCACAACCGATTTTAAACAGAAAACACAATCACATGGCAAAATTCTGTTGATAGCGGCATATATCACAACTCAAATGCACTTTTAATAGATAGATAGATACTTTATTTTCAACTTGTACAAAATAAGTACACCAATGTTACATATATACAAATTCAATTTCATATACAAATACAAATACAGATAAATACAATTTCAATTTCAATTTCAATTTCATAGACATGTTCTAATCTGGAACAAACATATTTATATTTCGTTGGTTTAATGAAAAGAATTAATCGGATTATCTGAGAGCAAAACTGAAAAAAAGCTCGGTGTTTATGGTTTCTTGTTGGGTCGTTTTGTAAGGTAGTACTTAATATGCATATATATAGGACACAAATAATATATTTTATCTTTCTAACTAACCTAAGGCAAACTTGATAGGTCATAGGTGAGCAATTGACCATGACGAGGTGACCCCTCCCTAATGTGTTTAGGGGAATATTGTAATCCGCTTTTGATGGAAAGCGTAGGGTGGGATTAACCTGTTAAATGGGATTACATGGTCTGGTCAGAACCCTCGCTTTTCTTGTAAGTTAACCCTTTCTCGCATATGACAATTCTGCAGTAGACGACTTTGAACTTATTTTGTCAAAAAGTGTAAAATCTCTATAATTGAATGGATAACCTATGACAAAAAGTAGAAAACATTGTGGCAAAAGGAGAAATTGCACGTTTTGTGCAATTTCTTCTTTTGTCACTATGTTTTCAAAAATCCGTCTGCTGCAGAGGCGTCAGAAAGCGTCTATACGAGGGAAAGGGTTAAATTGACATCACAGCTGTAAAATTATGTTCAACTGTTTTTCTAAATCGCTTTTTTTTTTTTATAAAACCCATTCTATTATATAATTAAAAAGAGTGTCCCTGTTCAACATTCAGACGTGAGTTGACGCATCATAATCGGACAACTTTTGAAAATATTGTGACAAAATGATGAATTACTAAAGATCTAGTGCTCAAAGCAAGCAATTTCTCCTTTTTTCACTATTGTTTCGTATCTATTCAACGATTATAGTTTTGTAGATATGTTTATAAAAAACGTAGTATTGGTTCATCGTTTCCGCGTAAAGACGTTACCAAGATACCGTTACGTATCCTTGTCTACTCTTCTCAATTATAATTATTACGATAAGTACTAAGTCCACATTTCAAAATAAATAATATCTGTTCGCTTAACCCTTTCAGCGAATTGTTTAAAGTAGACTCTTTCATGTTCAAACTCGGACGACTCTATTTTCATGTTATAGGATTTTTGGAATATCTTTATAACTCACAGCCAAACAATGCATATTTCAGGTGAGACAGCTCGTTACGAGCTGACTCACCTGAATTTGTATTGTTTGCAAAAAGCTCAATATTGCCTTTGGCGCTGAAAGGGTTTAAGGGTAGCCAATCAAAATTACATTTCTTCGAAAGTTAGACCTTTCTTTAAGGTTTAGAATCAGCATAGTTAGTGAATAGACATATTCATATTGTATTTAAAATAGTTAGGCCACCGGCCCATATTGCAATATATAACACTGATACAATTTAAATATAGCAGATACCTAAAATAACAATATTTTAGGTATACAGCTATGACGGCATACATGTATGTTTATTTTATACCGAATCAATGTGCTGCTTTTCTCAAATCAAAGCTGTTATCGATAATTTGTTGAATCCTGTAACACACCATAAAATCGTCAGGTCATTTTGAATCGCTGCTTCACTCAACACGAAGCTATTATCGATAATTTGTTGTTGAATCAACATAAAACACCATAACTGTGTCAAGTTATTTCGCACCACTCATTCCGAATCACATTGGCAATATATTTCCGTAATTGGTTTTGAATGTGTTCTAATCTTATGCAATCTTTCATAATATTTGTAAAAGTAAAGACTTCGAAAAATTCCTACACATTTAACCCCTTTTCCACATACAACAAATCTGCAGCAGACAACTTTGGAAACATCCAAGCAAACATATGGAAGCTCTGTATGAATGAATGAATGAATGAATGAAAACGTAAATATTGTACAGAGTTGAAAACACTGTGGCAAAAGGGAAAAATTTATCACTATTTTGAGCAATTTCTCCTTTCGTCACACTGTTTTAAAATTCGTCTGCTGCAGAGGCCTCAGAAAGGGTCTGTTTGAGGGAAAGGGTTTAATGCCGTATTCATTCACATCACCGATTGTGTTTTATTCAATGCCGTCTGGTAATCTGTTTTCTCAAATAGTTGATCATTGGTCACTTTTAAATATATTGCAGAAAATTTAATCTTTGAACTCCAAGTGGGGGATTTAATCCTATGCTTTGTCCATAAAACAACCGTTCAACTGTTGTTAACCCTTTCCCAAATACACAGGCTTAATGACACCTCTACAGCAGACGACATTTGAAAACATAGTGGGTCAAATAAGAAATTGCTCTCCTTCTGCCGCAAGGTTTTCGGCTTTATGGAGATTATTCGATTTTTTGCCCGAAGTTTTTCGTTGCCGTCTGCTGCACATAAGCACATTTGTTGTATATGACAGGGATGTAGATGTTATCTACGTCCCTGTGTGTGAGAAGGGGTTAAGGTGTTTTTTTTGCTTTGCTCAATTCACTTGACCGTTCACATGTTCATGGTATGATGATTTAAAAGTCTTCTGATTCGAGAGCATATAAATTAAGAAATGATGTATCATGACAAGTGGAATAATTATATTGACGTTTTGTCTAAGTAAATTGAACTGTCGAATAATGAAGATATAACAAGGTCAAAGATAAATAAAGTGTTCATAGTCTTTTTGGTCACGTGAGTGCGACGGAGGGCTAGTTTTGTTACAGCTTTTAAAACAGAGTCGGCAAAGAAGAAACTGCCCGTTGTATCACATTATTAACAAACGTATCCTTGATTGGAGACATGGTTATATTGTTGCTGTATATTTAGGAATCCGTCGTGGCCGAGTGGTTAAGACTAGGAATTTGGAATCGAGCGTCACGGGTTCGATCCCCAGTTGCGTCGGTCATGGTGGTGCAAGGCACATTTCCTAGCCTCGTACTTGTTTGTTTGTAACACAGTGATCATGAACTGTCGCCGTGATATAAATGAAGTAATGATAAAAACCGGCGTAAAACCCATATAAATCAAACAAACCAAACGCAGATTATAGATGCAATGTAATCGCTAAAATGTCGTCCAAAGTCTTAGGAGGACATTTTAGCGATTACATTGCATCTATAATGTATGCGTCGAATTAAAGAACAAAGGGTATTCGATTACCAGTGTTTACACCGACGTGGTTCATTAACTTAGTACACTAATATGCAAATAACCCCTTTACCAGAGGACGAGAAAAGAGGGAGTGAACAGGTCTTCTCCCCACAATATTTCTCTGATTACTCAACCACATCCTATGTTGTGGGTACTCAAAAGAATCGTCTCACTGAGACGACTCTTTTGAGTACCAATAACATAGGGTTTGAATGTAAAATTAAGATTTTAGAACTTGAAAAATGCCTATTATCTAGAGGTTTGCCTTTACCCTTTTTGAGACCACTTCTAATTCTTGTCTTTCCTAATACATGTATTTTGGTAATAATAATTCAAAGTTGTAGTTTTTTTCACAGAAATAAAATAATTTTGAGGTGAGTGTAGAGTGTTTTTGAAAAGATTGTAAAAAAAAGGAAGATATTTCTCCTTTTCATGCTATATCGATAAGATCTTTCAAAAACAAATCTAAAACACGGGACTTGATTGAGAAATGATTGAAATATCAGCTCCATAATATCAAACCTAGAGAATAAGCAATTTCACCGCGCCCATTTCAATAATTCTGCACGTTGCAAAGACGCAATTAGATTTAATCGTCAGATAAGTTCAAATGAGTCACAACGAAGGAAAAGCAATCTTCGAAAATTGAATAGCCCCGATTTACCCGTGTGAAGTCTGATCAGGATTTGTCCCTGTTGGGGATTAATCACTCGTTAATCTAGGCATTCTAAGATCATGGTACTTACTTGAAATAGACGGCAGTTGTATAACACTCTTGTCTGAATAGTCATTATCTTATATAGACTTAAGAGTTTATTCAAATTATATATATATATGTTTATTGAGGATATTTTCGTTCTGAGTTATGAGTTTCTTAAGTTGAGCCTCGCCACATGAAAGCAAACCAGTAAAATATTTTTAAAAGGTAAAGATTCAGACATTGTGAAATCTCTGGCTATCTTAAATTGACCTATAACCACTTTCGACTGATTAATCAGAGTGACCAACGAGGTAGACCCTGATCGGACTGCGCCTCTGTACATGCTGATCTCATTCGTACCAAAGCCAGGCAGTTTAATCACTACAATATGGATGTGGAGTTGATAACGTTAATGCGGAACTATGGTAGGGTGTGGTGCAATTATCTTGACTGTTCACTTTAATAGGAAACAGTTAAATGAATCCTTTCAATCATACAACAAATCTGCAGCAGACGACTATGGGAATATATAGGCAATACTTTAGGAATATGCAGCAGGTGACTATGGGAATATATAGGCAATACTTTAGGAATCTGCAGCAGGTGACTATGGGACTATATAGGTAATAATTTATGAAATGTCCTGAAATGAAAGTATACTTCTTGAATAGTGAGGATGACATTGTGTGCAGGTGTTTTAAAATGTCGAATGAGAAGCAATTTGGACTAGGAACGGATTAAGAACCCTTTGTATATGCAGCTTTGCATAGACAACACAAGGTGTTGTTTTATTATTTACCTGATATACTACTTGTTTGATTTGAAATATTCTCGGGGAAAACCATGTTCAATCAGGTAAAATGATATATGGAAACCCATGTGACACATGGACAATCATCTAGGGAAAACCCGTGTAGCATCTGGATATTTATATGTGGAAATCTATGTAGCATCTTAAAAAACCATCTGTGGAAACTCTATGCAGCATCTTGGGAAACCCAACTTAAATTTGAAACCTCTTTTTAGAACATCAGAAGTATGATTATGAAAACGTTGTTGGAAAATAGGAACTTGATTGTGTTGAGTACTTTTTTATTTTCCCAAAATGTTTTAAAATTTCGTCTGCTGCAGATACATCAAAATTCGTCTATTTCAGAGAAAGGTTTATTTAATTGTTGCTCTCATCCCAAACAAGCGTTACCATGTTTTTCTACAAGCTGATGTAACGCTTGTTCTAACTTTATCTATCTGTGTACATTATAGATCGATTTATTTTTTCTATTTATCATTGTTAATTTGTATATAATTAAATTTTAATTCACGATTTATTTTTTATTTTAGCATGCAGGGATTTTTTTTTTAAATGTTTTCATTTTTAAAATCCACATTGATAATAAAGATGAAGAAACTATTGATAATGTGTATTTGTTTTAAAAGATCCTTCGATTAAAAATAAAACTTCTATATGATTTGCCATCATTCAACTATTTCAAAATGAAAACATATGCAGTTGAAAAAAATATATCTGACTGATTGATTGTTTGGTCTTTTAGACCGCTTTCAACACTTTTCCAGTTATTTCACGGCGTTTCATGGATAAGTTAACAGTACTACTGGCGGACGCCCTACCATTATACCACCGAGGCGGTCAAAATAAATATCTGAACAGATAACAGTTTCAATCTATGTGGTATTGCTAAGTCAGATACAGTGTGTTATAAGGAGAATATATATTGACTCGGATCAGCATAAGGAATGTGCCGGCTGATCTGGATCGATACATTACACAGAGTTTATGATGTTGGTTTTCTCGCGGGACGGCTCATATCTTATCTCGCAATGTTTTCAGAATGTGGAAAACTCCCAAGTGGGGGTTAAAAGTCATGATTAACTGGGCATTCATGAACATATTTGTCAAATGATATTATTGCCCAACTGGACTTAAATTATCACAATAAATGTTGCGACCAGGAAGGACCTACAGGGGCGTAGCTTGGCAATAAGCAATTTGTAGGCCGTCTCGTGATGAAATCTACATTGTGGACTCTGCGTAAAGTATCAACCCGGATCAGCCTAAGCATGCCAAACAGGCGTACCCGGATATACATGTTTCGCCTCCTGTGGATTTCTGTTTCAGGAATCACTACTCTATCTATTCCCCCTTAGACGAAATGTGTCGGCAGGATCAGTCAGCGCAGGCTGATCTGGTCGATACATTACGCAGATGTGTATCACCGCAGCTGCATTTTGGGGGCATTTTTAGAAAAAATGTGTAGGCACGTGCCAACAATGCCTAAAGGGAGCTACGCGCCTGACCTAGATAAATATGCGCCTGTGATTGTCAGGCAAGTTTTCAATCGATGGATAGCACCAATACAAAGCTGCGCACGCATGTCTACTAACGGTTATCAACACGGATGTCAAAACCCACCCAATCTTGTTTGAAAGCGCGTGACGTAGGCTAATTAGTATGTTATGTATTTGAGACACAATGCATACTAAACAGTCGACTGGAAGGTTGTGCATCGATAATAATTTTTAAAACACTCGGAAATGCATCTATTGGCAATATTTAGTTACGCTCGTTTGGAATCAAGGAAACACACGGAAGTGAATGCATTCATCTTTATTGCACACACACACACACAAACACAACTGGTCGGTTCAAATGTATTAAGACACATTTATTGTAAAGCGTCAATGAACACTGATTTACATAGACATTTTATTCATATATTTAGGCCAGTGGCTCATAATACAGCATGTATATACTTGCAATTATTTATATCTAAAGAGTGACAATAACCATTTCACTTATATAAATATGTCAATTGAAATGGACCACATCATTCCACCTAGAAGGTCGCCATATTAATAAGGAAAGTTCTTCTGATAACAGTGTACGTAATTCAAATGCCTTAATTATGTATGTAGATCGTTGATTCATTATTGCATTCTCGTAACGAGCTGTGAGCTGTTTCACCTGGGATCAGCATTGTTTGCCTTTGAGTTGTCTGATTACATCATAAATGGATTCCCCTGATTTTGAACATGGAAGAGTTTACTTTCACACATCTGTAGGATAGCAGAAAAAGCGAGAATCGTCAACATCTTAAAAGTCGTTAAAGGCGATGGCTCACCATCCAGATGTCGTGGGTTCGAACCCAGGTTCGGTCAACCAATTAACGGATGATTTACAAAAAGTGTCATCCTTCTTCCACCAATGAGCTCAATAGCCAATGTCAGAAGGTAGCCAGTAACTTGAGAGGAGAGCCAATGCGAGAAAGTCGGGAAACATGGGTTGGGTGCACTGGACGTTGTGATATAACTCTGATAGACAATAGCGTCAAACTCAAGTCAATACATCTTCAGAAAGTTTAGGGTTCTACGCTTATTGTTGTTTTGCCTTTGCGTCCACATAAATCTAGTGCGATGGTTTCCTTCCGACGACTGTAACTAAATTTTGAAATATTAGATCTGCGTAGTTTAATTGTTAAGTCGTCTCACGTAAATCCATTGACAAATAGATGTTTTATGATAAAAGTAAAGTTATTGACCATACTACAGTGTATTCAATTGTTGATTTATGAAAGTGTAAAGTCGTAACTGAAATAAGATAAATGAGAAATGGGCAATAAAACTTGAAACTTGAGGATAATTGCGATTTTATTTATTTTCTAATATTGCATAATACTGTAGTACCCCTCCCTGAGAAAACAAACGAGTTGTGTTCTAATCCGAGTGTACAGGCGGCACATATATCCATAGCAGTCGCCGTGTTGCTTACGTAGCAGCTGATCTAGATCTGTACTGTTGGACAACCACCATAATCTATACAGTTTATTTCAGTGATATATTTGTTTGTTTTGTGTTTTACGCCGCTTTCAACACGTTTAAGTTATATCAGGGCGTTTCCTGGGTAAGTTATCAGTATTACTGGTCCATTTATCCTGACACCAGCCAGTCAGTCGTAATGCTATCCCTGCAATCCTGACACCAGCCAGTCAGTCGTAATGCTATCCCCGCAATCCTGACACCAGCCAGTCAGTCGTAATGCTATCCCCGCAATCCTGACACCAGCCAGTCAGTCGTAATGCTATCCCCGCAATCCTGACACCAGCCCATCAGTCGTAATGCTAACCCCCGCAATCCTGACACCAGCCAGTCAGTCGTAATGCTAACCTCCGCAATCCTGACACCAGCCAGTCAGTCGTAATGCTAACCCCGCAATCCTGACACCAGCCAGTCAGTCGTAATGCTATCCCTGCAATCCTGAGCGCACAGAAGTGCAGCCATTATTACCACTTTTAAAGTATTTTCAGTGATACAACAAATCGTTTTAATCACACACCTATGTGAAAAGAATAATGTCTTTTTAACAAAGTTACCCCTTTCCCTCCTACAGACGCTTTCCAAAGTCTGTGAACCAGACGACTTTTGAAAACAGTGTGACAAAATGAGAAATTGCTCATGATGATCAATTTCTCCCCTTTACCACAATGTTTTCAACTCTATTCAGATATTAGATACTTTCATTTTTAGAGATTTTTCATATTTTGCCTAGATGTTTTCAAAGTCGTCTGCTGCAGATTTGTTGTATGTGGGAAAGGGGTAAAACGTTATCGGGAACATACTAATTTTGCCAGTCCCTGCAGGAAAAAAGCATTTCCGAAACATCGCGTGAAAAAAAAAACTTGCTTAAAAGTTTTAAACGCTATCTTAATGATATCTCCTATCATGTCCGTGTGATTTCGTAGAACGTTCTCAAACCAAACAACACAATAATATCATACCACGTATAAGATTAAAACTTTTCGATACCTGTGGATGCGAATCTATACGGCCCATTTTTTCCCCGGCAACGATTAATTTAAATCGCCGTCCATTCAGGATACAAACCAGCAACATTTAGCAATTTCAATCTAATTTACATATTTGTATAACAGGCTCCTCTGTGCCTGTGATTAATTGGAAATTGGCATGAATACATCTTGACACAATTAATAGTTACGACGTTGAGATTCTGAACCGAGGTGTCATAGACATTCAAAGGGGGGTACCTTAACCCTTTCCCTCATATAGACGCTTTCTGACGCCTCTGCAGCAGACGGCGTTTTGAAAACATAGTGACAAAAGAAGAAATTGCACAAAACGTGCAATTTCTCCTTTTGCCACAATGTTTTCCACTTTTTGTCATAGGTTATCCATTCAATTATGGAGATTTTCTATGTTTTGACAACATACGTTCAAAGTCGTCTGCTGCAGAATTGTCGTATGAGGGAAAGGGTTAAAGCAGACGGCGTTTTGAAAACATAGTGACAAAAGAAGAAATTGCACAGAACGTGCAATTTCTCCTTTTTGTCACAATGTTTTCCACTTTTAGTCATAGGTTATCCATCTGACAAAATACGTTCAAAGTCGTCTGCTGCAGAATTGTCGTATGAGGGAAAGGGTTAAAGCAGACGGCGTTTTGAAAACATAGTGACAAAAGAAGAAATGCACAGAACGTGCAATTTCTCCTTTTTGTCACAATGTTTTCCACTTTTAGTCATAGGTTATCCATCTGACAAAATACGTTCAAAGTCGTCTTCTGCAGAATTGTCGTATGAGGGAAAGGGTTAAAGCAGACGGCGTTTTGAAAACATAGTGACAAAAGAAGAAATTGCACAGAACGTGCAATTTCTCCTTTTTGTCACAATGTTTTCCACTTTTAGTCATAGGTTATCCATCTGACAAAATACGTTCAAAGTCGTCTGCTGCATAATTGTCGTATGAGGGAAAGGGTTAAAGCAGACGGCGTTTTGAAAACATAGTGACAAAAGAAGAAATTGCACAGAACGTGCAATTTCTCCTTTTTGTCACAATGTTTTCCACTTTTAGTCATAGGTTATCCATCTGACAAAATACGTTCAAAGTCGTCTGCTGCAGAATTGTCGTATGAGGGAAAGGGTTAACTCCCCTTTACCAAATAAAACAAATCAGCAGCAGAATACTTTGAAAACATCCAGGCGTATCAAGGATTGATTGATTAGGGTTTAACGCCGTTTTTAACAATTTCTCATATCATATCACGGCGGCCAGTTCACCTACTCATGTGTTTTCTGGTTTTCTCACACCAGTACTCCACACAACAATCTTCCCAAGCAACTGGCTGCTTTTCCACATAGACTTAGTCCATTGGTGGAAGACGAATAACGCATGTCGCAATGACTTTTGTCAAACGTCGGAAAGAACGTTGGCCGAGCCGGGATTCGAACTCACAACCCCTGGATTGACAGCCCGCGTCGTTACCGACTGAGCTACCGGGACTCGACATCCAGCGTATCAAGGAAAGATATATATTAAATGAAGGCATAGTTACTGAAAAAAGGTGAAAACATTTTGGCAAAGGAAGAAATTGCTGGTTTTGAGCAATTTCTCCAATGTTACAATGTTTTCCGAAGTTGCCTGCTGCTTAGGCGTCAGAAAGCGTCTCTTTGTGCGAAAGGATTAATTAACTACATTGCTAAAACAGAGTAGACATTTCTGGTATGCTAGAAAAAATAAATTGAACTTCTAGTGAAAACAAAGTATCTAGCTGTTTATCCTCTTCGGATTGACCGCCCCGGTGGAATAGTGGTAAGAGGGTCCACCTCGAGGACGGGATACCAGGGTTTGATCCCTGGTCGGGTCATACCACAGACTTAAAAAATTGAAGAAGTGGATTCCTTCCTTGACCCCCAGAGTCGCGTGCTCGGATAAATTTTAACCCTTTCCCACATACGGCTAATCTGCAGGAGACGACTTTGAAAACATGGTTACAAAAACCTGAAAAATCTCCATAAAAGATAGCTTAATTTGTTAAATAAAGTTGAAACATTGTGGCCAAAGGTGAAATTGCTCATCATCAGCCATTTCACCTTTGGCCACATCGTCTTCAAAAGTCGTCTGCTGCTATTGCGTCAAAATGCGTCTGCAGGTGGGAAAGGGTTAAACTGATGCGATGCTGTCAGGATAAGCCATCCAGCATTACTGGTAATTCACAAAGGAAACACCGTGATTTGATTGAAGTAGTTTTAACCATTTCCCTCATAAAGACGCTTTCTGACGCCTCTGCAGCAGACGGCTTTTTGAAAACATAGTGACAAAAGAAGAAATTGCACAGAACGTGCAATTTCTCCTTTTGCCACAAATGTTTTCCACTTTTAGTCATAGGTTATCCATTCAATTATGGAGATTTTCTATGTTTTGACAAAATACGTTCAAAGTCGTCTGCTGCAGAATTGTCGTATGAGGGAAAGGGTTAAAGCGGCGTAGAAGACTGATATAAAACACTGATAAATTACTCCTTTCCGGGCTCACTGAAAGCAATAGGGGCGTGTAACCTACACTTCTAGCATTCTATCTGAAGTTAGAGATAATTGCTCGTTTTTACAAAATATTGTATTATCGTTTTCATTCTAATTCTGAATTCATAAAGTGATATAATGTCTGATTCTTTTGAGTACCCACAACATAGGATGTGGTTGAGTAATAAGAAATATTGTGAGGAAAAGACCTGTTCACTCCCCCTTATCTAGTTCTCTAGAATGCATTCCGAATCGATGAAGAATACGAACCAAGGTTATGGATTATTACAATTTGGTGGGAATTGAGGGTTCTAGGTTAACTGTCCGCAGATAATTACAGACTCTTCTGAACATTCACTCTTCGAATAACCAACAAGAGCTACATTCGCATATACGGCGTAGTGTTAGGGTGTAAATCAATTTCACGACCTGATCGGTTCAAAAGTTCTGGTGGCGCTACCATCTGAAATAGCCGCTAACATAGAAAAGATTACCGCGTTGAATATTGTATCAATTAAAGCAGTGACGTTCGTTTCTTCATTCGTGCATCATCTTCACAGATTGTAAGGCGGACGTTTGTATAAGGATAATACGATCGAACAAAAAGTAGGCATTTATAACCAGCTTTAGAATGCGTCAGATGTAAACATCTTTTCATATAGAAACGGAAATCTGTTTTAAGAGCGTTTGTGAATATAATTGTGGGTGTGTTGACGTAATTGGAAATTTAATCTTGTTTGCGCTTTTAAACCCTTCCGACACCCTTCTTCAAAACACACGAATACATATGAGCCGTTCACCGAGAAAACCAACATTGTGGACTTTGCGTAAAGTATAGACCATAGACCCGGATCAGTCTAAGCATGCAGCACAGGCTAACCCGCACAGACACTTTTCGCCTCCTGTGGATTTTCTGTTTCAGGAATCATTACTCTAAATCTCTTTCCTCCTGAGACGGAATGTGTCAGTCCAGATTAGCCTGCGCGGACTGCGCATGTTTATCTGGGGCGATACATTACGCAGAGTCCATACTGTTGGTTTTCTTATGGAACGGCTTATATTATGTCAAAAGGAAACATGTATATTCTCTCCTTCTTACTTTCTAATTTCTATGTCCGCAAACCCATTTCCTCATATGTACGTTTTTGGCCTGGGGCTTTAGCCCCTGGTCATAGTAGTAATACCATTTTTTTTGGAGTTTGCTGTTAGCACCAAACAACGCATGAGAAACTACGCGAGAAAAATAGTTCATCATGGAGTCAACAAAACTGCATTTAAAAGGTTAGGATCTCCCCCATAAATATCATTTTAATGTTGTTGGAACATCAGTAAAAACTTAAGGCGTGAGCTCTCCAATATAAGTTTAAGAAATGCTTTAGAAATTAATGCGTCGAGAGGTCAAATATGGACGCTTGTTAACATTATTAACATTCGCGAAGAGGTACGGAAAAAAAGAAACAAGTCACGTGAAATATACAGTGGCGGATTAACCTGAAAAATTAATAGTAAACAAAGAAAAAGCGTGGCAAATGTAGTGGCGTATTTATCAGGGCCCATAGGGCCCGTGCCCGACTCCCCCCACCCCACGAAAGAAGTCACGTGAAATATACAGTGGCGGATTAACCTGGCGGCCGTAGGGCCCGTGCGTCGAAAAATCCAACCTTCCAGCAGCCCCCAGGCCGTCAGCACTGCAGTGCTTTTATTACTTCTCTTCAGCTGACGACTTTTGAAACAATTGTGGCAAAAGGAGTAATTGCTCATAATCAGCAAAATCCCATGTTTGCCACAATGTTTTCAACCATTTTCAATATTTCATTTTCGAGATTTTTCAAATATCTGACAAGGCTTATTTTGTAGTTAATACAGCAAAAGTTTAAAATGTTATTTTGTTTGCAGCATGTTATTTCCTTATTTCCTTATTTCGTTTATTGAGTCCTCAAATTATTAACACAATTTAACAGTTAACTTGTTATCAACTAGGCGACAGACACTCGGCAGCTTATATACTTAATATGACATTGTTATGATAATTAACAGTCATATATAATTTAAATAGGTAATACTCAAGACTGCTGTAAACATTTGTTATAGTTTTTCTTAAATGTTTTAACGCTAAGCAATACTATATGTCACATGGGATATCATTCCATATAGATTTACTATGATATGTGAATGAGTCCTTCATACAATTGGTACGAGGTACATGTATATCTTTAAAGACTAGATCCTTATTTGATATTGATCGCAGCTTAGTTTCAGAAAAATGTATCATATCTGCCATGTATGATGGTACCATAGTAGTCATAGTTTTATAAATAAGGACAACTGTATGATACTAACATCGATCAGCACATGTAAGCCACTTTAATTCTTAAATGTTCAACTGAATGAGTTTTTGTCGATTTTTATGCCCCCGGAATCACCGATTCGGTGGGCATCTAGTTTTTGGCCTGTCTGTCTGCACGTCTGTCGAACACAACTTTAACCTTGACCACTACTTTTGAACCATAACAGGTACGGCTACCATATTTCACATGTGTATTTCTTGTGACATGACCTTTCTGTCAGTACCATCATTTTAGACCTTGCGACCTTGACCTTTGACCTAGATGTTGCCATTCTCGAAAAAAACTTTAACCTTGACCACTACTTTTGAACCAAAACAGGTACGGCTACTATATTTCACATATGTATTCCTTGTGACAGGACCTTTCTGTCAGTACCAAATCTTTTGACCTTGCGACCTTGACCTTTGACCTAGATGTTGCCATTCTCGAAAAAAACTTAAACATGACCACTTCTTTTGAACCATAACAGGTACGGCTACCATATTTCACATGTGTATTCCTTGTGACATGACCTTTCTGTCAGTACCAACATTTTTGACCTTGCGACCTTGACCTTTGACCTAGATGTTGCCATTCTCGAAAAAAAAAATAACCTTGACCACTACTTTTGAACCATAACAGGTACGGCTACTATATTTCACATGTGTATTCATTGTGACATGACCTTTCTGTCAGTACCAAAATTTTGACCTTGCGACCTTGACCTTTGACCTAGATGTTGCCATTCTCGAAAAAAACTTTAACCTTGACCACTTCTTTTGAACCATAACAGGTACGGCTACCATATTTCACATGTGTATTCCTTGTGACATGACCTTTCTGTCAGTACCAACATTTTTGACCTTGCGACCTTGACCTTTGACCTAGATGTTGCCATTCTCGAAAAAAACTTTAACCTTGACCACTACTTTTGAACCATAACAGGTACGGCTACTATATTTCACATGTGTATTCCTTGTGACATGACCTTTCTGTCAGTACCACAAATTTGACCTTGCGACCTTCACCTTTGACCTAGATGTTGCCATTCTCGAAAAAAACTTTAACCTTGACCACTACTTTTGAACCATAATAGGTACGGCTACCATATTTCACATGTGTATTCCTTGTGACATGACCTTTCTGTCAGTACCAACATTTTTGACCTTGCGACCTTGACATTTGACCTAGATGTTGCCATTCTCGAAAAAACTTTAACCTTGACCACTACTTTTGAACCATAACAGGTACGGCTACCATATTTCACATGTGTATTCCTTGTGACATGACCTTTCTGTCAGTACCAACATTTTTGACCTTGCGACCTTGACCTTTGACCTAGATGTTGCCATTCGGGGGGCATCAGTGTTTCACAAACACATCTTGTTTAAGTATGGTTTTGGCAATTCTCTAAAATGTTTATTCGTATGACGATTAGATACTCTACCTCAAACAGAACGACAGTTATCTATAATTGGTAATATATAAGCATTATAAAACATAGCCTTCATGTCTGGTGTAAGGAAATAGATACTATGTTTCAGGGGTGAAATCTTATTAAGTTTTTATTCATCTTTTTACAATCGCTATCAGTTTTCACTTTCCGGTTTAATTTGTTATCAACGTATTCGCCATATATGTATTTTGTGTGTTGTACCGTTTTCTAATATTGCACCATTCACTTACAGATGAAGTATTTGAGTATATCTCAAATAATAGGGAGAACCAATTGTCATACACTTGGTCTTTAATAGGTTCAGTGTCATGTTATTTATTTTACACCATTTCTGTATACAATTTAAGTCATTTTGTAACTTGTTTTCAATTTATGCAAATTTATATCCGGTTTCAAATATAGTCGACTCTTCTGCATACACAATCTAGATTCATGCTTGGTTTTGAGAATGACATGTCATTTATGTACAGAATAAACAGAAGAGGTCACAGACACAGACGAGTTACGAAAACTTGATAGGAAAAGGATAGATTATTCACAACCAGCTGTTTCTCCCTTTACCCTAAACGTCCCAAAAGTGTATACCAGGCGTGTTATATGTTAAATGCTGCGCGATTAACCCGTAATTTTATAAAAGCAGACGAAAAACTACCATGTCAGGTAAAATTAAGGATTGTTTTTGCATGATATGTCTAGCATTTATCTACCTACCTCTGTTACCATTAATAAACTTGTTGACCAATGGTCATCGTTCAATAGAACGCACTATTTCCATTGATACTAATAAGCATCATAATGTTTTACAGAAAGAAAAAAAGTGCACGTGTGTTTAAACACCACCATGAAATAAGCGCGATGAGAAACTTTCGACATAAACATAAATTGAAAGAAGGTTGATATTACGCGAAAGTGATCATCAAGTCTCGAACTTTTGTAAAGATGCGCTCGAAGATTCTCTGTAAGAACGGAATCGATTCAGCATAGGGTCAAATGTCCCAATACGACGAAATAACACTTTGTTGCGGGTCGTCCTTTACACGAAATTCGATCCGCGTCGGCTTCTTTCACAGTGAAACGTTAAAGACTGAGGCGAGTCCGTGCATATATATGTACATATATCGATGTGACATCTAACAAAAAGCTAGAAGTGTAGCTTTATTTGTGTCTACCTATAAACAGCTACCGGGTGTGTACCAGGTGTGTAAAGCCAACACGGATGTGAGACAAATACCCGTTTTTGTTTGTTTTTAGAATAGGGAGTTTCACTTTTGATGTTCGTCATACTTCATTAAATCGAGATTTTATCTCTCATTTCATCACGACACGAAGTAACACTGTGCATAAATTATAACAAAATAACAAAAATATACAATAAAGTCGTCATTACAGTCGGATGTTATTGATGATTGAGGTCAATACGTTCTTAACAGTCGACATGACATTTCAGGAGTCGTTTGCTTTGATAATATCAAAGGAAATCTTCTAAAACCTACCTGTATACTTGTAAGTAGACTCATTACATCCACCTATAGAGTTGTAACTAAACTTATTACAACTAATAGTAGAATGGTAAGCAAATTGTAAGCAGACTTTTAAATATCTACCTGTAGAATTGTTAGCAAACTTATTACAACTAATTGTAGAATTGTAAGCAAATTATTACACGTACCTGTAGACATTTAAGCAGACTTTTAAAAACCTACCTGTAGAATTGTAACCAAAATTATTACAACTAATTGTAGAATTGTAATCAAATTATAACACGTACCTGTTGAATTGTAAGCATACTTTTAAATATCTACCTGTATAATTGTAACCAAACTTATTACAACTAATTGTAGAATTGTAAGCAAATTAGAACACGTATCTGTAGAATTGTAAGCAGACTTTTAAATACCTACCTGTAGAATTGTGAGCAAACTCATAACACATACCTGTGGAATTGTAAACAAACTTATTACACCTACCTGTATAATTGTAAGCAGACTTATAAAACCTACCTGTAGAATTGTAAGCAAACTTATTACACCGACATGTATAATTGTAAGCAGACTTATCACACCTACATGTATAATTGTAAACAGACTTATAACACATACTTGCAGAATTGTAAGCAAACCTATTACACCGACCTGTATAATTGTAAGCAGACTTATTACACCTACCTGTAGAACTATAAGCAGACTTATTATACCTACCTGTAAAATTGTAAGCAAACCTTATTACACCTACATGTATAATTGTAAGCAAACTAATTACAAGTACCTGAAGCATTGTAAGCAAACTTAGTATAGCCTACCTACCTGTGGTATTGTAAGCAAAGTTATTACACCGACCTGTATAATTGTAAGCAGACTTATTACACATACCTGTATAATTGTAAGACTTATTACACCTACCTGTAGAATTGTAAGCAGATTTATAACACATACATCTAGAATTGTAAGCAGACTTTTTATATCTACCTGTAGAATTGTAAGCAGACTTATTACACCTACCTGTATAATTGAAAGCAAACTGTATTACACATACCTGTAGAATTGTAAGCAGACGTATAACACCTACCTGTAGAATTGTAAGTAAAACTTATTACACATACCCTTATAATTGTAAGCAAACCGTATCCACCTTCCTGAATAAATTGTAAGCTAACTTATCACACCCACCTGTAGTATTTTGTAAGATCTTTTGATACAGAGATGTCATATGGGTTTGATTCCACCAAGTTTATTTATTGAAGAATGCCAAATATCAAGCATTCGTCTTCAACCAAAGGAATGATAGTAAGGTAGTCGGCTGCCGTAGGAAGAATGTCTCTTCCCTTCTTCGAATATGGCCAATCCAGTCCCATCACCTCCTTCTTTTAGCCATGCTCATAATTTAAAGACGAGAGGTCAGATGCATTTATAACTTTATTTGGTACGATTAATAGATAAAATAACCCTTAAGCTATATCGAATGTAGAACCGTTTACATCTTAATATCATTTAAAAACATCGGTATTGAAACCTAAGAGGTAAACACAATATTCACACTTTACTATTATATAAGATTTAACTCGTTCGGCGCCAAAGGCAATATTGAGCTTTTTGCAAACAATGCAGATTCAGATGAGTCAGCTCGTAACGAGCTATCTCACCTGAAACCTGCATTGTTTGGCTGTGAGTTATAAAAATATTCCAAAAATCCTATACCATGAAAATAGAGTCGTCCGAGTTTGAACATGGAAGAGTCTACTTTAAACAATTCGGAGCTGAAAGGGTTAATTGAAAAAAAAAAAAAATCGATTTGTTTTTTAAATTAAATCTTCAATGTAATAGTATTACCTCTTAAGCTACGATACGATACTGCTACCTGTGGCCGTGTTCAGACTTTTCCTTCACTTCCTTGTTAACATCAACGTATCGTGACATTGATATTTTTTGTTATCCCTTTTCCACATGTAGACGTATTTTTTATGCCCAGGCAGCTTATACACACATTGTGGCAAAATGAGAAAATGCTCCCGATGAGCAGTTACTTCCATTAACACATTTTCTAGTTCACTTTTATTCAACAAATATGTTTTCATTTATATATATTTGCCATATTATTTTTACCAAGGTGACCTCATGAGGATTTGTTGTATGCGGGGAAGGGTTGACATAGTGGTAACTCTTGTAATGTTCTTTGGAGCAAGAATTCTACAAATGCGTTTCCTATTGTGATCGTTTTTTTGACATATGAACATGATTAACCAGTTAAGCAATATAGATTGTTCTTTGGCATTGCATGTCTAGTAGCAGTTGTTATCGGGGAAGGTACGCTGAACGCCCCTCGGTGCTGAAGAAGTGGTAGAGTGTCCGCCTCGGTTGCGGGAGGTCGTGTGTTCGATCACCGGCCGGGTCATACAAACTACTTTTAAAATGGTGTTAATGGCTGTTCTGCCTGACGCACATGCCTACGGGGTTAGCATTACGAATGACCGACTGGTGTCTGGATAACTGGACCAGTATAATTGGTTACCCAGGAAACGCCGTGGTATAACCGATATATTGTTGAAAGTGGCGTCAAACAATCAATAATCATACATCCCTTACTATAACGTTCTCCAACGAAATAATTTTTATATAAGCCACCGTTCAGTCTGTTCGCCACCATGCAGCCTGATCAGGATCCTGTTCGCCATATAGTCACTCAAGCATCCTAAAAGAAACATGAAACAAGTTATAAACAAAAGTTGTTCTTAGAGGTAATGAGCTTTACAACATAGCATGTCTAATAGTGTATGTCAGGGAAATTAGTGAGAATGATATATAAGATGAATACAATTTGGTTTTATGGATTGTGAACATGAAAACGTGTTATACGAGTACACAGATGTCGTCTCCCATTTAAATGAAATAACTTAGTCGGCGCGCCCTTTGGAAATGGTGTAGCAATCAAAAGGTTATAGATACAACCAGTTTGTGGGTTAACCTTTCAAACTCCGAATGAACTTAGGTTTATTATTTATGTATTGACTCCAAACCTCATATTGTAATGGTCCACTTTAAAATTTACGAAAATCAGTGGTATATTTACTAATTTACTAAATATGCGATAGTGATATATATATATAAGAGGAGATGAAGAATCTAGTCGCCATTTATGGTTCATGTCAGACGCACTAATTTACTAATTTATAGTACGCTGAATACCAGATTCGATGTTACTTCATTTCTGGATTAACAATTTACGTTACGGGGTGTGAACAAGCGAACTTTGACGTATAAATATAGATATAATTGCACAAGAACCGTGTCTAGCGATTTTGGGGTCTTTTTGAATCGCCGGATTTACATAACGTCAAGCAACATTGACATATCAGAACTCTAAAAAATGCGTTTTGCATGCTCTAAAATCCTTATTAGACCATTTAACCACATGTTGTGGGTACTCAAAAGAATCGTCTCAATTAGACGATTCTTTTGAGTACCCACATCATAGGATTTGGATTGATAATAAGAGAGAATAGCTGTATACCCTTACTTACTTGGACCTCTGCATATAACTAGTAGTCTAGTAGGGCTAAACTTCAATACCTTTGGTCTGAGAAATGCATTTAGTTCTATATAACATGAGTCTTCAATGTACGTAGATACATTAACTCTTTCCCACGCGACTAATTTTGACGCGTCTGCATCAGACGACTTTTGAAAACTACGTGACAAAAGGGGAAATTGCTCACAACGAGCAATTTCTCCTCTTCTGCACGATGTTTTCAACTTTTTTGAGTAATTGTACCTACACTTATAGAGATTTTCCATATTCCAGCATGGCAAACATTGTTGGTAAAGGTGAAGTAGCTCGTTAGAGGAGTTTCTTTACTTTGATAGAGTCTGTGCTGTATCAGGGAAATGGCTTACACACCTCTTTTTCGCACGCTACAGGTAGCCGGCATAATTCTAAACGACTCGTACATTATTGGACAC
Source organism: Serripes groenlandicus (assembly GCA_031761405.1). Classification (NCBI taxonomy): domain Eukaryota; kingdom Metazoa; phylum Mollusca; class Bivalvia; order Cardiida; family Cardiidae; genus Serripes; species Serripes groenlandicus. The sequence continues at coordinate 162,965,546 of JASEVX010000001.1, read as the reverse complement.
GTATTTAACGTGTACGCCAGTTTCTTTATGGCTATGTTCTGTCAGCTAATCGAATAATATGATAGAATACGTAAGCCAACAGCTGTTCCATGGTATTGATCAAGCTGTATGATGAATAATGCTTACCAACCTTTTATTGACCCATTTAATACATTTATTCTACTATATCCATTGAATTAATGTCCGATGACGACCGATACGACACTTATGCAGAGTGACGGATCAATTCCGTGCAACGAACCGCGACAGCGTTTTACGACATAGGGATTTACTGTTAACCCTTTCCCTCATACGACAATTCTGCAGCAGACGACTTTGAACATATTTTGTCAAAATATAGAAAATCTCTATAATTGAATGGATAACCTATGACGAAAAGTGGAAAACATTGTGCCAAAGGGGAAATTGCTCATTTTGAGCAATTTCTTCTTTTGTCACTATGTTTTCAAAAGGCCGTCTGCTGCAGAGGCGTCAGAAAGCGTCTATATGAGGGAAAGGGTTAACCGGCTCGGTAGATCTACACTGTACGTTTACGTATGTAACAGGATCACAAAAAATCTTCTATAAATCCAGTATTACTAAACGTAATTCTAATTGAAAAAGGCCATATTAAAAAAGATATATATATTAAAGAAAAACTGTCGTATGTGTTACAAAGATTCCCTTTTGTGGACGAATTCGTCTTTCTCTTGATTTGCATTATTACCAATAAACCAGGACCTCGACCTATGTATAAATGACTCTTTAGACCCTTTAGATTCATTGAATGTGTCAATGTCGCACTTAGTTACATTTACTGGAAACTAGAAACGCAAAACCCCCCAAAGAGAACTGATAACAAATGTTGATGAAAACATGCTTTTAAAAAAAGTTTTACACATTGATGAAAGCAAATTGTTTGTAATTGTATTAACCCTTTCCTACATTAAGACGTTTTCAGACAACTCTACAATTCTTAATGTGTTGAGATATTCCCTAGTTTTGACTTGATGTTTTCAAAGTCGTCTGCTAAACATGTGTTGATTTCTAAGCAAACCAGAAAGGAAAAAGGTTTATGTTACAGATACGCCAACATTTGTTTCTATAAGCAGTAGCCACGTTGTATGACAACACTTTCGAATAGTTGCGGTCAGTGATTACCCATTGGTCAAGAAATTCACTGTTTGGCATCTAGTGAAAAAGAAACAACCAGAAACCATCTCGATAAAAACCGGAAATGGTTACACAACGGATGTACAATGATCCCTTCATGAGCAATTTCTTCTTTGGCTACAATGCTTTCAACTGAATTCAACAAGTGTTCTTTCATTTTCCACACATGTTTGTAATTGTATTAACCCTTTCCTACATAAAGACGTTTTCAGACAACTTTACAATTCTATCAGAATTGGGATAACAATAGCCGCGTCGTATGATGACACTTTTGAATAGTTGCGGTCTGTGATTACCCATTGGTCAAGATATTCACTGTTTGGCATCTAGTGATAAAGCCAAACAGAAACCAAACGGGGCAACAAACAAAACAGAGAGACGTAGGACGCGCGGCCTTCCTCTCTTTGGGCTCTCCCCGTTTATGAGCAATTTCTTCTTTGGTTACAATGCTTTCAACTGAATTCAACAAGTGTTCTTTCATTTTCTATATTATTGACTTGATATTGTATAACTTCACGCTGCCGTTTTTGTGAATGCGGGAAAGGGTTAAGGTATTTCCTCGGGTAACGTGGCCATACATCTATTTGATGTATGCCTCGTTTGCAGAGTAAACATACTAGTAAAAAACTTCTTTTTTATACTAATTTTAGTATTGACAGTCCCTCCAGAATTTACCTTTCAGGAGTATAAGTCGAACTTTTATTGCGCTATTAAATAACTTAACCCTTTCCCACCTGCATACGAATTTGACGCAATAGCAGCAGACAACTGTTGAAAACATTGTGGCCAAAGGTGACATTGTTCATGATGACCAATGTCTGCTTTGGCCACAATGTTTTCCAATTTTCTTTTTAACAATTAAGCTATCTTTTATGGAGATTTTCAGATTTTTAGCACTATATTTTCAAAAGTCGTCTGCTGCAGATATGTTGTATACGGGAAAGGGTTAACGCCTTCATAGTTTACCGAGTGCTTTGATGAACGATACTATTTTTTTTACAGGGCTAAAAGACAAGTTTTGCGACGACATGGAGAATCCTTCAGTAACAAATAACTGTTATATATCGTCATCGTAACTAAGCCAATCCGCTTATACCCCATCACACCTAACGAAGTTCCTACTGCATCCTTGGAGTTCTTAAACAAATGCTAGAACTCCGCTACAATGCCGTGGTTTTCGAGAAAATCAAAGAAAATGTGAAATTGTCATGTCCATGCAATGGCCGCGCCACGTTCTAGCTACGTTCATGATGCGTTGGTGGAGTACCCACTGAGTTATATGCGCGAGTACGCTACGTGCATGCGGCGTCGGAAGGGTTTCCACTTCGTTCTCGCTACGTCCGTGCATGCATATTGAGACGCGTTGTAGCTACGTCTATACTGCCTCCTCCACGTCACTATAAATGGTCCTGCAAGTTGACACATTTTTTCATTCGGTATTCAGAAGTCAAACAGCGAAGAACAGTCATTATTTAATAGACACAATCATAATTAACCTCTGACCAGCGTCATGCCACCAAAGAGGGTCAGGCAACAGCAGAAAGCACCGGCTGGCCGTGGGAAGAAGCGACAGAACCCCATCCGTTCCCAAATTGAATCAAGTAGCAGTGAATCTGAGGCCCCTGTACCACTCCACTCCTCCTTCACCAGAAAGGCACGCATCGCCTAGCGGAGATGAAACCTCCGTGACCGCCGGTGAGGGGAAGAAGTCCTTCAAGTCAAATATCTTCACTGACCTCAGCCCTGAGCAGGAGGAAGAAATGGTGGAGTGGTTGGAGGTGAACTCGGTCATATTCAGCAGGAAGATGGCAGCGCACAAGGACAGTCAAAAGAAGGCACTATACTGGAAGGTCAAGGCAGAGGCTATAGGGAGGACGTAGCGACAACTGCATTTGCGTAGTGGACGCGCAGTAGACAATGACGGAGTTATCACTGCGTTGTTGCTACGCTCTAACCGTCAATACAACGTCTCCGCTACGTCTACGCTACGTCAATGGCGCTGTTAGTACATACTAAGTAGGTCCTTAATGCGTCCTGTTCGGTCGACGTCCGCGCTACGTGGATTTTGAACATGTCCAAAGGCCACGTAGCAGTAACGCGGTCTCTGGAGACCATGGAGACCATACCACGTCAATGAACAGTCCCAACTGCGTCCTCAGTACGTTCTAGGAGTTCGCACTGCGTTCTGGCCCCTTTTTATGGACGCAGCGAGGTCTTCATGGACGTACCTCTAATGTGATGGGGGTATTAAAGAACCAAATAGTCTTGTTATCAACTCGCGTGCTATTATGTAGGGAATATAAGGTTGCAGTAGTGATACTGGGTTCGGTATTGAACTACGAGGGGCGTGGGAAATTGATATCCCGCGAGACCGAAGGTCGAGAAAGATGTCAAATTTAACACGCCCCGAGTAGACAATACAAAGCAAAATATCGCTGATGCAACATAATTTACCTTTTATTTTATACCTTATATAACAAGACAGAATAAAGAAAAACAAATATACACATTTCTATATTTTAAATAACGAACTAACACAATTTACACGTAAAATAAAATTCGGGACTGGCGTTATGAACCACGCCCCTCTACCCAATTTTGAAAGACGTGAATTCATATTTTATGTCGTCACACTATATTTCAGTGACGTACCATCACCATATTTGACCTTGTCAAATACGGAATTTTACTGCGCATGACCATATTAAGCCTATATTAACACAATTTATATTTGAGACAACTGGCTTCCTTAAACAAATCACTCATACAACCAATCTACAGCAGACGTCTTTGAAAAGATTTAGTCAAAACTATGGAAATTCTCTATAAATGAAAGAACACTTTTTTTAAAATGAAAGTAGAAAACATTTCAGGCAAAAGGAGAAATGTCCTAATATGAACAAGTTATAATTTTGCAACAATGTTTGCAAAAGTCGTCTGCATTAGAGACTTCAGAAAGCGTCTGTATGTTGGAAAGGGTTAAAACATCGATGAAAGATGAATGACTATGTTGCATTTTGTCAAATGTCAGAAAGAATTGATTGATTGGATTTCAAATACACGGTCCCCGACCCTGCAGCCCTCGACTTGAGTTACAAAGTTATCGAGACTCGACAGATTCAGAAGTATTAGAAACTTTGTGACTGAAAGTCAATCATTTTAGGATGCAAATTTGCATGTCAAATTGACCCTTTCCCTGAAACAGACGGCTTTTGATGGCATTGCATTTATTGACCGTTGTTGTGATGTGAAAACAGTGTAGAAAAAAGGAAAATGTTTAGTATAAAAATGTGTCCTTTTAATCAATGTATTTTGTAACGTTTATGTACATACACATTTCCCGATGATACATGTATATTGTTTTTATTTCAAAGCCGAAGTATTTACATCTTAACTCTTTCAGCGCCAAAGGCAATATTGAGGTTTTTGCAAACACTACTGATTCAGGTGAGTCAGCTCGTAACGAGCTGTCTCACCTGAAATCAGCATTGTTTGCCTTTTAGTTATCAAAATAGTCCAAACTTTAACTACATGAGAAATGGAGACGCCCGATTTTGAACATGGAAGAGTCTACTTTAAACAATTCGGCGCTGAAAGAGTTACGTATCGGAAGGTTTAAATGTGTCCCATCGTATTTTCTGCCTCGGGTGCGGGGTGGGGGGGGGGGGGGGTGCGGTTTCTACCCCCGGCCGGGTTATACTAAATACTTTAAAAATGGTCGTGATGGCTGCCCTCCTTGGGTCGCGGGGTTAAGCATTACGACTGACTGGCTGTGTCAGGGTAAATGGAGCTGTTGTACTTGTAACTTACTCAGGAAACGCCGTGATATAACAAATACACGTAATATATTAAGCATCTGTTGAATGTGTCCCATGGTATTTATGAGATCTAACGCGTTTTAATGTACGCACCAACCTTGTGTTCAGTGATGCAATTTGGTAACTTACGGTCTGTTACGGTGGCTGTCATTGGTGGAATAACTAACATAAGCTAACGTTAAATTTCACTGAACGCGCTTCCGAGCTGATATTGACCTAATACAGTCTTCATGAAAGTCATCAGCACTTCATTCCTGACTGACAATTTGTTTATGCACTAATTGGTTGAACAAAGGAGGAAATAGATGAAACACGAGCTTTCGGACTGGACGGTTTCAAAAGGTTCGTGAAATCTGAGCTATAGACATTTGCCTTTTTAATGCAAGCGTATTTTACGAAATTCCTTACATCACGTCGACACGTAGTGAAAGGTCTATAACAAAACGAATCGTGAAAGTCAGCCCACACTCCAGCACACTGTGTAAAAAAAAAAACCTCTAATTTCGTCTATCCATTAACGGACGGTTTATTTGGTCCTTTTCCGGTATAAATTAGATTTTACCTAGCGATATGGACGATGTTATCTTATTTAATTTGTATGTAGCTACTTTTCGCCTCGAGCAACTTATAAAGTCCACACACATACATCTCGATCATTAAACAGGTGTGGACAAATAATCTTTCTAGTTATGCATCATTCACAGCTAGTAAGAATTTTAGTAAGTAAGAATGGTTTACACTCTGCTTAATGTGAGGTATGCATAATTGCAATCGAAATATATTTAACCCTTTCAGCGCCGAATTGTTTAAAGTAGACTCTTCCATGTTCAAATTCGGACGACTCTATTTTCATGTTTTAGGATTTTTGGAATATTTTATAACTCACAGCCAAACAATGCAGATTTCAGGTGAGATAGCTCGTTACGAGCTGACTCACCTGAATCTGTATTGTTTGCAAAAAGCTCAATATTGCCTTTGGCGCTGAAAGAGTTAAGTAACTCCCCGAGGTTCATTCGAAGAAGAGTTAGTATATTATGTTTACACACGTAAGTCGGGAGACCAAAGCTTGTCCGATTGATAACTGATGAAAAGCTTGGACCTATAGTACATAAACTTGACACAGTGGTTGGGCATGATCAGTAGATAACCCCTATCGATTTTGAGGTGATTCGTTCAAAGTTCAAGGTCATAGTTACATTGAGCTAAAAAAGGGGGCGCACAATGTTTACATAAACATCGCTTGCTTATAATTGATTGATTGATTGATTGGGGTTTAACGCCGTTTTAAACATTTTATCAGTCATATCACGGTGGCTAGTTCACCTACTCATGTATTTCCTTGTTTTCTCACACCAGTACTCCACACAACAATCTTCCCAAGCAACTGGCTGCTTTTCCTCATAGACTTAGCCCATTGGTGGAAGACGAATGACGCATGTCGCATTGACTTTTGTCAAACGTCGGAAAGAAAGTTGTCCGAACCGGGGTTTTAACTCACAGCCCCTGGATTGACAGCCCGCGTCACTACCGACTGAGCTACCGGGGTTCGGCCGCTTGTTTATAAAAGACATGTTGTTTGGATTCGAGTAATGCATTGATCTTAGAGAGAAGAGTCAATTACATGTGCATAGTGTTTTTAAAGTAAAAGACAATCATAATGTTAACCCGACACAAACAATGATATTCCAGTGTCTTCTATGGGGTTAATATAATTAGATTAAAATACATTTGGATATTAATTGTGTTCAAAATATTGACATGTCTATAGTAATAATAATAATAAAAAAAACCATCACAATAAAAATGTTGATCATAGTCTGGTCGAAAAAAATGTATTTCAGCGCCGAATTGTTTAAAGTAGACTCTTCCATTTTCAAATTCGGGCGCCTCCATTTCTCATTTTATAAGAGTTTTGGAATATTTTGATAAATCAAATGTGAACAATGCTGATTTCATGTTAGACAGTTCGTTACGAGTTGACTTACTTGGATCTGTATTGTTTTCAAAACTCTCAATATTGCCGTTGGTGCAGAAAGAATTAAGCGGACCGTGAAAGTCTTGATGAGACAGTGCGTGCGTATGCACAAGTTCAAATGAGCCCTTTCCCTGTTCGTAGGTGTTACAGGACAACAATTCGTCTCGTACGACTCACTTCTACCATACTTTTCCTGTTCGTAGGTGTAACAGGACAACAATTCGTCTCGTACGACTCACTTCTACCATAATTTTCCTGTTCGTAGGTGTAACAGGACAACCATTCGTCTCGTGAGACTCATTTCTACAATACTTTTCCTGTTCGTAGGTGTAACAGGACAACAATTCGTCTCGTACGACTCACTTCTACCATAATTTTCCTGTTCGTATGTGTAACAGGACAACAATTCGTCTCGTACGACTCACTTCTACCATAATTTTCCTGTTCGTAGGTGAAACAGGACAACAATTCGTCTCGTGAGACTCATTTCTACTATACTTTTCCTGTTCGTAGGTGTAACAGGACAACAATTCGTCTCGTACGACTCACTTTTACCATAATTGACCTGTTCGTAGGTGTAACAGGACAACAATTCGTCTCGTACGACTCACTTCTACCATAGTTTTCCTGTTCGTAGGTGTAACAGGACAACAATTCGTCTCGTACGACTCACTTCTACCATAGTTTTCCTGTTCGTAGGTGTAACAGGACAACAATTCGTCTCGTGAGACTCATTTCTACTATACTTTTCCTGTTCGTAGGTGTAACAGGACAACAATTCGTCTCGTATGACTCACTTTTACCATACTTTTCCTGTTCGTAGGTGTAACAGGACAACAATTCGTCTCGTACGACTCACTCCTCCATAATTTTCCTGTTCGTAGGTGTAACAGGACATCAATTCGTCTCGTGAGACTCATTTCTACTATACTTTTCTTGTTCGTAGGTGTAACAGGACAACAATTCGTCTCGTACGACTCGCTTCTACCATAATTTCCCTGTTCGTATGTGTAAAGGACAACTGTTACAGTTCGCCTCGTATGACTCACTTCTACCATAATTTTCCTGTTCGTAGGTGTGACAGGACAACAATTCGTCTCGTACGACTCACTTCTACCATAATATTCCTGTTCGTAGGTGTAACAGGACAACAATTCGTCTCGTGAGACTCATTTATACTATACTTTTCCTGTTCGTAGGTGTAACAGGACAACAATTCGTCTCGTACGACTCACTTTTACCATAATTTTCCTGTTCGTAGGTGTAACAGGACAACAATTCGTCTCGTACGACTCACTTCTACAATAATTTCCCTGTTCGTAGGTGTAACAGGACAACTGTTACAGTTCGCCTCGTATGACTCACTACTACAATAATTTCCCTGTTCGTGTATTATAACAATAATTACACTCGAATAAATTTGTAATTTAGACATGACCTTACATTCTCAGTCACAATACACAGTGCATATTGAATTACAGTAACATATATATAACAATGGACATATTGTAAATCTACCCTTTGGGAATGAAGCTTTCTATTTTTCTCATTACGATTGGTGCGCATTTCTTCTTTCTTTTCTTGTTTAACCCCTTGTTATGAGTGATTCCCGGTGATAGAAAATAGTTTTGGTAAACGATAATTGGCTCTTGGTGAGGCAACTCTATTCTTTTCTCACACCAAAGTATACTTAACCCTTTTCCACATTACAACATCTGCAGCAGACGACTTTGAAATCATCCAAGTAAAACCACAGAAAATCTCTATAAATGTAGGTATACTTACTGAAATATTAAAACAATATGGCAAAAGGAGAAATTGTTGGTTTTGAGCAATTTCTCCTTTTGTCACAATGTTTTCAAAGGTTTTCTGCTTCAGGGGGGCGTTAGAAGGCGTCTATATGTGGGAATGTGTAAATCTTCACTACCTTTTTGTTCAGATATACAATTTTTTTAAATTGTCTATAGTAAAGGGAGGCGCAGAAAGAAAATAAAAAAATAAATGCTTAACATATTATTATGCTTTTGTCAAATAATATTAAGATAATTGATGTTTTTTCTGAATGAATCCATGCCATATTTAACAAAAACAAAAATAAGTGCTCAAACATCCGCCGTAAACAAAATACTAAACAATTATCTTCAAGCGAACAAAGACAATGACAGAACACAATAACTATTTGTACCTTTAACACATAAAGGAACATTACTATATATAAACGTATACAATCTCTAGTAACTGTTGTAGTAGCAGAGCGTCCGCCTAGAATGTGGAAAGTCGCGTGTACGATCCCCGGCCTGGTCATTCATTCAATTGACATTACAACTTGTAGTAACGGCTTCCCCTCCTTGGCATCAAGGATTGTGGGGGTAGTCATAAATGGACCAGTGGTACAATTTTTCTTTTGCCCTAATGTTTTTTCAAAAGTCGTCTGTTGCAAGAGGTGTCATAAAGCGTGTACATGGGGGTAAAACACAAACTAAGTTCAGACGATTCAGACCGGATTGTCTTTTCTATTGGCTATTTCTGTCGACCTCTTTTTCTGCAGCAGACGACTTAGTAAGCATCTCAGCAATAATATGAAACATCTATTTAAATGAAAGTATAACTAGTAAATACAGTTGAAAACATTGTGGCAAAAGGGGAAATTGCTCATAATGAGCAATTCCTTCTTTTGCCACAATGTTTTCAAAAGGCGAATGCTACAAAGGCGACATAAAGCGTCTGCATGTGGGAAAGGGTTAAGGCATTGGTTAACTGACTTGTAGACAGGGAATACCCTATGAGATTGTCCGACGATGTTTGTCGTCAACTGTAGCAAAACAGTTTACATGTAGTAAGGCTCGGATTGAATTAACTATTCCCCCAAAGCAGACGCTTCCATGTTCAAAATTGGGCGAGTACATATTTTCATGTAATACAAAATAGTTAGGCGCTGAAAGCGTTTAAGTAAAAAAAAAACATGCAATTTCTTTCGATGATCAATTAAGTAGTTCCAAACAAAACCTATGAAATGGTAACTAACTCATAAATCACATCGTAAAATGCATGTATTCTTTGAACAAGGTAAAAGGTGAATGATGTACACATTCATTAATCATCGAAATACGAAATGGAAGGGTCTATTGAAGATTAGACAGGTCCATTGTAATACACTGACAGGCAATATTGTCTGACAAAGTTCGTTAAATGGCGAACCTGTCTTCATCACAAGACAAATACATGCATATCTACAAAACACGGCACTTTTAACCTTTCTCTGATTCACCAAACGTTTGGCTTCCACGTAGCAGACCTCTTTTAACCCTTTCCCTCATACGACAATTCTGCAGCAGACGACTTTGAACGTATTTTGTCAAAACATAGAAAATCTCCATAATTGAATGGATAACCTATGACAAAAAGTGGAAAACATTGTGACAAAAGGAGAAATTGCACGTTTTGTGCAATTTCTTCTTTTGTCACTATGTTTTCAAAAAAGCCGTCTGCTGCAGAGGCGTCAGAAAGCGTCTATATGAGGGAAAGGGTTAAAACATTGTAGAAAATGAAATAAATGCATTTTACTAGTCATTTTCTTTATCATCAATGTTTTATCATATCTGGATGCTAGCCGTTGGAAGTATGTTCAGTCGTATCGAGGCGTGGCCTGGGTAAGTTACCAGTACTGCAAGTAAATCTGTTCAGACATCAACGCGTCGGTCATTATTATTGTGTATGACCCTGACGGGTATCGATCCCGGGTGTCTCGCTCTCGAGACGAACGCCCTAACCACTACATCATTGATGTGGTTTTCAGGCTTGTAGAGGTCAGTGAACTCGGGCTCGGATATAGTGAGCTCCAGCAAACTAAAATTGAGCATCAGGGTTTCGTCAGAACAGGCATGGACAACAATTATCTGTGTTTTTTTTGGTGTATTTTCCGTCCTTCTTATTTTGGGTTTTACGCCGTTTTTAACATTATCTCAGTTATATCACGGTGACAGATCACTTATTCGTGATCACTGGGTAAACAAACCAGTATTAGGCTAGGAAACGTGCCTCGTCCAAGATGTAATGTACTGTATTGTCTTCTGATGACACCAACCAATATCTAACTATTTCACAGGTAATCGCTGACTCGAATGTGTGGATATGAGTTTATGTTTTCATGGACACAATTGACCTCACAGTGACCTTTGTGCAAAGATCTGAACCGCGTCTGGGGATTCAGAGTCTTATTTATTTACCGTAATATAATCACATGAAGTTACACTGGCGTTAAACTAGTGGGCCTGCAGTTCTATTTAATTCCCAAGAGAAGCATCTCGTTTGAAGACACCTCAGTATTGCCAATGTCGCCTAAAGAGCCACGTATTAAAACACGAAAGGTGGTGACTTGTTGAAGGGGTTACTATTTATATTAACTATCTCATTTCTTAGTTCGACTGTATTCAACGAATACAAAAGGCTGTTCGTCTCATCCCGTGGGTCGGCGTCGTATTTTGCAACAGTGCATTGATAAGCGTGTTTGGATATGCTGTCTTTACAGCTGATAAGTCCGAGGATGATCGAGCTAACATTCGGCGAGCACTCGGAATGTAATGGCAGTCTGAATACACCTTAGAAACGTTTCTGTTGGGAAAGAATGTGGGAAATATTCATGTACATGTAATCCTCTTTTCCATGTACATATCGTATATCCCGTGAAAATGTTACATGGTGTAATGTTAGACTCTACCCGGCGGAACAAGAACAATCAATATATCTGCAGCAATTAACTCATAAATCATTACAATAACCGATAAACAAGGCCAGATACGATTGTGGTAGGTAATTTGAGCAGGCTCGGTTTGGATAGTGACTCGTGAAACAGTTCCCTTATATCGCTTTTCGATGCTGAATTCAAGTGTACATCAAGGTCAACACACGTATCAAACATTGTTCTTGTTTTAACTTCACAAGGTTTTTGTTTGTCTGGCGCTTTACGCCGCTTTCAACAATTTTTCAGTTATATCACGGCGTTTCCTGGGTAATTTACCAGTTATACTGGTCCATTTATCCTGACACCAGCCAGCCAGTCGTTATGCTAACCCCACAACCCTGAGCGCCAAGGAGAGAAAGCCATTACTATCATTTTTAAAGTCTTTATAGATTACTCGAAAATCAAATATAGTCACGACCATTTGTGCATGCTAGACGTACTAATTCACTGTAATACACCGGGTACCAGACTACATTAGCATGTAAAACTCCTCCTTGGTAAGCGTCGGTGATTTGAAACCGGGCGTAAGGACGGGTTCGATCCCCAGTAGCGGTAAGCGGTCATGGTGAAGTGCCCTTGGTCGAGGCACAATTACTAGCATAGTACTGGTTTGTTTACCCAGAGATCATGAATAAGTGAACTGTAGCCGTGATATCACTGAAATTATGTTGAAAACGGCGTTAACACCCCCCCCCCCCCCCCCCCCCACAAAAAAAAAACCACCCAACAGCCACAAACAAACACATTGAATTACCGCGTCGGTGGTGTAGTGCTAGAGCGTCCACCTCATGTTCGGGAGGTCGGGGGTTCGATTCCCGGCCGGGTCATACCAAAGATCTCAATATGTAGAAATGGCTGCCATCCTTGACGCTCAGGGTTGCGGGGTTAGCGTTACAACTGACTGACAGGTGTCAGTATAAATGGACCAGTAGTAGAACTGGTAAACCAAGAAACGCCGTGGTTTAACTGAACATTTGTTGAAAGCGGCGTCAAACACCCAACAATCAGTCGATCCTTGTGAATGCGTCTGATACAAATTTGGAAAAAGTCTTCACAGTCGTTATCGTCAAATGCTAATTTCCAATCGCGTGGTCAATGTGCTTAACTTTTCACCTCATGTAGACAACTTAAAAATGCCTCTGCATCAGACGACTATTATAATTAAAATATGTGAATAAAGGATAGAGTTCCCGTATTGCATTGCCTCTACAGCAGACGACTATTACGTTGTGAATACAGGTTAGATTTCTGTGTTTCGTGTTGACCTCCCTTTTCGTCAATTATTTCAAATCTTGATAAAAGCCAACGTAAGTATTCCACAAGCAGATGGAACTACCGATATCATATCAGGTAAAGGGTGATTGCCTCGGTCGGATGAATAAAATAGACCCATGTACTTCGGTAGTTTAACCCTTTCCCGCATACAAACGCTTTCTATAGAGTCCGCAGCAGACGACTTTTAAATACATTGTAGCTAATGGAAATAACAAAGCAAAACGAGCAATATCTCCTTTTGCCACATTATTTTCAATTCTTTTCAATACTTATATAACCATTTGTAGAGATCTATGATTTAGCCTTTACATTTTCATAGTCGTCTGCTGCAGACATGTTGTATGTGGGAAAGGGTTAAACTCCAACGAAAACGCTGACAGTGTGTTAAATCTCGTGGTATTATATTCTTGTTTATCCATTGTTTGTTTTTATAATCATTTATAAGTGGATAAAGGTATTTCGAAATTTTTAATCCCATTGCCGCTCGTAATTTTTAAACCCTCCCTTTAAAGTTCCCCATCTACAACAAATAGGCATCAGTCGACTCTTAAAACACTTAATCGCAGAAAAAATACTAAACAAAGTTGAAAACATTGTCGCAGTATGAGAAATTGCTCAAGATGAGCAATTTCTCATACTGCGACAGTGTTTTCAACTTACTGCCATAATGTTTTAAATAGTCGTCTGCTGCAGAGCCGTTAGAAAGCGTCTGTTTGTGGTAAAGGGTTCTCAATCGTTTTAGACTCATTACATGAAACCATAAACCGCTAAAGAGATTTAATGAATAGCAAACACAATTATGTTTCTGATTTAAGAGGTTGCAGATATATAATAATACCTGTCTCTATCGACCAAGTCAGAATTTTTAATTGAAAGGAAAATGAATAAAATATTTTGGTCCGTGCTGTTGGAAAATCAACCTGATCAACATGCAGATTCACAGTCTTATCTGCATCCACGGAGCAGTCAGAGTTTTAAGAAATCGGATTTGATTTAATTTATTTGGGATTAACGCCGTTTTAAACAAAGTTTCAATCATATCACGGCGGCCAGTTCATCACTCATGTGTTTCACGTTTTTTTCACACAAGTACCCCACTCATCAGTATTTCCAAGCAACTGGCTGCTTTTCCACTTAAACTGGTAGCTCATTCTGGTCACATTGACTTTTGTCAAACGTCAGAAAGAATGCTGACCGAGCCAGGGTCGAACCCACAACCCCTGGATTGACAGCCCGCGTCAGTAATAACTGAGCTACCGGGGTTCGGCCAAGAAATCAGATACGATCGCTGGGTGAACAAAATTGGGCCACACATATCACGAAAACCGAATTTCAAGGTTCAGCAATCATGAAATGCCCGGATCAGCATTGTCTTTCAGCGCAGTCTGATCGGGCCCCGAAACTGTAAAACTCGAAACGTGTTCAACTCAGAAACGTTCTCCGTACTCGGAATTCATGGTGAACGTTTTAGATTGTTTTTATAGTTTTGGGGCATTGGTCTTCTCTGTTTGCCATACAGTCGAATAAGCATCGTCGATGTCTCTGTAGACCGCCTTCCGACAGAAAACACCTATGCAATTTGTGTGTTGTTGAAGCGTTCGTCTCTGATGCGGGAGGGCGTGGGTTCGATCCCCGATCTGGCTATACCAAAGACTTAAAATTGGAAGACATGGGTGCCCTCCTTGGCGCTCAGAGTAGCGGGTTCAGCATTACGACTGACTGGCTATTTTCAGGATAAATGGACAGGTACAGGCTTTACTTTTACCAAAACAGCTTCCGAGGTCTCTGTAGCAGAACAATGAATGTGTATATGGCTCAAATACACTAGGGTTTACGTTTACTAAAACAACCTCCGAAGTCTCTGTAGCAGAAGGCATTTGAAGACAAGCAATTCCTCCTTGTCCCAGAATGCTTTCAACTCCGTATTAAAACTAAATCTCTACTTTGAATTAAGTTGTACTATTTTTGAGAGATGTGATTGAAGCAGATGACTACACAAAACCTGTCAGGTTAAAGATATAATTCATGGTCACATTTTCATACCATGGATTTTAAAAAATGGTGATAATGGCCCGCCATTGTTGGCGCTCAGGTTTGCAGGGTTATTATTAGAACTGACTGGCTGGTGTCAGTATAAATGGACCAGTACTTCTGGTAAGTAACCCAGGTAACGCCGGCCGTGCTATGGCTTAAAAATAGTTGAAAGCAGCATAAAATACCATACAAACAAACAAATCATGGTCACATCACATGCAATAACAAATGCAAACACTCATGATGGGTAGAGTTGTGAGTAGAGATAACGAACATTTGGAAAAATTAATGCTTATCTAAGAAAGTAAATGTCCAACTGCTTTGCAAATGTTTAGACGTAGAACACAAAAGCTGGTTGATTAGCACTAACCCGTATGCAGAGTTTTTATTGCAATTGCAAAGAAAAATAAGACAATTATTTCCTAAAAAGAATGTTTTAAAGATTTGCTGGTCCAGAAAAACAAACATCCATTGCAGGAATATTGATTGTGAATTGTCTAATTTCTATCAAAAATAAACAAATGGGTACATGTACACGAATATTCATTGTGATTTATCAAGTTTCTAACAAAAGTCAACAACAAATGTGTATAAGTGCTCGAATATTTATTGTGATTTATCAAGTTTCTAATAAAAATCAACAACAAATGTGTACAAGTGCACGAATATTTATTGTGATTTATCAAGTTTCTAACACAAATCAACAACAAATGTGTGCAAGTGCTCGAATATTTATTGTGATTTATCAAGTTTCTATAAAAATACAGCAACTAGGTTTGCTTTACACATTTGACCATTTCCTAAACACAACAAATCTGCAGAAGACGAATTTGTAATAAACCTTTAAAAAATGTGAAAACCCTGTCATTCTGAACAATTTAACCTTTAGCCACATTTTCTTTAAAAGTCGTGTGCTGCGGAGGCGTCCAAATGCATCTTTGTGTGGAAAAAAAAGTTAACGATTTTTGACGCCATTGCGACGTACATATTTAAATAACAGGTGGCTTTAGAATGAAGTGTTGGCAAGGTAGACACTTATTTCCATTTGAAAATTACAGATGCTGGTAGAAGGCACATCAGTTGTATGGAAGGAATTCTTTCTTTTCAATCATTCCTTTTTAATATAAGCAGTATACCTTCGATCAATCCTCTACTCCATACAGACACATTTTGATGCCTATGCAGAAGTCAATTTTTGAAAAGTTTACGACATAAGGAGGAATTACTCATAATGAGCATTTTCTTCCTTTTGCTCAAATGTTTTCAACTCTATTGAATTGTCATACTTTCATTTACAGAGAATTTTCTTAATGTTGTCAATATGTTTACATCCGCTACACATTTGTTCTATGTGGGAAAAGGTTTATACAGCCGATATTTGAAAAGAGGAAAATGCACTGGATTTAAATGTTGAACACATTCTCACAATGATTTAATTTCATTTTGTGTGTGTTTATTTGTTTAGTTTGTAAGTTGTATTTCCACTGTTTTATCAGATCATAAGAGATTGAAAACAGTCGAGTCAAAATTTCAGTTGGGGGGAAAGCAACCGAAACACAACGGATCAAATGGGCTATAAGGAGTTACCTCCCTTGACACATGAACACCACGTTGCCTTTTTTCTTGACCCATCTACCGACATGTGTCAAACCTTCCGATGTACTGACCCATTTACCGACTTGTGTCAAACTTTCCGATGTACTGACTCATTTACCGACTTGTGTCAAGCCTTCCGATGTACTGACGCATTTGTTAGTCGCCGGACAGGAGCCAGCGACTATACTTTTAAAAGCTTTTCAGAAATCACATGGGAGGACGACTTGTTATTAGGATAAACTTAATGTTAATGCCTCGAACATATTACGGTTGCGATTGTTTAAAACACTTAGTTGAGATACATTTGAAAATAAATTTATGTTTATTAAAGTTAAAGTTTGTATTTGATTAACCAAGTATTGCAGTTTATTTAATGGTGTTTACGATTTTGTTACTTGTCCCCGATTAGACTTGCAACATACGCTAATGTTCAAGTATCATAACAATATCATCTAAAATAACGTTCGATTTGTCTTTTTAATAGTTATTCTTCATTACTGAACGTTCTATAATGGTTCAAAGAAATGTTTTGATTTGTGTAGATTTCATATAATATTTCTAAATTTATGTGTTAAATAATAAAATGTATATACTGTTTCCACTCCATGTTACACAACGAAGGAAAGAACTTGACACAAGTGGGAAAACTTCCAAAGATGCTCAAAAACCTAACGTTACACACCCTAAAATAGTTAATTATAGGTGATTTAAGATGTTTATTTGGCTCTCGAAACAAACGAAGAAAATAACAAACTGAGATAAAACTGATTTTTATAGAAACATGAACAGTTTGCTATTTTTATCATAAACAAGAAAGGAAAGAATAATAATAAATTAACATGTTGTAGAGTTCAGTTTATGTTCGAAATCAAGTTTGAAAGTATACGTTACAACAATTTCAATGGAATTTCACTGTTTAGCTAATATCGTATTTCGAGGGTGGTCTACTTTGTAAACATATTAACATTTTAACATATTAACATTAACATTAAATTTTAACATTTGTGAAAGTATGATTATAATTAGGATGCCGAGTTAATATCATTTTGAGAAAAAGAGAAAACAGATGTCTTTAGCAATTTATCCCTTTTCTAAATGTTTTAAAAGTAGATTTTTGTAAAGGTGTCCAATGTTGCCATGAACAGGGGAAAGGTAAAATGACTTTTTATTGTATATATTTGTATTCCGAAATTCATCGTGATCATTAAACTTTCTGAGAAACAACCACAGCCGATTTACTAGTACCTGGTATTACCATTGATTGTACATATGTGCCTTTTTTAAAAATCGGATTTACAGGCTACATTTAATTGAATAGAATAGAGAACAAACTGTTTACAACTTGTTTAGTCATGCTATCTATATGTTACCATGACAACGTACATTTTTAACTTTTGCACCAAAGTGGTGAATCTGGGCGGTGAAAATATACCAGATGTTACAGTATTCTGCACCATTTAAATTATGTGTGTAATAAATATATGGCAGTAAAATCTTATAAAAATAAAAACGTCTACGTGTGTGTTATATAACATTGATTGTATAACATAGCATGGTGCGGTTATTGCGTATTCAAATACTTTGAAAGGCGAAATCTTCAGGAAAATTGAGAAATTGTAAATTTTGACAATTATGGGGTATTTCTAGAGATAATTTTTACAAAATTGCAGCTGTACAATTTGTACATACGTATTTCAACATGAAGAGCTTTATTTGCTTTCTCTCTTTTCTTTTTTAATGGCCGTTTTTAAAAATGACCAATTTGAAGAAGCACAAAAATCAATGATTACATGTTTTACATCGAGAGAAAATCAATTTAGAGGTACAAACCTCTGCAGATACATTGCTTTATTTGTTTTCTCTCTTTTCTTTTTTAATGGCCGTTTTTAAAAATGACCAATTTGAAGAAGCACAAAAATCAATGATTACATGTTTTACATCGAGAGAAAATCTATTTAGAGGTACAAACCTCTGCAGATATCGCACCGAAAGAAAAATAATTAAATTAAATTTATTTAAAGTCAAGATCATTCAATTATTGGTCGATAAACCTTAATTTTACCCACAAACAAACCATTTCCATAAACAGATTGAATTTTATCACTTATGCTTAATCATCAACATTTGTATGCTCTTTGAGATAATGAAAAAAGTGGTTCTTTTGCTCTTTTTTTTCAGAGATATGATGCTAAATAATGTCGAAAAATGGTTGCAGTACTTAAGATCATTCTATTTTATTAAGATTCATTTTAGAGGTACATTTATCATACACATAAGCATTATACTCTATGAAAAATGAACAGAAATAATTGGTTTGCTGTACTTTTTCAGAGATATGAGTGAAAAAAAGCTGTCAATATTTGTTAGAACTCCACAGAAGACATACATTTTGCTGCGAATTTTGTGTTTCAATTTTGTTTTCAGAAATTACACTGACAACCAGAAATACTTATATGAGCCGTTCCGTGAGAAATCCAACATATTATGAGCCGTTCCGTGAGAAATCCAACATTACGGACTCTGCGTAATGTATCGACCCAGATATGTGTCTTTGTAATTGTATTACTGTATCTGCAAAACTGGAGACATCGTCAGCAATCATTAAAACGCTCAGATCATTGATATCACTAGATACGAAGATCCCATGTTCACTTTTACTGTCGAGGTAGTTGACTTAGCTACTTACAAATAGAGAGGTGATCATAATGGGTGTCTCTGTCGAGTCAGACGACATAATCATTCTAAACAAATGAAACAATTACAAGAAGGAAATCATATATATGTAGGTCCATTATAAAACGTGGGTAGCCCACCCAACCTTAAACAATTATTTCAATCATAGTCCAGAAATGTTTAGACAATAATAAATGTAAATACCAATTCATTGATTAATTGTTTGGTGTTTAACGCCGCTTTCGACAATTGTTCAGTTATATCACGGCGTTTCCTGGGTAAGTAACCAGTACTACAGGTTCATTTATCCTGACAGCAGCCAGTCAGTCGTTGTCTTAACCCTTTAACCATGAGCGTCAAAGGAGGGCAGCCGTGTAGCCATTGATAACATATTTGGTATGACCTGGCCGAGGATCGAATCCGATCGAATTGACATAATGAAAAGTTTATGATGCATTTAAAATATGTGAAGAGATCAATATCCGTATTCACCAACCCGTCTAAATTCGATTATAGTTTGGTGAATACAGGCCCAGAAATGTGGACATATACGTAGATATATAGAGAAAATAGAGTACTGTAATAAGACCGTGTACAAGATTTTTAAAAAAAGATAGATACCTAAAAGTTTATTATACTGCACTCATTTACATATAAGCCGTCCAGCGAAAAAAACCAACATTGTGGACTCTGCGTAAAGTATCGACCCGGATCAGCCTAAGCATGCCGCGCAGACACTTTTCATCTCCTGTAGATTTTGTTTGTTTCATGAGTCATTACTCTATACATCTATCACCCTAAGACGGAATGTGTCGGCCCGGATTAGCCTGCGCGGACTGCGCAGGCTAATCTGGGTCGATACATTACGCAGAGTCCACAATATTGGATTTCTCGTGGGACGGCTCATATGGGATAAAAAAACATTTCCTAATGTGAACTCTTTCAGCGTCAATGGCAATTTGAAATCAGCATTGTTTGTATTTTAAGTATCAGAATATTCAAAAACTGGTAGTACATTAAAAATGGAATCGCCCGATTTTGAACATAGCATATCCAGTTTAGGGTTTAACCCTTTCCCACATATAGACGCTTTCTGGTGCATCTGCAGCAGACGACTTTTGACAACATTGTTACAAAGGAATACATTGATCAAACTAAGCAAGAATCTCATTTTGCAACAGTGTTTTCAACTTTATTCATTAATTGTACTTTTATTTACAGATATTTTCCATACTTTTGACTTTAGGATGCTTAAAAGATGTGTGGTATGTCGGAAAGGTTTAATACGGTGCGACGATCGTCAAGTGGTTTGTTTACAATAACTCTATATGGATACCGAGAAAGACACTTTACACTATTGTCATCAGTCTTCACCATAAACTTGATCTTGTCAATTTCAACAATGAAAGTGCGTATTGTTTTATTTATGTCCTGATTAGTTTTGAAGGCGCACTGCATTGAAACACTTTACTTGTATTAGTGCGTGCTTATATTTGGTAACAAGGAAGACGGAAATTTCTTTTGAAAGACCGACTGTGAATATTAGTCAGTTTGAGGGAATTAATAACTTATCACATATTTAAACGCTTACAAACGTCAAAGGACAATGTTCAATAACGGATTATTCATGTTCTTATTGTTAGGAATCCTCCAACGATACGATATCTTCTTGAGTGCCAATGGTGAGTATGCCAGAGGACTAGATTAGAGAAGTAAACTTATCTTTTACCACCTATATTTCTCTCATGACTCAATTAAGGCCCATGGTGTGGGTACACAAAACAATTCTCAAACAGAGACGATTCTTTCGAGTACCGACAATATAGTTTTTAGTGCCAAATAAGGGTTACGGAATTTGAAATACTCACCATATATTGAGCTCTCTGTCATCATGCCACTCAAATACTTCATATAATAGGCTCTAGCCTTTCTTCATTGCAGGCACTACCCAATTTTACCGAGCCCCGGAAGCTCAGTCGGTAGCGACGCGGGCTGTCAATCCAGGGGTTGTGAGTTCAAACCCCGGCTCGGACAACATTCTTTCGGACGATTGACAAAAGTCACTGTGACAAGCGTCATTCGTCTTTCACCACTTGGCTAACAGTCTATGTGGAAAAGCAGCCAGTTGCTTGGAAGTATGTTGTGTGGAGTACTGGTGTGAGAAAACCAGGAAACATATGAGTAGGTGAACTGGCCGCCGTGATATGACTGAACAATTGTTGAAAACGGCATTTAACCCTAATCAATCAAAACCCAATTGTGTGTGATCCTGTGTAGGCCATTGGTGAGTGTAACATTTAAACACGTGATAGAAATGGTTCTCGCTTTTCTTCATGACAGGGACTACCCAATATTGTGTGATCCTGCGTAGGCCATTAGTGTGTGTAACATTTAAACACGTGATAGAAATGGTTCTCGCTTTTCTTCATGGCAGGGACAACCCAATATTGTGTGATCCTGCGTAGGCCATTGGTGTGTGTAACATTTGAACACGGGATAGAAAGGGCCCTCGCTTTTCTTCAATGTAGGAACTATCTACTATCATAAAGGTCATTTCTATACTTCAGTGAAATGGTTCTTACTTTTTTTATTCGTATAAATTACCTAGAGTTATTTACTCCCGGTGGCTAATAGAAAGTATTGTATTTACATACATACAGTGAAATGACTCTTACTTTTGTTATTCAACTACCCAGGGTTACATACTCCCGGTGGCCAATAGTAAGTATTGTATTTACTTCAGAGAAATGATCCCTACTTTTGTTATTCGTATAAACTAACCAGGGTTACATACACCCGGTGGCCAATAGTAAGTATTGCATTTACATACTTCAGAGAAATTATTCTTACTTTTGTCATTCGTATAAACTACTCAGGGTAAAATACTCCCGGTGGCCAATAGTAAGTATTGTATTGACATACTTCAGAGAAGTTATTCTTACTTATTATTACTTAAGTTATTCTTACTTTTGTTATTCGTAAAAACTACCCAGGGTTACATACTCACTTTTGTTATTCGTATAAACTACCCAGGGTTACAAACTCACTTTTGTTATTCGTATAAACTACCCAGGGTTATATACTCACTTTTGTTATTCGTATAAACTACCCAGGGTTAAATACTCCATGTGGCCAATAGTAAGTATTGTATTGACATACTTCAGAGAAATTATTCTTACTTTTGTTATTCGTATAAACTACCCAGGGTTACATACTCACTTTTGTTATTCGTATAAACTACCCAGGGTTACATACCCACTTTTGTTATTCGTATAAACTACCCAGGGTTACATACTCACTTTTGTTATTCGTATAAACTACCCAGGGTTACATACTCACTTTTGTTATTCGTATAAACTACCCAGGGTTAAATACTCCATGTGGCCAATAGTAAGTATTGTATTGACATACTTCAGAGAAATTATTCTTACTTTTTTTTTTAACTACCCAATGCATGTTCCCGATGGTAAATAGGGGTCGAAAAACGTCTGTATGTGAGAAAGGGTTAAGCAGAAATTCATGAATCAAATATTTAAAAAAAGATACATGCGAAGAATAACTGTTTAACCAAGGTAGTTTTCGGGTAACCACTTTGAATAAATGTTGAGGTATACCCCTTAAAACCAAGACTACGAAATGACAACAAATTATATCGAAGTAAAGAAGTGCTACATTATTTCAAGTTATATAATTTCGGGTCTTCGAAACGTGTAGATACATGTCGGTAAGGGTCAAAATCCTTACATCTTTACATAATCTTGAATGCGAAAGGTCGAGATTGACCTGTGACCCTTCTATGAGGGTTGCTGCAGGAAAACTAACCTTAACGTAATTACCGGTGGGGAAAACAATGACTGCACGTCCATGTTAATACTGCTTTACAGAAGATTCTTGATACCTTCAAATGACTCATTAGTCTGGTTCCCGACTTCCTATGCTAGTAAGTCTGGCACAAGCGAATGAATGGCGGCCTGCGATGATATACCTCCGATGTACAATTTGAATGTAATTATTTTAATAAGCTGACCATCTGGATAAAATCGTTGTTATTCCTTTAGTCATTAATATAATAGACTTATCATAAATATTAACGGGTGATGATTGCTCTTTGTAAGAAGATGTGACGTTGGTTTTTGACAAACTAGAAAATGAGTGGTGTTCGGACAGTTGAATTATGTCGGATACTTTATAAAACAAAGTTTGTTTGCATGTCCTGTGTGGTTGACTTTGACATTTCATCTTTGTGGTGAAACTACTAATATGTTGTGGCACCAGACCACAGTTATGTAAAAGAACCTCCGAAAAATCCGGAGAAATTGCTTCTTTTGCCACTATGTTTTCAAAAAAACCGTCTGCTGCAGAGGCACAAGAAAGCATCTTTATGAGGGAAAGGGTTAAGAAACACAAACAAGAAATATACAGCAGACCAATTTGGAAAAAAATCTGGACAAAATTAATTTTGAAAATATTATTACTGGTATCATTTAAAGAGTTTCAAATTTTTTGAAAT
Source organism: Serripes groenlandicus (assembly GCA_031761405.1). NCBI lineage: Eukaryota > Metazoa > Mollusca > Bivalvia > Cardiida > Cardiidae > Serripes > Serripes groenlandicus. The sequence continues at coordinate 162,941,772 of JASEVX010000001.1, read as the reverse complement.
TAAGTAGCTGTCTTATTATATCCCCAACAACAAAGTTGGGGGATATATTGTTTTTGCACCGTTTCTTATTATATCCCCAACAACAAAGTTGGCGGATATATTGTTTTTGCACCGTTTCTTATTATATCCCCAACAACAAAGTTGGGGGATATATTGTTTTTGCACGGTTTCTTCTTATTATTATTATTTTTCTTCTTCTTTACCTCCAATTTGTCCGGAGTTTTTCTAGGAGATGTATGGCGGGATGTTTATGAAAATTGGCACAAACATAGGTTTCGGCCTGAAGTTGCGCAGGTGGGTTTTAGAATTTTCAAGATGGCCGCCATTTTCGAACGGGAAGCCGTCAAAAATCAAAAAATTTCACTCCGTCATTTGTCCGGCCTAGTTCTCCTACAATGTATAACATATTGATGCCAAACTTAGTAGAAAGAATCGACACCACATGATATTGTGTGTGCCAAAACAGGAGGTAACTCCGTTGGTTTTTACCAGAGTTATGCCCATTTTTACACAACCGCCATCAAACATCAAGAAATTTCCGTCCGTATTGTCCGGCCTACTTCTCCTACACCGTATAAGATATTGATGCCAAACTTGGTAGAAATAATCAGCAGCACATGATATTGAGTGCGCCCCAAAAACAGGTAACTCCGTTCGTATTTCCCGGAGTTATGCCCCTTTTTATACTTAAAAAATCTTCGAAACCTCAACAAACCTTAAAATGCTCCGATTTCTATGAAATTTGGTTTTCAAGTACATATAGGTGTGGCGAGTTCATTCCCGCTATCCAAATTTTATCCCGCGGCGGCCAGTTTTTATTCAAAATGGCAGCCCAAACCTAAAAATGCTTCGATTTTGATGAAATTTGGTTTTCAAGTACATATAGGTGTGGCGAGTTCATTCCCGCTATCCACATTTTATCCCGCGGTGGCCATTTTAAATTCAAAATGGCCGCCTAAAACTAAAAATGCACCGATTTCTATGAAATTTGGTTTTCAAGTACATATAGGTATGGTGAGATCATTTCCGGTATCGAAATTTTATCCCGAGGCTGCCATTTTTTATTCAAAATGGCCGCGTTCAACTAAAAATCCTCCGATTTTGATGAAATTTGGTTTTCAAGTAGATATAGGTGTGGCGAGTTCATTCCCGATATAGATTTTTTATCCAGCGGTGTCGATTTTATATTCAAAATGGCCGCCTTATACTAAAAATGTTCAGATTTTCATGATATTTGGTTTTCAAGTAGATATAGGTCTGGCGAGTTCATTTCCGGCATCCAAATTTTATCCCCCGGGGGCCATTTTTGTTTAAAAATGGTGGCCGTTTAAACTTAAAAATGCTCAAATTTCAATGAAATTTATGTTTTCAAAGTAAATGTAAATTTTATTCCGCTATGGCCATTTTTTATTCAAAATGGCCGCCAAAACCTAAAACCTTAAAATGCTCCGATTTTGATGAAATTTGGTTTTCAAGTACATATAGGTGTGGCGAGTTCATTCCCGCTATCCAAATTTTATCCCGCGGTGGCCATTTTAAATTCAAAATGGCCGCCTAAAACTAAAAATGCACCGATTTCTATGAAATTTGGTTTTTAAGTACATATAGGTGTGGTGAGATCATTTCCGGTATCGAAATTTTATCCCGAGGCTGCCATTTTTTATTCAAAATGGCCGCCTTCAACTAAAAATCCTCCGATTTTGATGAAATTTGGTTTTCAAGTAGATATAGGTGTGGCGAGTTCATTTCCGATATAGAATTTTTATCCAGCGGTGTCGATTTTATATTCAAAATGGCCGCCTTATACTAAAAATGTTCAGATTTTGATGATATTTGGTTTTCAAGTAGATATAGGTCTGGCGAGTTCATTTCCGGCATCCAAATTTTATCCCCCGGGGGCCATTTTTTTTTAAAAATGGCCGCTTAAACTTAAAAATGCTAAAATTTCAATGAAATTTATGTTTTCAAGTAAATGTAAATTTTATTCCGCTATGGCCATTTTTTATTCAAAATGGCCGCCAAAACCTAAAACCTTAAAATGCTCCGATTTTGATGAAATTTGGTTTTCAAGTACATATAGGTGTGGCGAGTTCATTCCCGCTATCCAAATTTTATCCCGCGGTGGCCATTTTAAATTCAAAATGGCCGCCTAAATCTAAAAATGCACCGATTTCTATGAAATTTGGTTTTTAAGTACATATAGGTGTGGTGAGATCATTTCCGGTATCGAAATTTTATCCCGACGCTGCCATTTTTTATTCAAAATGGCCGCCTTCAAGTAAAAATCCTCCGATTTTGATGAAATTTGGTTTTCAAGTAGATATAGGTGTGGTGAGTTCATTTCCGATATCGAATTTTTATCCAGCGGTGTCGATTTTATATTCAAAATGGCCGCCTTATACTAAAAATGTTGAGATTTTGATGATATTTGGTTTTGAAGTAGATATACGTCTGGCGAGTTCATTTCCGGCATCCAAATTTTATCCCGCGGCGGCCATTTTTTATTCAAAATGGCAGCCCAAACCTAAAAATGCTTCGATTTCGATGAAATTTGGTTTTCAAGTACATATAGGTGTGGCGAGTTCATTCCCGCTATCCAAATTTTATCCCGCGGTGGCCATTTTAAATTCAAAATGGCCGCCTAAAACTAAAAATGCACCGATTTCTATGAAATTTGGTTTTCAAGTACATATAGGTGTGGTGAGATCATTTCCGGTATCGAAATTTTATCCCGTCGCGGCAATTTGCCGGTTGGGGATATATGTGACTTGCTTGCAATCACAATCAGCACTTGTTATTATTATTATTTTTCTTCTTCTTTACCTCCAATTTGTCCGGAGTTTTTCTAGGAGATGTATGGAGGGATCTTTATGAAAATTGGCACAAACATAGGTTTACGCCTGAAGTTGCGCAGGTGGGTTTTAGAATTTTAAAGATGGCCGCCATTTTCGAACGGGAAGCCGTCAAAAATCAAAAAATTTCAGTCCGTCATTTGTCCGGCCTAGTTCTCCTACAATGTATACCATATTGATGCCAAACTTAGTAGAAAGAATCGACACCACATGATATTGTGTGTGCCAAAAAAGGAGGTAACTCTGTTCCTTTTTCCCAGAGTTATACCCATTTTTAGACAACCGCTGTCAAACAGCAAGAAATTTCCGTCCGTATTGTTCGGCCTACTTCTCCTACACCGTATAAGATATTGATGCCAAACTTGGTAGAAATAATCACCAGCACATGCTATTGTGTGCGCTTAAAACAAAGGTAACTCCGTTCCTATTTCCTGGAGTTATGCCCCTTTTTATACTTAAAACGCTCCGATTTCATTGAAATTTGGTTTTCAAGTAGATATACGTGTGGCGATTTCGTTTCCGGTATTGAAATGTTATCCCGCGGTTGCTATTTTTTATTCAAAATGGCCGCCGAAACCTAAAAATGCTCGTATTTCGATGAAATTTGGTTTTCAAGTACATATAAGTGTGGCGAGTTCATTCCCGGTATCGAAATTTTATTCCGCGACGGCCATTTTAAATTCAAAATGGCTGCCTAAAACTAAAAATGCTCCGATTTCGATGAAATTTGGTTTTCAAGTTGATATGGGTGTGGCGAGTTCATTTCCGGTATCAAATTTTTATCCCGTGGCGGCTATATTTTATTCAAAATGGCCACCGAAACCTAAAAATGCTCCGATTTTGATGAAATTTGGTTTTCAAGTAAATATAAGTGTGGCGAGTTCATTTACGGTATCAAAAATGTTATCCCGCGGTGGCCATATTTTATTCAAAATGGCTGCCAAAACCTAAAAATGCTTCGATTTCGATGAAAATTTAGTTTTCCGCTACAGAAAATTTTATCCAGGGCGGCCATTTTTTATTCAAAATGGCCACAAAAACAAAAAAATGCTCCGATTTCGATAAAATTTGGTTTTCAAGCAAATATAAATTTTATGCCGCCAAAACCTAAAAATGCTCCAATTTCGATGAAATTTTGCTTACAAGTAGATATAGGTGTGGCGAGTTCATTTCCGGTATCGAAATTTTATCCCGTGGCGGCAATTTGCCGGTTGGGGATATATATGTGACTTGCTTGCAATCACAATCAGCACTTGTTATTATTATTATTTTTCTTCTTCTTTACCTCCAATTTGTCCGGAGTTTTTCTAGGAGATGTATGGAGGGATCTTTATGAAAATTGGCACAAACATAGGTTTACGCCTGAAGTTGCGCAGGTGGGTTTTAGAATTTTAAAGATGGCCGCCATTTTCGAACGGGAAGCCGTCAAAAATCAAAACATTTCAGTCCGTCATTTGTCCGGCCTAGTTCTCCTACAATGTATAACATATTGATGCCAAACTTAGTAGAAAGAATCGACACCACATGATATTGTGTGTGCCAAAAAAGGAGGTAACTCTGTTCCTTTTTCCCAGAGTTATGCCCATTTTTAGACAACCGCTGTCAAACAGCAAGAAATTTCCGTCCGTATTGTTCGGCCTACTTCTCCTACACCGTATAAGATATTGATGCCAAACTTGGTAGAAATAATCACCAGCACATGCTATTGTGTGCGCTTAAAACAGAGGTGAGTTACCTCTGTTTTAAGCGCACACAATAGCATGTGCTGGTGATTATTTCTATTTCCCGGAGTTATGCCCCTTTTTATACTTAAAACGCTCCGATTTCATTGAAATTTGGTTTTCAAGTAGATATACGTGTGGCGATTTCGTTTCCGGTATTGAAATGTTATCCCGCGGTTGCTATTTTTTATTCAAAATGGCCGGCGAAATCTAAAAATGCTCCGATTTCGATGAAATTTGGTTTTCAAGTACATATAAGTGTGGCGAGTTCATTCCCGGTATCGAAATTTTATTCCGCGACGGCCATTTTAAATTCAAAATGGCTGCCTAAAACTAAAAATGCTCTGATTTCGATGAAATTTGGTTTTCAAGTTGATATGCGTGTGGCGAGTTCATTTCCGGTATCAAATTTTTATCCCGTGGCGGCTATATTTTATTCAAAATGGCCACCGAAACCTAAAAATGCTCCGATTTTGATGAAATTTGGTTTTCAAGTAAATATAAGTGTGGCGAGTTCATTTACGGTATCAAAAATTTTATCCCGCGGTGGCCATATTTTATTCTAAATGGCTGCCGAAACCTAAAAATGCTTCGATTTCGATGAAAATTTAGTTTACCGCTACAGAAAATTTTATCCAGGGCGGCCATTTTTTATTCAAAATGGCCACAAAAACAAAAAAATGCTCCGATTTCGATAACATTTGGTTTTCAAGCAAATATAAATTTTATGCCGCCAAAACCTAAAAATGCTCCAATTTCGATGAAATTTTGCTTACAAGTAGATATAGGTGTGGCGAGTTCATTTACAGTATCAACAATTTTATCCCGCGGCGGCCATATTTTATTCAAAATGGCTGCCGAAACCTAAAAATGCTTTGATTTCGATAAAATTTAGTTTTCCGCTATAGAAAATTTTATCCCGCGGTGTCCATTTTTTATTCAAAATGGCCGCCAAAACAAAAAAATGCTCCGATTTCGATGAAATTTGGTTTTCAAGTTGATATGGGTGTGGCGAGTTCATTTCCGGTATCGAATTTTTATCCTGTGGCGGCTATATTTTATTCAAAATGGCCGCCGAAACCTAAAAATGCTCTGATTTTGATGAAATTTGGTTTTCTAGTAAATATAAGTGTGGTGAGTTCATTTACGGTATCTAAAATTTGATCACGCGGCGGCCATTTTTTATTCAAAATGGCCGCCAAAACAAAAAATGCTCCGATTTTGATGAAATTTGGTTTTCAAGCAAATATAAATTTTATGCCGCGGTGGCCATTTTAGATTCAAAATGGCCGCCAAAACCTTAAAATGCTCCAATTTCGATGAAATTTGGCTTTCAAGTAGATATAGGTGTGGCGAGTTCATTTCCAGTATGGAAATTTTATCCCGTGGCGGCAATTTGCCGGTTGGGGATATATATGTGACTTGCTTGCAATCACAATCAGCACTTGTTATTATCATAATAGTATTTTTAAATCAGTTTATTTTATAACAATTTCACTGCTTTTGATGGCTGATCCCATGTGTGTGTTTTAACAAATACCCAACATTGCTATGCCTGGTCCAATTGTTTAATGACATAAAGATGATGATGGTGTCACATTATTTTCAATAAACATCATCTTGATATTTAACTTGAATTTAAGCATGACAATAGATTTTTTTTATTTCAGTGCAAGATTGAATTTTTCAATCATGATCAAAGACACTTAGGCTAGATTTTCACTAGTAGCCACTTGAAGGTGAACATATAGTATAGGTTTATGAGATCACTGCGTGAAATTAAATTCAATCTTACACCAAAACCAACACATTTTCTTTTACTTTTAAGCTTAAATAAGCTTAAAATACTAAATAAGCAAATATTATGTTAAACCCTTCCCCTTCTACAATTAGTTTTGTTTAATTACTGAAGAAAGTTAAAACATTGTGGCAAAAGGAGAAATAACTCATAATGAACAATTTCATCTTTTGTCACAATGTTTTCAAAAGTTGTCAGGGAGCGTCTAAATGAGGGAAAGGTTTAAGACAGATGTTTTCTAACTATGTGAAGTGAGACATTCTACTTCATAGCCAGATTATTGAAATCCCATTCAATTCCAAAGTGTTGTGTGCACAGCAGTTATGTGGTGTTTTAACGGTTTCAAAACCAAGGTAACTATTTATTGTTCTCCGCCGGCATGTATCATTATTAAGACAATATTCCTTCATATCTTTTTTCATACTAGGAAGCCCAACGTCAGCTTTGTTGTAGTATAAAATGGCATCAGCTTCACCATTTGATCTGACAGTCATCCCTATCTCTTGGACATATGCTGTGAAAGAATAGAAACAACATAAATAACGTTCTGCATGGACATAACTAAATGTGCAATCTGCTCAGTATCTGAACTTTTAGCTTAAAGATTTATCAGATTATTTCTGTTCACAAGGTGAACAATATAGATCATGAGCATACTATGTATGTCATACACAGGTGTTAGGCTCATCTGGCTCTGAATTACTGCAACTAGTCCATTCATCCGAATAAGGATCTTTATTGTTCACTTGAAAAAATATATATATATTAGCCACCAATACAGATCATGATCAGAATACAAATATGTGATCTGGATCTAAACTTGTTTCACATGTCCTATAAAACATGCCATAACTCTAGTTTAGTACACAGTCAGAAACCGTTAATATTATCAGGATACATGTAAATGCTTTAACCATTAACTCCATCCTTCCTCACCTTCTATTTGTGTTCAGTTTAGGCAGATTGAAATTTCATAATCTATTCATTAACTTTTCAAAATATGTGATGTTTCTGAGTGCCACACATTTTATTGTACATGTTTTATACATGATATGAGCCTGTGCATGACAAAATGTACAAGTTGGCTTTTGAGAACAGTATTAAAGATTTAGATTAGATTGTGCATCTACAAGGTCTGATCAAGATGTACACTGTTCACATATTACTTACACTAGCTTGTTAGCATATTAATTATGGTAGTGTCATACGGTATTAATTACAATACTCTGATAGAGCATAGGAGACTTTGTCACCCTGTAAACAAAACGATACATTTAAAAAAAAAAAAAAAAAACAGCCAAATTGAACCGACTGTTATATCGCTATTTATAGAATGCTTTCCTTTTAACTCTTTCCTACTTGTAGACACATTCTGATGCATATGCAGCCGTAAACCTTTAAACACAATGTGATAAATGGAGAAATTACTTATAATTCTCCTTTTGTCACAATGTTGTCAACTCTATTCAATTATTAAATTTTCATTTACAGAGATATTTGCCAAACTGTTTTCAAAGTCGTCCACTGCATATTTGCAGTATGTGGAAAAGTGTTAAGTTAACCATATTTTAACCCTTTCCCATACAGATTAAACCTTCACTTAATGAATACATGTTTCACCTGCACTTAATGAATACACGTTTGTCTTTGATTATAATTGCAAATGAGATTGCACATCTGTGTTAACTCTGTAGCAGACGACTTTTGAAAAGCAATTTCTCCTTTTTTCACAATGTTTTCAACTTTTTACAGTAATTATACTGTCATTTCTAGAGATCTTCAAGATGTTTTCAGTCGTCTTCTGCATATTTGTTTTATGTTGGAATGTGTGAAGTGAACAATCTAGATCTTGATCAGCATTATCTTTACAGGCTGATCTGGACAATAGAAAGTCAGAAATCATTTGACTTGAGGAATCAAATAAACAGTTTTAAAACATTTAAATCTGTTATAGTAAATTGTTCAAAATAGAGCCTATATTGCCTAAATCGGAGACTACTAAAACTTATAATAAAGGAAACATCTGAACATTTTTAAAAATGATATATATCCCATAAAGATAAAAACATTTATTTCTATTAAGATCCTTTGTATCCGAATTTCAAATACATTTTCATCTATCCGAAAACTATACTACTCGATAACAGATCATTTTCTTCCAAACAGAACAAAGCATCATAAAATGAAAACATGGAATCAATTTATGACCTTATTTTAATAAGATAAATGAATTATTATCCCGATGGTCAACAAAATAGTAAATTTAGATATTACCTGATATTCCATCGCGTCCGCCATTATTTGGTTTGTGCCTGATCCTTACATAGTAATAAGGGGAAGGAACTCCAGACTAATGACTCATTAGCAAACATCGCAGGGCAAGATCCGACTACCCGGATGCGCTGAGCCTTAGCATACACAAGTACAGACAACCACTTAGCCGACATCCTCATACTATAGATTAGAGTCGTCTGCGTCAAAATCAGTTAAAAAAAAGAGTAAATTTTGGAAAATCGTGGGAAAACAATCAAACAAAGTTTGAAAACAGTGCAGACATTTGGATAAATTGCTTGTTTTGAGCACGTTTTCACGTTTTCCACAATATTTGCAGAAGCTGTCTGTTAGAGAGATCTATGAAAATCCGTCTGTATCAAGGAATGGGTTAATAATTACAAAGAAAAGTATTACAATTACACCCAAGTGTGACGTTAACAGGCCGTTAGTGAATCAATAACTGTTCACAATTCAAGCTGAGGAGACCAACTTTCTTCATTCATAATGACTGTGAGGTCCCTTTAAACCAAGACTACGAAATGACAACATAACGAAGAAAAGAAATGCTACATTATTTAAAAAAATTATATTCGGGTCTCCGAAGATCGTAATCCTAAGCAATAATATCAACAACCCTGCCGATGACTCAATGAAATTTCTGACATCTAAAACTAATGTTAACACTTCTTAGTTGACAAATAATACAAAGACACTCGAGCAAGGGATGTGAACAATAACGTCAGGAACTTAGGATAATTACGAATTTGGAATTCTCTACATTATATAGTTCTTAAATCTTTAATCAATTTCAGCTGATGTCTGCTGTAAATCAGACCAGTTTCGATGTAGTAGTGGGCAATGTATACACAACACGTATCGATGTGATGGTTATAATCATTGTGACGATGGATCTGATGAATTGGATTGTGGTAAGTATATGAGACGCGTCAGGCGAAAATTGGTCTTGCTTCTCCGTCTTTGCATCACAGAACGGAGAAATTGAAAAAACTAAATTCTAGATTGTGTTTGAAATTAAATCCACAAATCCTTTACATAAAAGCCGACAGTCAAGTCTCTGTCCAGTGTGTGCATAGAACGCCCGCGTGACTTTACTCCATAGGATCTTTACTGTAAACCCATGGCGACTTCATTTTACGTCCGTGGACCATCCCTCTACGTCCTTGAGACTTTCACTGTACATCCTTGGCACTTTTGATTTGCGTCTGTTGGACTTTCACCGTCCGTCCATAGTACATTGGCGTTACGTCAGTGGCGCTATCACTATGCGTTCGTGAAACTTTCACTGTACATCCATAAGGTCTTGACTGTTCGTCCGTCTGGCTTTTAATGTAAGCCATCACTGAACGTCCATGGGACCTTTACTGTACGCACATGGGAATGCACTGTACATTAGAGAGGCATTTACTGTACGTCCAAGGGGCTGCACTGTATATTAGAGGGGCATTTACTGTACGTCCATGGGACTGCACTGTACTTTACAGGGGCATTTACTCTACGTCAATGGGACTGCATTGTACTTTAGAGGGACATTTACGTCAAGGTTCTACCACGGGGTTTTTAATGTAGTTCCACGGGGCCTTTTCTGTACGTTTTATTGATCTTCATTGGCCGTCAGTATCGTTAAACGCGTTTTCGCCAAACGCGGCTCGTTGCAGTTATATTATATGACGTCACACAGGTTTGGAATTGCTCTCTTTTAAAACTGAAGACACATTATAACCACGCATTTGGGATGTTTCAACTCAAGAGTAGTACTGGTTATGTCTCCAGGAAGCCGACTTCGAGCATGACTAATATAAGTTTGAAGCTTGTTTCGCAATCGATGTATAATAAATAAGTTTAAACTAAATAAATGCAATTGAAAGCAAATATAAAATTAATTGTTTAAACTGTATCAATCCTTTTTTTTTTGATACTGCAGTAAAAACCTGTATAGAGGAAGTGTTCACATTCATACATGAAAACTGTATTTATCATCGTTTTACGTGTTATGGAGATGATGAGTGTTTGAATTGTCTGTTGAAATTGCGTCAAAACGCGTAGATACATGTCGGTAAGGGTCAAAATCCTTACATCTTTACAGAATATTGAATTCGAAAGGTCGAGATTGACCTCTGACCCGTCCAGTTATAAAATGAGCGTTGCTGCAGGAAAACTGACCTTAACGTAATTACCAGTGGGAAAACAATGACTGCACGTCCATGTTAATACTGCTTTACAGAATAGTCTTGATACCTTCAAATGACTCATTAGAAAACATCGCAGGGCCAGATCCGACAACCCGGATGCGCTGAGCCTTAGCATACACAGTACAGACAACCACTTAGCCGACATCCTAATACTATAGTTTAGAGTCGTATCCGTGAAAATCAGTTAAACAAAAAAGTAAATTGTGTGATTCGATCGTTTTGAGCACGTTTTCACTTTTTCCACAATGTTTGCAGAAGCCGTCAATTAGAGAGATCTATAAAAATACGTCTGTATAAAGGAAGGGGTTATTAATTACAAAGGAAATTATTACAATTACACCAATCACTTGACGTTGACAGGCCGTTGGTGAATCATTAACTGTTCACAATTCGAGTTGTGGAGACCAACTTACTTAATTCATATTGGCTGTGAGATCCCTTAAAACCAAGACTACGAAATGTTATAGCCAGTACAAAAAATGTTACATTATTTCAAAAAATTATATTCGGGTCTCCGAAATTCGTAATCCTAATCTATTTATGCATTAATATCAACAACCCTGCCGATGACTCAATGAAATTTCAGACATCTAAAAATAATATTAACACTTCTCAGTTGACAAATGATACAAAGTCACTCGAGGAAAGGATGTGAACAATAACGTCAGGAACTTAGGATAATCACGAATTTGGAATTTTCTTCATTATATAGTTCTTAAATCTTTAATCAATTTCAGCTGATGTCTGCTGTAAATCTAACCAGTTTCGATGTAGTAGTGGGCAATGTATACGCAACTACTATCGATGTGATAATACTACTCACTGTGAAGACGGATCTGATGAATTGGATTGTGGTAAGTATTTGAGACGCGTCAGGCGAAAATTGGTCTTGCTTCTCCGTCTTTGCATCACAGAACGGAGAAATTGAAAAAACTAAATTCTAGATTTTGATGGAAATTAAATCCATACATCCTTTACATAAAAGCGGACAGTCAAGTCTCTGTCCAGTCTGTGCATAGAACGCCGTTTACTCTACGTTCATAGGATCTTTACTGTAAACCCATGGCTACTTCATTTTACGTCCGTGAGTCCATCACTCTACGTCCTTGAGACTTTCACTGTACATCCTTGGCACTTTTGATTGCGTCTGTTGGACTTTCACCGTCCGTCCATAGTACATTGGTGTAACGTCAGTGGCGCTATCACTATGCGTCCGTTAAACTTTCACTGTACATCCATGAGGTCTTGACTGTTCGTACGTTTGGCTTTTAATGTAAGTCCATGGGACATTCACTGTTCGTCCATGAGGCTGCTCTGTACATAAGAGGGGCATTTACTGTACGTCCATGGAACTGCACTTTACATTGGAGGGGCATTTACTTTACATGGGGCTGCACTGTATATTATAGTGGCATTTATTGTCCATGGGACTGCACTATACATAAGAGGGGCATTTACTGTACGTCCGTTGGGCTGCACTGTATATTATATTGGTATTTACTGTACGTCCATGGGACTGTAGTGTACATTATAGGGGTATTTGCTGTACGTCCATGATACTGCACTGTAAATTGGAGGGGCATTTATTGTACACTTCACTCTATATTAAAGGGGCATTTATTGTACGTCATTGGGACTGCACTGTACATTTAGAGTGGCAGTTACTGTACGTCTGTAGGGCTGCACTGTATATTAGATTGGCGTTTACTGTCATCCATGGGACTGCACTATACATAATAGGGGCATTTACTGTACGTCAATGGGACTGCACTGTATATTAGAGTGGCAGTTACTGTACGTCTGTAGGGCTGCATAGTATATTATATTGGCATTTACCGTACGTCCACCGGACTGCACTGTTAATAAGAAGGGCATTTACTGTAATTCATGGGACTGCACTGTACATTAGAGGGGAATTTACTGTACGTCCATATGAAAGCACTGTACATTTGAAAGGCATTTACTGCACTGTACGTCAAGGTTCGTACATGGGGCTTTTAATGTAGGTCCACGCGGCCTTTACTGTACGTCCTTTTGATCTTCATTGTCCGTCAGTATCGTTAAACGCGTTTTCACCAAACGCGGTTCGTTGCAGTTTTATTATGTGACGTCACACAGGTTTGGGCATTGCTCTCTTTTAAAACTGATGACAGATTATATCCAAGCCTTTGGGATGTTTCCACTCAAACGGCGTGAGTACTGGTTATGACTTTTAGGAAGTAGACTTCGAGCATGACTAATATAAGTGTGAAGCTTGTTTCGCAATCCATGTATAATAAATAAGTTTAAACTAAATAAATACAATTGAAAGCAAATATGAAATTAATTGTATCAATCATTTTTTTTATACTGCAGTAAAAACCTGTACAGAGAAAGAGTTACTCATAGGGGCTGATTCAAGACAATTATGCCCATTGTTAAGTATGCGATTAACCATGGATTAACCAATTCCCGCACATCTGCAGCAGACGCAAACATATGAAAACTCTCTATAAATGATTGTCGGCCCTGCATGTCATGTAGTCCTGAATACAGCTGAACACATTTGGAGAAAGGGAGAATTACCAATATAACGCAAGTTCTCCTTTCGCCACATTAATTTTCAAAAAACGTCTGTTGAAACTTTGTCAAAAAGCGTAGATACATGTCGGTAAGGGTCAACATCTTAACATCTTTACAGAATATTGAATTCGAAAGGTCGAGATTGACCTCTGACCCGTCCAGTTATAAAATGAGCGTTGCTGCAGGAAAGCTGACCTTAACGTAATTACCAGTGGGAAAACAATGACTGCACGTCCATGTTAATACTGCTTTACAGAAGATTCTTGATACCTTCTAATGACTCATTAGAAAATATCGCAGGGCCAGATCCGACAACCCGGCTGTGCTGAGCCTAAGCATACACAGTACAGACAACCACTTAGCCGACATCCTCATACTATAGTTTAGAGTCGTCTGCGTGCAAATCAGTTAAAAGGAAAAAGTACATTTTGGAAAGTCATGGGTAAACAATGAAACGAAGTTCAAAAACAATGCAGACGTTGGGAGATTTTCTCGTTTTGAGCACTGTCTCACTTTTGCCACAATGTTTGCGGTAGCAGTCTTTTAGAGATATCTATGAAAATCCGTCTGTATCATGGAAGGGGTTAAACATTACAAAGAAAAGTATTACAATTACACCCATCACTTGACGTTGACAGGCCGTTGTTGAATCATTAACTGTTCACAATTCAAGCTGAACAGACCAACTTACTTAATTCATAATGGCTGTTTAAAACCAAGACTACGAAATGACAACATGTTATAACGAAGTAAAGAAATGAAGATATAAATTCGGATCTTCGAAGTTCGTTATCATAATCATTAATATCAACAACCCTGCCTATGACTAAATGAACCTTCAGACATCCACAAAATAGTTTTATAACACTTTTCAGTTGACTGTTAATACTAAGTCACGTGAAAAAGGACGTGCATAATGACGTCAGGAACTTAGGATAATCACGAGATTGGAATTCTATATAATACATGTATATAATTCTTAAATCTTTAATCAATTTCAGCTAATGTCAGCTGTGAACCAAACCAGTTTCGATGTAGTAGTGGGCAATGTATAAGCATCAGCTATCGATGTGATTATAATAATAATTGTAAAGATGGATCTGATGAATTGGATTGTGGTAAGTATTTGAGACGCCTCAGGCGAAAAATGATATTTATTCTGTATCTGCATCGTAGAACGGAGAAATTGAAAAAACTAAATTCTAGATTGTGTTGGAAATAAAATCTACAATTTATTTACATAAAAGCGGACAGTCAATACTCTGTCTAGTCTGTGTATAGCACGCCCGCGTACCTTTACTCTACGTCCATGGGACCTTTACTGTAAACCCATGGCGAAATCATTTTACGTCCGCGAGTCCATCACCCTACGTCCTTGAGACTTTCACTCTACATCTTTGACGCTTTCGATTTGCGTCTGTTGGACTTTCACTGTCCGTCCAGAGTACATTGGCGTTACGTCAGTGGCGCTATTACTATGCGTCCGTGAAACTTTCACTGTACATCTGTAAGGTCTTGACTGTTTGTCCGTCGGGCTATTAATGTACGTCTTTGTTGCCATCACTGTACGTCCATGGGACCTTTACTGTACGCCCATGGGACTTTCGCTGTTCGTCATTTACTGTACGTCCAGCGGACTGCACTGTAAATTATAGGGGCATTTACTGTACGTCCATGGGGCTGCACTGTATATTAGAGGGGAATTTGTTGTAAGTCGATGGTACTGTACTGTACATAAGAAGGGAAATTTTCTGTACGTCCATGGGACTGCACTTTACATTGGAGGGGCATTTATTGTACACTGCACTGTATATTAAAGGGGCATTTACTGTACGTCCATGGGACGGCACTGTACATTAGAATGGCATTTACTATACGTCAGTAAGGCTGTAATGTATATTGGATTGGCATTTACTGTACGTCCATGGGACTGCACTGTATATAAGAGGGGCATTTAATGTACGTCTATGGGACAGCACTGTATATTGGAGGGAAAGGGGCATTTACTCTACGTCCATGGGACTGTACTGTGTATTAGAGGTGCATTTACTGTACGTCAATGGGACTGCACTGTACATAAGAGGGATAATTACGGTACGTCCCTGGGAATGCACTGTACATTAGAGGGGCATTTATTGTACGTCCGTGGGACTGCATTGTACATTAGAGGGGCATTTACCTTACGTCCATGGGGCTGCACCGTACTTCAAGGTTCGTCCATAGGTCTGTACTGTGTATTAGAGGGGCATTTACTGTACGTCCTTTTGATCTTCAGTGTACGTCAGTATCGTTAAACGCGTTTTCGCCAAACGCGGCTCGTTACAGTTATATATGTGACGTCACACAGGTGTGGGCATTGCTCTCTTTAACAATTGAAGACAGATTATATCCATGCCTTAATGATCTTTCAACTCAAACGGCGTGAATACTGGTTATGTCTCCAGGAAGCAGACTTCGAGCCCGACTAATATAAGTTTAAAGCTTGTTTCGCAATCTATGTATTATAAATAAGTTTAAACTAAATAAATGCAATTGAAAGCTTAATTTAAAATTGATTGTTAAAACTGTATCAATCATTTTTGTGGCGATTGGTTTGACAATCGCCACAATGCTAACAAAAACAACAACAACGAAACAAAATTTATATAGTCAGTTTTGAACAGTCGGTTGGATATTTCTGCAAAACCAATTTATTCACTTCCGTTAAACCGTCAAATATATATATAGTTCCATCAGTGATGCAGAGACACGATTAATAATGATCATGTTATTGCTACTTTGATACCGGATTGATACTAAGATTTGAGATTTATCGAGAAAATATCTAAATAGAGTTAAAATATTTACATATTATCTTATTTCATGTTTGGGCAGATAATAAATATCATTGCGCGTTCTATCTTCCAACTACACAGGTTTAATTTACTGTAGCCAACCGTAACCTTTTGACCTTTAATAAGGCACGCAAGTCTGGAAATTCCAAAAGGTTCTATAAATAGCTCAAAACACTGGTTAGTGATGGGTATAGCTAGATAGCGAAAACAACTTATCGGTCACGACAACAACTTTTTATATGACTTTAAAACCCATGTAACAATCTTTTTTCATTAAATATCACTTTAACATCACATGATAAATGGATTTATAACAAATTAAATCCATTTGTTAACATTATTTTGTACTTATTATCGAAAAATATGTATTTCGGGATCGACATAGGCTAAAACCCATATAAATGCGTAGATTATGCTGGTGGAACGGAAATATGTCGTCTCATTGTTGACGGGGAAAATAGAATGAATAGTTTAAAATTAATTGAGGGTAAAAATAGGAACAAATGATTTATTATTAATGATTGATTTGATTAAGTGTACTTTAATTCCCTCATAAGAACAGACGTTACACATTCAATCCGAATCACGACAGTTATCAGCCTACGAAAACATCTTTATATTATCCTAGCATCCTATGAAAACAATATTATATTGTCCTACGAAAATGACTTTTATGAATTTTCTTAAGAAAATCTTTTCCTACATGCTTTTTTAGGGTTTTAAAATATTCTATGAACATGTTCTCACAATGTTTTCAACTTCTAAAATGTTCTATCTCCAATAAAAATGTTCTTTCAGCGGTCACATTCTCACAATGTTTTCAAATTTTCTTACAATGTTTCTATCAGCGATCATTCTATCACAATGCTTTCGACTCTTACAAATGCAATGTCTTACATTATTTTCTCACAATTCTTTCAACTCTTCAAATGCTATATCTTACTGTGATGAAATGAGAAATTTCACACTTTCTCACAATGTTTTTAACTCTTCAAATGCAATGTCTACACATTATGATAAGCTGAGAAATTCCACATTTTATCACAATGTTTTCAACTCTTCAAATGTTACATCTAACATTGTGATAAAATGAGAAATTTCACATTTTATCACAATGTTTTCAACTCTTCAATTGACCTGGTGCATCCGAACTCAAATGAACTGCTCAAACTTAGGTTAGGTGTGTTCTTAAATCTCAATTTTATAAACACTTTATTCTGTATTTGTTGCAACTATATGAAAGCGTCTAGATGATAAGACTGGTTTACAAAGGTTATACGCGTTCGAGCGCAATCCTCTGTACGTTCTAGAGTCAATTAGCTGTCAAAAGATGCAGCTTTTCTCAAATTTAACCGCAGAGTGCACTATTATTGAAAATCGCAAGGCATACACAGAGATACTGTTTGTTACGTTGCAGGATTTTCTATACGATCGCCACTACAGTGCCATCGGCGCTTTGATTTATACTGCAGTAAAAACCTGTAAAGAGGAAGAGTTCACATGTGAAAATGGAAACTGTATTTATCACCAGTTTACTTGTGATGGAGATGTTGATTGTTTGGATAACTCATAGGGGCTGATTAAAAAAAATTTATGCCCTTTGTTATGTATATGCCGACAAGTGGATATTTGCTCTTTTTGAGCACGGTTAACTTTTTCCACAATGTTTGTGGAAGCGGTATATAAGAGAGATCTATGAAAATCCGTCCGTATCAAGGAAGCGGTTAATAATTACAAAGAAAAGTATTACAATTACACCCATCACTTGACGTTAAGGGCCCGATCACACTGGGCCGAATGCCATTCCGTTTTCTTTCTGAATAGGAATTTGGGTGTTCGGGGAGCGAAAGGATCATATTCGGGAAGCATTCGGTGTGTTTTAGGAGCGTACTGGCTGTTCGGCTCCGGACGGATGCATACGGAACGACATTCGGTAGCTACAACAATGTGTTGTGCATGTCCAAAATAATTTTCATCGACCTTCCGAATCATCCGAATGTGGCGTCTATGTGTATTCTGGAAGTATTCGTGAAACATTCTAGGAGCATACGGCGTGTACGGAAAACGTTCGGAAAACATGCTTGTAGTTCTTGGTGCATTCGGAATGAAAATTTGAAGGTGCTGTGTTCCGTATGCTTTCCGAACCTAGAACATGACGATTGCTTTCCGAATGCTTTCCGAATGCTTTCAGAACACGACGAATCGACCTTGAATATACCGAACATTTGGAGGTGCTGGGTTCCGTATGCTTTCCGAACAGCCCGAATGGACATAGAACATGACGAATGCTTTCAGAACACGACGAATCGACCTAGAATGTACCGAACTCTTTTCGCATGCTTTCCGCACCCTTTCTGAACGTTTTCGGGTCACTCTTATATCCGACCGAATGCTTTAAGAACCGCCCATATAACGGAACTTTTTCAAACACGCAGGAAATTGCGAGGAAGAGAGACACGAGCATTTTGGATTATATATGTATCGTACTGACAGAAGCTCCCCTATTTATAGGAAGTTTGCGGACTTTACCGGCATTCTGAAAGCGTTCGGAAAGGGTTCGTCATGTTCGATGTCCATTCAAGGTCGATTCGCCGTGTTCTGTTAGCATTTGAAAGCATACGGAAATCATTCGCAAGGAAAACATTTCGAAATCAACATGCGGGAAGCATTCGGTCAGTTCTGAAAGCATTCTGTAACCATACTGAAAACTTTCTGAAAGCAAACGAAAAGCATTCGGTGATACATTGGATAAAACACATTCGGAGGGACATTCGGACAGTTTGAAAAATCACACCACTTCCGTATACGAAAGTGGTGTGATTTTTCAAACTGTCCGAATGTTTTAACCAACGTATCACCGAATGCTTTCCGTTTGCTATCCGAATGTTTTCAGTATGGTTTCAGAATTATTTCAAAACAGACCGAATGCTTCCCGCATGTTCATTCGAAATGGTTTTTTTACGAACGATTTCCGAATGCTAACATAACACGTCGAATCGACCTAGAATGGACCGAACTCTTTCCGCATGCATTCTATGTCCATTCGGGGTGTTCTGAAAGAATACGGAACATACCGTGCATTTTAGAAAAAAATCCATTTCGGGGCGATCACATTTGGCCGAATACCATTCCGTTTGCCTTCCAAATAGGAATTTGGTTGTTCGGGGAGCAAACGGATCATATTCGGGAAGCATTCGGAGTGTTCTAGGAGCATACTGGCTGTTCGGCTTCGTACAAATGCATACCAAACAGCATTCGGTAGCTCCGAACATTTGTTGTGCATGTTTAAAATAATTTTCATCGACCATCCGAATCATCCGAATTTGGCGTCCATGTGTATTCTGGAAGTATTCGGGAAGTATTCTAGGAGCATACGGTGTGTACGGAAACAGTTTGGGAAATATGCGTCTAGTTCTTGGTGCATTCGGAATGAAAGTTTGGAGGTGCTGTATACTTTCCGAACACCCCGAATGGACCTAGAACATGACGAATGCTTTCCGAAGGTTTTCAGTACCCTCTCTGATCTTTTTTTCATTTATGCCGCCGAACGTATAACGAATAGCCAGAACCCTTCCAGTATTCTTTAAGATCATTTTCCGAACTGCTCGTTCACTTCAAGAATTCACAGTATCTTCCGTATGCTTTCAGAACACCCCGAATGGACATCGAACATGACGAACCCTTTCCGAATGCCGGTAAAGTCCGCAAACTTCCTATAAATAGGGTAGCTTCTGTCAGTACGATAAATATATAATCCAAAATGCTCGTGTTTGTCTCTCCTCCTCGTTATTTCCCGCGTTTTATGGTCGGTTCTTAAAGCATTCGGCCGGATGTCAGGGTAACCGAAAACGTTTAAAAAGCGTGCGGACAGCATGCGGAAAAAGTTCGGTCCATTTCAGGTCGATTCGTCGTGTTCTGAAAGCATTCGGAAAGCATTCGTCATGTTCTGTGTCCATTCGGGGTGTTCGGAAAGCATACGGAACCCAGCACCTCCAAATTTTCGGTCTGTTCTAGGTCGATTCGGACCATTCGGAAAGCATTCGTCATGTTCTAGGTTCGGAAAGCATACGGAACACAGCACCTCCGAATTTTCATTCCGAATGCACCAAGAACTAGACGCATGTTTCCCGAACGTTTTCCGTACACGCCGTATGCTCCTAGAATGGTTCCCGAATACTTCCAGAATACACATGTACGTCACATTCGGATGATTCGGATGGTCGATGAAAATTATTTTGAACATGCACAACACATTGTTGTAGCTACCGAATGCCGTTCCGTATGCATCCGTCCGGAGCCGAACAGCCAGTATGCTCCTAGAACACACCGAATGCTTCCCGAATATGATCCGTTCGCTCTCCGAACACCCAAATTCCTATTCGGAAAGCAAACGGAATGACATTCGGCCCAGTGTGATCGGACCATTACTTAATTCATAATTGCTGCGAGATCCCTTAAAACCAGGTCTACGAAATGACAACATGTTATAACGAAGTAAAGAAATGCTACATTATTTTAAGTTATATAATTTCGGGTCTTCGAAGTTCGTAATCCTAAGCATTAATATCAACAACCATGCCGATGACTTAATCCAAACAATAGTTTTAACACTTTTCAGTTGACTGCTTATACAAAGTCACGCGAGAAAAGGATGTGAATAATGACGTCAGGAACTTAGGATAATTCTATTCATGTATATAGTTCTTAAATGTTTAATATATTTCAGCTAATGTCAGCTGTCAATCATACCAGTTTAAATGTGGTGATGGGAAATGTATACGTACATTCTATCGATGTGATTCTGATGATAAGTGTAGAGATGGGTCTGATGAATTGGATTGTGGTAACTATTTGAGACGCGTCAGGCGAAAATTGATCTTTCTTCTCCGTTTTCGCATCGCAGAACGGAGAAATTGGACAAAAAACACCTAAATTCTAGATTTCGTTGGAAATTAAATCTACAATTAATTTACATAAAATCAGACAGTCAAGACTCTGTCCAGTTGTGTATAGAACGCCCGCGTACTTTTACTCTACGTTCATGGGACCTTCACCGTAAATCCATGGCGACTTCATTTTACGTCCGTTAGTCCATCATTCTACGTCCTTGAGACTTTCACTGTACATCCTTGGCGCTTTCGATTGCGTCTGCTGAACTTTCAATGTCCGTCCATAGTACATTGGCGTTACGTCAGTGGCGTTATCAGTATGCGTCCGTTAAACTTTCACTGTACATCAATAAGGTTTCGACTGTTCGTTCGTCGGGATATTTATGTACGTCCTTTTTGCCATCACTGTACGTCCATGGGACCTTTACCGTATGCCCATGGGACCTTCACTGTTCGTCCATGGGGCTGCACTGTACATTAGAGGGGCATTTACTCTACGTCCATGGGACTGCACTGTACATTAGAGGGGCATTTAGTGTACACTGCACTGTATATTAGAGGGGCATTTACTGTACGTCCACGGGACTGCACTGTATATTAAAGGGGCATTTACTGTACGTCTATGTGGCTGCACTCTACATTGTAGGCGCATTTACTGTACACTGCACTGTATATTAGAGGGGCATTTACTGTACGTCCATGGGACTGCACTGTACATTGGAGGGGCATTTACTGTACGTCCATGTGGCTGCACTCTACAATAAAGTGGCTTTTACTGTACGCACATGGGACTGCACTGTACATAAAAGGGGCATTTACTGTACGTCAATGGGACTGCACTGTATATTAGAGAGGGGCATTTACTGTACGTCCATGGGACTGCACTATACATAAGAGGGAAAATTACTTTACGTCCTTGGGACTGCACTGTACATTGGAGGGACATTTACTGTACGACCATGGGACTGCACTATACATTAGAGGGTCATTTACTGTACGTCCATGGGACTGCATTGTACATTAGAGGGGAATTTACTGTACGTACATGGGGCTGCACCGTACTTCAAGGTTCGTCCATGGGGCCTTTAATGTAACCCCACGTGGCTTTTACTGTACGTCCTTTTGATCTTCATTGTACGTCAGTATCGTAAAACACGTTTTCGCCAAACGCGGCTCCTTACAGTTATATGTATATAAAATTGATTGTTAAAACTGTATCAATCATTTGTTATACTGCAGTAAAAACCTGTAAAGAGGAAGAGTTCACATGAGAAAATTGAAACTGTATTTATCACCAATTAATTTGTGATGGAGATGTTGATTGTTTGGATAACTCATAGGGGCTGATTCAAAACAATTATGCCCTTTGTTATGTATGTGATTAATCATGGATTAACCATTTCCCGCATATCTGCAGCAGATGCAAACAGATGGAAACTCTCTATAAATGGTTGTAAGGCCTACGTGTACTATAGTACTGAATACAGCTGAACACATTCGGGAATGGGAGAATTTCCAATATGACGCAGTTTATCATTTCGCCACATTAATTTCAAAATTGCGTCAAAACGCGTAGATACATGTCGGTAAGGGTAAATGTCCTAAAATCTTTACAGAATCTTGAATTCGAAAGGTCGGGATTGACCTGTGACCCGTTCAGAAATAGAATGAGCGTTGCTGCAGGAAAACTAACCTTAACGTAATTAACAGTGGGAGAAAACAATGACTGCACGTCCATGTTAATACTGCTTTACAGAAGATTCTTGATACTTTCAATGACTAATTAGTAAACATCGCAGGGCCAGATCCGACTACCCGGATGCACTGAGCATACACAAGTATAGACAACCTCTTAGTCGACATCCTCATGCTATAGTTTAGAGTCGTCTGCGTCAAAATCAGTTCAAAGGAAAACATAAATTTTAGAAAATCGTGAGAAAACAATGAAACAAAGTTTGAAAACAGTGCAGACATGTGGAGATTTGCTCGTTTTGAGAACGGTCTCACCTTTTCAACAATGTTTGCGGTAGGATACGGTTAGAGATATCTATGAATATCCGTCTGTATCAAAGAAAGGGTTAGAGATATCTATGAATATCCGTCTGTATCAAAGAAAGGGTTAATAATTACTAAGAAAAGTATTATTACAATTACACCCATCACGTGACGTTAACAGGCCGTTGGTGAATCATTAACTATTCACATTTCCAGCTGAGGAGACCAACTTACTTAATTCATAATGGCTGTGAGATCCCTTAAAACCAAACTACGAAATGACAACATGTTATAACGAAGTAAAGAAATGCTACATTATTTCAAGTTATACAATTTCGGGTTTTCGAAGTTCGTAATCCTAAACATTAATATCAACACCCCTGCCTATGACTAAATATAACTTCAGACATCCAAACAATGGTTTTAAGTTAAAACTTTTAACACTTCTCAGTTGACTGCTAATACAAAGTCACGCGAGAAAAGTACGTGCTTAATGACCTCAAAAACTTAGGATTATCACGAAGTTAGAATTATATGCAATACATGTATATTGTTCTTAAATCTTTAATCAATTTCAGCTAATGTCAGCTGTGAACCAAACCAGTTTCGATGTAGTAGTGGGCAATGTATAGACACGTCCTCTCGATGTAATGATTATAATGATTGTAGAGACGGATCTGATGAATTGGATTGTGGTAAGTCTTTGAGACGTGTCAGGCGAAAATATAGCTCCTCCGTTTTTGCATTGCAGAACGGAGAAACGAAAAAAAAAAACTAAATTCTAGATTGTGTTGGAAATTAAATCTACAATTAATTTACATAAAAGCGGACAGTCAAGACTCTTTCCAGTCTGTGCAAAGAACGCCCGCGTACCTTTACTCTACATCCATGTGATCTTCACTGTAAACCCATTGCGAATTCAGTTTTCGTCCGTGAGTCCATCACTCTACGTCCTTGAGACTTTCACTGTACATCATTGGAGCTTTAGATTGCATCTGTTGGACTTTCACTGTTCGTCCATAGTACAGTAACGTTATGTCAGTGGCGCTATCACTATGCGTCCGTGAAAACTTCATTGTACATCCATAAGGCATTGACTGTTCGTCCGTCTGGCTTTTAATGTACGTCCTTGTTGCCATCACTGTACGTCCATGAGACATTTACTGTACACCCATGGGACCTCTACTGCTCGTCCATGGGGCTGCACTGCACATTAGAGGGGCATTTACTGTATTAAATAAAGGCAATTGAAAACGTAATATAAAATTGATTGTTAAAACTGTATCAATACTTTTTATACTGCAGTACAAACCTGTATATGGGAAGAGTTCACAAATGGAATCTGTATTTATCCCCAATTTACTTGTAATGGAGATGTTGATTGTTTGCATAACTCATAGGGGCTGATTCAAAACAATTATGCCCATTGTTATGTATGTGATTAATCATGGATTAACCATTTCCTGCAAATCTGCAGCAGACGCAAACGTATGGAAACTCTCTATAAATGGTTTTATGGTCCTACATGTACTGCCTAGTACTGAATACAGCTGAACACATTTGCGGAAAGGGAGAATGACCTTTATGACGCAATTTCTCCTTTCGCCACATTAATTTCAAAAGACGTCTGTTGAAATTGCGTCAAGACGCGTATTAGATAGATGTCAGTAATCCTAGGGGTCAATATCTTAACATCTTAACATAATCTTGAATTCGAAAGGTCGAGATTGACCTTCGATCTGTCCAGAAATAGAATGAGCGTTGCTGCAGGAAAACTAGCTTTAACGTAATTCACAGTGGGGAAAAACAATGATTGCACGTCTATATTAATACTGATTTACAGAAGATTCTTGATACCTTCAAATGACTCATTAGTACACATCGCAGGGCCAGATCCGACTACCCGGATGCGCTGAGCCTAAGCATACACAAGTACAGACAACCACTTAGCCGACATCCACATACTATAGTTTAGAGTCGTCTGCGTCAAAATCAGTTAAAAATATATCAACAACCCTGTCGATGAATCAATGAGACAACAGACATCCTAAAAAGTGTTAAAACACTTCTCAGTTCACCGCTAATACAAAGCCTCTTGAGAAAAGTATGTGAATAATGACGTCAGGAACTTAGGATAATTAGGTAGATGGAATTCTCTACATGTATATAGTTCTGAAATCTTTAAACAATTTCAGCTAATGTCAGCTGTAAACAAAACCAGTTTCGATGTAGTAGTGGCCAATGTATAAACATCTACAAACGATGTGATGGTAATTGGAATTGTAGAGATGGATCTGATGAATTGGATTGTGGTAAGTATTTGATACGCGTCAGGCGAATATTTATCTTTCTCCTCCATTTTCGCATCGCAGAACGGAGAAATGGACAGAAACTAAAATCTAGATTGTGTTGGAAATTAAATCTACAATTCCTGTACATAAAAGCGGACAGTCAAGACTCCGTCCAGTCTGTGCATGAACGCCCGCGTAACTTTACTCTAGGTCCATAGGATCTTTACTGTAAACCCATGGCGACTTCATTTTACGTCCGTGAGTCCATCACTCTACGTCCTTGAGACTTTCACTGTACATCCTTGGCACTTTCGATTTGCGTCTGTTATTTCACTGTCCGTCCATAGTACATTGGCGTTACGTCAGTGGCGCTATCACTACATGTCTGCGTTCATGGAATTTTCCCTGTAAATCCATAAGGTCTTGACTGTTTGTCTGACGGGCTTTTAAAGTACGTCCTTGTGGCCATCACTGTACGTCCATGGGATCTTTACTGTACGCCTATGGGACCTTCACTGTTCGTCCATGGGACTGCACTGTATATTAGAAGGCATTTACTGTACGTCCATAAGACTGCACTGTACATAAGAGGAGCATTTACTGTACGTCCATGGGGCGGCACTGTATATTATAGGGGCATTTACTGTACGTCCATATGTGAATGCACTGTATATAAGGGGGGCATTTACTGTACTTCCATTGGGCGGCACTGTATATTAGAGGGGCATCTACTGTACGTTCATGGGACTGCACTGTACATTATAGTGGCATTTACTGTACGTCCATTGGACTGCGCTGTATATTAGAGGGGCATTTAATGTCATCCTCATACTATAGTTTAGAGTCGTCTCCGTCAAAATCAGTTCAAAGGAACAAGTACATTTTGGAAAATCAACGGAAAACTATGAAACAACGTTTTTTAAAAACAGTGCAGACATGGGGAGATTTGCTTGTGTTGAGCACGGTCTCACTTTTTGCCACAATGTTTGCGGAAGCCGTCTATTAGAGATATCTATGCAAGTCCGTCTGTATCAAGGAAGAGGTTAATAATTACAAAGAAAAGTATTACTATTACACCCATCACTTGACGTTGACAGGCCGTTGTTGAATCATTAATTGTTCACAATTCAAGCTGAGGAGACCAACTTACTTAATTCATAATGGCTGTGAGATTCCTTAAAACCAAGACTACGAAATGACAACATGTTATAACGAAGTAAAGAAATGCTACATTTTTTCAAGTTATAGTCGGGTATTCAACAACCCTACCTATGACTAAGTGAAACTTCAAACATCCTAACAAAGTTTTATAACTCTTCTCAGTTGACTGCTAATACAAAGTATCGCGAGAAAAGTATTTGAATAATGACGTCAGAAACTTAGTTTAATCATGAAGTTGGAATTCTCTACATGTATATAGTTCTTAAATCTTTAATCAATTTTAGTTAATGTCAGCTGTGTACCACACAAGTTTCGATGTGATGATGGGAAATTTATACACAAATACTATCGATGTGATGATTATAATAATTGTGCAGATGGATCTGATGAATTGGATTGTGGTAAGTATTTGAGACGCGTCAGGCGAAAATTGCTTCTCCATGTTTGCATCACAGAACGGGGAACTGGAAAAAACTAAATTCTAGATTGTATAGGAAATTAAATCTACAATTCCTTTACATAAACGCGGACAGTCAATACCCCGTCAAGTATGTGCATAGAACGCCCGCGGGACCTTCACTCTACGTCCAAGGGACCTTCCCTGTAAACCCATGGCGATTTCATTTTACGTCCGTGAGTATTTCATATTTCGTCATTGATACTTTCTTTGTGCGTTCGTGAGACTTAGAGCGTACGTTCGTGAGACTCCCGTGAGGTGAGACTCTCACTTTAAGTTCGTGAGACATTCGTGATACCTTAATTGTATGCCATTGATTCTTTCATAGTTCATCAGTGGTATTTTTACTATTTACTCCTATGGTTCTTTGAATGTATGTCCGTAGATCTTTTACTGTTAGTCCTGCAAGTCCGTTGTGCTTTCGCTGGCCTTTCATCGGACTTTCTATGTATATCCGGGGCTTTTATTTTATGTCCATGTCATGTTCCTTCAATGTAGATGGACCTTCAATGTAGGTTCATTGGACTTGTGTACGTTGAACTTTTACTGTAAGTTCGTGCTGCTTTCACTGCCAATTTCACTGTTCGTCTTATGGACTTTCATATGCCCCTTTTGCTTGCACTGTTCCCCCGCTGACAATTTCACTGTACCCCTGTGACAATTTCACTGTACCCCTGTGACAATTTCACTACCCCCAAAACAATTTTACTGTACGTCCGTTGCATTTTTAATGTTTGTCTGATTGATCTTCTTAAATTTACGTCCGTTGAGCTTTCACTGTAGGTCTGTGGGACCTTCACTGTACGTTCTCGGGGGGTATCACTATAGTCAATGGTGTCTTCAATTTACGCTGTGCTGTATCATTCACCCTGCCTTTAACTGTGCATCCAGGACTTTCATTTTCGACCATAGGACATTCAATGTACGTGCTTGGGGATTTTAATTTATGTCCTCGGTACTTTAACCATAAATCAACGTTGCTTTCACCGTTCCCCCGTGAGACTGTCACTGTACGTCTGTTAGGATTTCACGTTGTGAAATTTTCAATGTCTATGGTACCACACTTTACGTCCTTAGCGCTTTTAATATGGACCTTCACTATACGTCTTTGGGGATATCACTGTACGTCCAAGGCGGCTTCAATTTACAGCCACGGGCCTATCACTGTACGCCTGCAGGATCTCCAATGTATGTCTGTGTGTCTTCAATGTCTATCCGCAATGTCTTCACTTAATGTCCGTCAGTCTTTCATATATATTTATGCTGTGCGTCCGTGGGACATTCACTCTACGTCAGATTGGCTATTACTGTTAGTCCGTCGGTCGTTCAATATGCTTCCGTGAGACATTCACTGTATGCATGTCAATGGTACTGTCATTTTCAGGCCGTGAGTCCATCACTGTACGTCATTGACACTTTCACTGTACATCCTTGGCGATTTCGATCTGTGTCTGTTGGACTTTTATTGTCCATCCATAGTGCATTGGCCTTTCATCAGTGGCGCTATCACTATGCGTCCGTGAAATTGTCACTGTACAGTCATAAGGTCGTGACTGTTTGTCCGTCGGGCTTTTAATGTACGTCCTTCATGGGGCTGCACTGTACCCTAGAGGGGCAATTACAGAGCCGTCCATGGGACTGCACTGTACATTAGAGGGACATTTATTGTACGTCCATTGGACTGAACTGTACTTTAGAGGGGTATTTACTGTACGTCCGTGGGGCTGCACTGTATATTAGAGGGGCATTTACAGTACGTCCCTGGGACTGCACTGTACTTTAGAGGGGTATTTACTGTACGTCCGTGGGGCTGCACTTTACTTTAGAGGGGTATTTACTGTACGTCCGTGGGGCTGCACTGTACATTAGAGGGACATTTTCTGTACGTCCATTGGACTGCACTGTACTTTAGAGGGGTATTTACTGTACGTCAGTGGGACAGCACTGTACATTATAGGGGCATTTACCGTACGCCCATTGGACAGCACTGTACTTTAGAGGGACATTTACTGTACGTCCATTGGACTGCTCTGTACATTATATGGACATTTACTGTACGTACATGGGACTGCACCGTATGTTAGAGGGGGCATTTACTGGAAGTCCATGGGACTGCACTGTACGTTAGAGGGGCATTTACTGGAAGTCCATGGGATCGACTGTACGTTAGAGGGGCTTTTACTGGAAGTCCATAGGACTGCACTGTACATTAGAGGGGCATTTACTGGAAGTCCATGGGACTGCACTATACATTAGAGGGGCATTTACTGTACGTACATGGGACTGCACTGTACGTTAGAGGGGCATTTACTGGAAGTCCATGGGACTGCACTGTACATAAGAGGGGCATTTACGGTACGTCCATGGGACTGCGTTTTACATTAGAGGGGAATGTAGTGTACGTCTATGGCAAGGCAGACATCGAGCGTGACTTATTACTAAATAAATACAATTGAAAGCTTAATATAAAATTAATTGTTACATAAGAGGAGCATTACTGCTCGTCCATAGGACTGCATTTTACATTTTTAAATTAGAATGGTATTTATTGTACCTCCATGGCGAAGCAAACATCGAGTGTTACTTATATAACTTGTTTTGCATTGTTTGCCGAGCGACTGTCACTGACAGTCCATCGTACCTTTTATTTACGTCCGTGTCGTTTTCGTTGTAGGTATGTGGGACTTTCATTGTAAGCCCGTGATTCTTGCACTGTCCTCTGTGACAAATTCACTGAACGGTCGTTGGGTTTTCACTTTTTGTCTGATGGAGTTTCACTGAAAGTCCATCGTACATTTAATTTACGTCCGTGGGACTTTCACTGTAACACCGTGTTTCTTGCACTGTACTGTACCCCTGTGACAATTTTACCGTTCGTCAAGGTTCGTCCAGGGGACTTTCAATGTAGGTCCAATGGGTTTTTCTTGTACGTCCCTTTGATTTTCATTGTACGTCAGCATCGTTAAACGCGTTTTCGCCAAACGCAGCTCGTTTCAGTTATAGTATGTGACGTCACACATGTTTGGGCATTGCTCTCTTTTAAAATTTAAGACGGATAATATCCAAGCCTTACGGGTGTTATGTCTCCAGGAAGCAGACATCGAACGTGACTTATATAAGTTTAAAGCTTATTTCGCAATCGATGTATAATTAATTAGTTCAAACTAAATAAATACAATTGAAAGCTTAATTCAAAATTAATTGTTAAAACTGTATGAATCATTTTTGGGATAGGGGCGTCTCGCCACTATCCCATACTCAGGCTGCTTTCGAAAAGTCGGATTACGGCTGCAACCACAGTCCACACAATTGAATTCCTACGCCTAAATCGAGTTTTGATTTTATACTGCAGTAAAAACCTGTAAAGAGGAAGGGTTCACATGTGCAGACGCATCCTGACGCCTTTGAGGCTGACAACTTTTTAAGATATTGAGCAATTTCTCTTTTTGCATGAATGAATTCAACTCTATTCAATAATTATACTTTCATTTATAGAACTTTCAATATTTCCTGCTGAAGAGGTGTCATATGTGGAAGGGTTAACGTAAAATACAATAAAGAAAGAAAGATTCACAATCCATATTATGTTTCTTTTTGAGACTATGTGCAGTATATTTGCTCATTTAAATCGTGTTATCTTTGGAAGAGACATTATGATTGAAGGTTCGGCATTCCATACGTGTCTACCAGAATATTGTTGGTTCTTTATGAAGATGGTTAAGGGCTCAACTGAATAGAAAACGGCCGAGTCCCGATATCTTCGGTAGCGACGCGGGCTATCAATCCAGGTGTTCTGAATTCGAACCCCATATCGACAAACACTCTTTCCGACGTTTGACAAAAGTTAATGAGGCAAGCTTCATACCGTATTTCACCAATGGGCTAACAGTCCATTTGGAAAAGCATTCAATTAGTTTGAAACACTATTGTATGGAGAACTGGTTTGAGAAAACAAGAAAACACATGGGTAGGTGAACCAGACCCCATAATATGTCTGTAATGTTTTCTTAATATAAGGTACGCCCTCATATTTTCTCTCCGATAGATATTCCAGATGCACAATGTCATGATGCTGTCATTACGATGTCCTCCTGTAAGTATCACTATTTTCATCTATATAGCCGCGTCGCGGTAAGGACAACTGCAAATTTCCAAATATAATGAACATTAAGCTTAAAAACGCCGGCGTATTTGTCGGTTGGCAATATTGATGTTGTGGATCACGAGAAAAATCATTTAAGAACCTGTCTCTACCTGGGACCAGGTCGTTTTTGACGTTTTTCTGCGGAAATTATAGCCCAAATCGAGCGAGGGGGTAAAACACCGTTGCACACCTTGTCATTATTATTACACTATATAGACGTATAGAGGGGCTATTTATAGTAACACGTGCGGGATTCCCCAAATTACCATTACGATCATTCGGACGCCTGTGTATAATCATGGTAGATCTTGTACGACTAGATTGCGAACATGACAGATCTTCTACGACTAGATTGCGAACATGGTAGATCTTGTACGACTAGATTGCGAACAAAGTAGATCTTCTACGACTAGATTGCAAACATGATAGATCTTCTACGACTAGATTGCAAACATGATAGATCTTCTACGACTAGATTGCGAACATGAAAGATCTTCTACGACTAGATTGCAAACATGGTAGATCTTGTACGACTATATTGCAAACATGGTAGACCTTGTACGACTATATTGCGAACAAAGTAGATCTTCTACGACTAGATTGCGAACATGGTAGATCTTGTAAGACTAGATTGCGAACATGGTAGATCTTGTACGACTAGATTGCGAACAAAGTAGATCTTGTACGACTAGATTGCGAGCATGATATACCTTGTACGACTAGATTTCGAACAAAGTAGATCTTCTACGACTAGATTCCGAATAGGGTAGATCTTGTACGACTATATTGCGAACATAGTAGATCTTCTACGACTAGATTGCGAACATGGTAGATCTTGTACGACTAGATTCCGAATATGGTAGATCTTGTACGACTAGATTGCGAACATGGTATATCTTGTACGACTAGATTGAGAACAAAGTAGATCTTGTACGACTAGATTGCGAACATGGTATATATTGTACGACTAGATTGCGAACATGGTATATCTTGTACGACTAGATTGCGAACATGGTATATCTTGTACGACTATATTGCGAACATGGTATATCTTGTACGACTATTTTGCGAACATGGTATATCTTGTACGACTATATTGCGAACATGGTAGATATTGTACGACTAGTTTGAGAATATGCTAGATATTGTACGACTATATTACGAATGTGGTAGATTGTGTACGACTAGATTGCGAACATTGAAGATCTTGTACGACTAGATTGCGAACATGCTATATCTTGTACGACTAGATTGCGAACATGGAAAATCTAGTACGACTAGATTGCGAACATGGTAGATCGTGTACGACTAGATTGCGAACATGGTAGATTGTGTACGACTAGATTGCGAACATGGTAGATATTGTACGACTAGATTGCGATCATGGTAGATCTTGATCTGACTGCACGGAGGCGAATGCTGATCTGGCATTTTACAGGACGCAATAATCCCCAATGTCGGTGGCCTTGAATTTATTTGAAGTCTCGCCTGCTTTGAAATCATTTCAGTAAAAGGTTGAAATAAACAGTTGGAAAATTGGAAGTTAACTTTTGATACAAAGTTGATTTTTTTTTAGCAAGTTCTCCTTTTTTTACCTTTCTTATTTTTACTGAAGTCGTCTTTTTCATGTAAAGAGTCTCTGAGTATTTATACGTTCATCTATGGAGATATTCCTATACATGTATTAAAAGTCGTCTGCTGCACAATTGTTTTTTGGTCTAATACCCATCTAAAGGGCCATAGACAAAGTAGGCTACAGCTCCTCAACCATTTCCCATTTGTAGCAACTAAGTAGCAGATGAGTTTAAAAGCAAATAGTCAAAAACGTGATTAATATTCACGAATTAATGTTTTGTTGAAAAGAGTAGTTAATATTGTGACAAAGTAGGAGAAAATGCTCATTATGACCACTTTCTCCTTTTACCACAATATTTAAATCAAAGCACTCAGAGTGCTGACAGCAAGGGGCTAACTTCAGATCACGGAATACATTAGGACAAGGATTTACCGATCATTTTTGTTATCACATACACTTCGCAAGAAGACCTTGTTATGTCCGTTATTTGAATAATATTTGATTTGAATGCACAATATTGTATTCACAGAATGGGGGTCTATCGCAAATACCTTTATTTGACTGACGGTATTTCACAGAGGTCGTTGCATAGTTCATTGATGCATTAATCACACTGCATGCTATATCAAAATTAAAAGAACGCTGCATAACAATGAAAACTATATTGAAATTCCAATAAAAATATCAACAAAAAAAAAAAAAATCTGTATCTACATTTTCTGGTTACTAAAAACAAAAAAGGTGGCATATTTGTTTAACCTTGTATGAAATAATTTATATAATACTTTTAAGATTAAAATGATTCATTTTATAAACAAAAGAATATTTACTCTGTGCTATAAAAGAACAATAATGAATGTTCCGTGCCTGGAGATTATTTGACAGTAAACTACGTTAATACAAAATAATCCAAATTTTAGGGTCAGTCTTGCATGGCACATTATACAGTCACAGCTGCCTCAAAACAACTGAGCATGTTATTTTTCCATAACATAGGTGAACAAATACATGCCGTGCGGTGGTACATTTTACTCTGTAGTGATTTTCACGAAGCACCATTGCTATCGATATTTATACCGTACTAGCGAGTTTGCACCACGATGCCGTGTTGTGTATATGTACAACATTAAATGAAGGAACAACTGTATAGCTTAGTAGAATATTTAATGATAGTGCACTTTTCTAGAAGGACATAAGTCGTTTGGAAAGATATGAAGTGATTGTAAAATGTTATATTGATTTAAACTAATTCAATAGACTTTCACGTTCTGCTAATTACATATAATATCTGCTTCTTACTTTAGACAGGAGATTTACATACCTCGTGATACTAAGCTTCGAATAAACTAACATGCCCATTTGTTTTGCGCATAATAAGAATAATTAGCAAAAAAGCAATCCAGTTTCAAAAGACAAAAATGTAAATCAGCTATATATGCTTTCCGTTTCGTAGGTGGTCCGGACGAAAGCGATGGAATGAACCAAGGTATGATTATTGGAGTTGTGTCTGGTGTGGCATGCATCATCATTGTACTTGTAGTTTGTTTTCTGAAGAGAAGGTAAATATCGTTTTGATAGAGAAATAAATTAAACTGCAAACTAGAATAAGTATACAAGCGTTTGTGTTACGTGTTACCTTAAACATTTCTTGTGTTTAAGTACTTGAAACATCAATCGTTGTTATATAATTAGCGACTTCCATTAGTATCAACATACATGTACGCGAGATATTTATTCAGTGTACTTAATGACTAACTTACACTATTAGCATTATAACTTAAGCGCTTTACTTATGACGTGTGCAGCAAACAATTTACCACCAATCACTAGTACTAAATTTTACAAACTCATGCGCATCCGCAGGTTTTCTTTATCATTCATGTGTTACATAGTACAATGATTGTTTTTAAAAAATTTAAAAGAGGTGAACAATTGTATTTGTGAAAGGACTGTAACTTAATATATTGATCAGCTTAAACAAGGCTTATTGGTCAAGGATTGTAAGGGCTGGATATTTCAATGTGTAGTTTAAGCTTAAATATTGTTCATCGATAATCAAATAACTTAAATTAATCAAGCTCGATGTCTGATTCTTGACACTTGTCATATGTTTACTTAAGCAATTTGAGTGGAAAATAAAAAAGATAGAACCCAATTATGACGGGATTCAGACCCTAGAACATTTCGAGGGCTTGGCGTGAAACAGTTGTAACTAAAAACCTATTTGGAAACCCTGGTTTAGGGGCAATTTTGACCCCCTTTTGTAAACAATGCAAATTAGGTGCCATTGCTCAGAACGAGCAATGGCACCTAAATTTCCATTGTTTACCAAGAAAAATGATTTAACCCTTATAAAGACTTTATGGCGAAGTGATTAACCTTGGTAAAAAATTTCCAATTTCAGTTACAACCGTTTCACGCCAAGCCCTCGATTTGTTACGAGAGAACAACGCTTTATATCAGCATCACTGTTTGTGACTGTTATCATACATCCCATACAAAAATGTGTACCGCTTTAGTTGAGAGAGTTTATACACTTTTTGTCAACGTATGCTAATACAATATATCCACACGTTTCCACGCCATATCAATGTTCCTTGAACGCTTGGACCCGAATGGATGTGTGCATGACTAGATCTCATGTCCGTATAACGAAGTTTATTTAATTTCTTTTGTAGAAAACGTGATGACAAATCTTCCGAAATAGTAACACAACCGACTGAGGAACACCAATATGAGGATCTTCACATACATCTAAGTCAATTGTAGATACTGGATCTGAAATGATACCTAGCTGTTTCTTCACGTTTAAAGATAAGCACAACTGTGGAAACAATTGGTACTAATTGTGTTTATCATAGTTTGTGTACCATGCATTACATAGACAAATAAAACGCAACGTTGGATTACATTGAACTCATTATGTCATGCTTTCCCTTCAACATCGCCATCGCCACCATCGAGTTGCGTGATATAGTTTGGAAACAATCATGTCATTTGACATGCCTAGGTAACGAAGAAATCATAAAATGGCTCGAGCTTTGACGTTAATTTAAAATCAGTTGTGACTTCAGGCGCGAATGTCTACTTCCGCGAAATTGTCCATTCATTTGTATTTACCGCGCCAAAGTGGTAACCATTACGTTACGAAATTGCGTTCAAGTGACAATTTACTTTCTCCAACTAGTTGCCAAGGTTTTTTCATCGATAGAACACGAATCATGACACACCGACGTCACGAAACAACACCGATGTTTCAAGTTGTTGATAAATAAATATGTTATAGCACCAGACAATTCATGATGCGATCTTTATAAATGTTTTTCTTACACATAGCAGCTGACGAAGTCTAGGGTTGAGCTTTCATCGGATGTTTTCAGTAGTATCTAGGCAAAATGAAACGAGAACAAACGAAAAAGAACGAGTTTAACAAACGCATTAAACAATTCTTGTTTTCCTATTTCAAATGTACACACCTTTAGTATTCAACAAATGTAAACATATTATATGCAAATATCATATTGAGCCCAGGACATCTGAGCGTCCAAAAACATTTATTTTGAATAAGTGACAAATGTATCCTTCAATATTATTTATACACACGTTAATGTTTAGTCTGTATTTATATGTATTTTGCACAATGCTACGGTTACTGACACGAAACTGAATTGACTGGTTCTCGGGAATACATCATTTGGTTCACTACACTCAAAAACAGGTAGTGTCGTAGTACCATCGTGAATGTTTTAATTTACCAGTTAATCTACTGTATACAAATTGCCTCACAAACATTCAGGAAAGTACGGTGCCTACCGAGATTTCGAGTCTAGTAAAGCAAATGATGTATTCATAGTTTTGGATCACACAATATTCCCAATGTGTTATGTGTATGAAATTGTAAGGTTTTCTAAAGTATATCCACGTAGCCGATACGTGTTGTGAAGTATGTCCACGTAGCTGAAACGTGTTGTAAAGTATGTCCACGTAGCTGATACGTGTTGTAAAAGTATGTCCACGTAGCTGATACGTGTTGTAAAGTATGTCCATGTAGCTGATACGTGTTGTAAAGTATGTCCACGTAGCTGATACGTGTTGTAAAAGTATGTCCACGTAGCTGATACATGTTGTAAAGTATGTCCACGTAGCTGATACGTGTTGTAAAAGTATGTCCACGTAGCTGATACGTGTTGTAAAAGTATGTCCACGTAGCTGATACGTGTTGTAAAGTATGTCCACGTAGCTGATACGTGTTGTAAAGTATGTCCACGTAGCTGATATGTGTTGTAAAAGTATGTCCACGTAGCTGATACGTGTTGTAAAGTATATCCACGTAGCTGATACGTGTTGTAAAGTATGTCCACGTAGCTGATATGTGTTGTAAAAGTATGTCCACGTAGCTGATACGTGATGTAAAGTATGCCAACATACGGCGCCTAACGATATTTCGAGTATAGTGAAGCAAATGACGTATTCATAGTTTTGGATCACACAATTTTCCCAAAGTGTTATCTGTTGAATGACATTTTAGGGGTTTCTACAGTATGTTCACCTTGCTGATACTTGTTGTAAAGTTGTTAACTGTTACATATGACATATATGTATGATGTCGGAGTATAATGGTAATAGTGATCAGTGTATCTGTACATACATTTTAAAACATGTATGTGTTATGTATTATTTTGACATTTATTTATCAAATATATGACATTTACGGAAAGGCGTTCTACGAACGTACCTATGACGAATTATTAAATAAGTCTTCAATATCAAGTACGGCTCTATTTCTGCACAATCAATACCAAAGTCGTAAACGTACGGTTTTATTTTAGGATACAGCAGGTTATTTTACCTGATTTATTTTCTTGTTTTGTTGGGGTTTTACGTCATTTTCAACATTATTTAAATTAGATCACGGCGACAGTTCACTTATTCATAATCCCTTGGTAAACAAACCAGTACTAGGCTAGGAAATGTGCCTTGCCCAAGGGCGCACCACCATGACAACAGCCGCGACTGGGGATCGACCCCGGGAGGCCCGGTTCTAAATCATCGACGCTAACCACAAGGCCACGGCAGATTCCTCAAGTTTACCTCAATTGAAAATACTCACCGTTGTGTCATTGTATACGTCCTCCCTTTAATAATACAGCTTAGCTGAGAAAGGATGGAAGGTTTATGACACACGACCTTTGAGTGACATTTAATTACGCGTAATTCTTGTTTAGTTAATATTTTTGTTCCAAAATAATTGATTTTGAAAATTGTTATTTATTTTTTACAATGTAGACAACTTTTGATAAATTTGTTTTTAAAAAAAAATGAAATGCCGATGAAAACGAGCTATTTCTCCTTTTCCCAAACAAATTATTTTTTTCGGACATTACCAATTCATTATCCTGAAAAATCTTTATAAATACACGTGTAGTTATTTATTAAAGTTGAAAACATTGTGGCAAAAGCTAAAGTTACTCGTAATTAGCATTATCTCCTTTTGCCACTTTGTTGTCAAAATGTGTCTTATGCAGATGCGTCAAAATGTGTATGGGATGGGATAACATTGACAATCTATTTTAAGGTTTTCATCTGATTTATTTTTTGGTCTTTTACGATGCTTTCAACAATTTGTTCGGCTATATCACGGCGTTTTATGGATAAGTTACCAGTACTACTGGCCCATTAACTCTGACACCAGCCAGTCAGTCGTAACCCTGAGCCCCAAGGAGGGCAGCCATTACCACACTTGTTAAAGTCTTTGGTCTGACCCGACCAGGTATTGAACCCAGGACCTCCCGCACCTGAGGCGAACGCTCTACCACTACACTACCAATGTGGTCAGGGTTTCTATTGAAGAAGTAATCCTATTAACTGTGCTCAAAGGAATCACAGACATGATAATACATGATTTTATACATCTCTGAAAGAGTGCATTGTTGCGAAACACATTTGAAACCTCGTAGAAAATTAGACATGGTTATTATAAACACGTTCCTTTTTTCCCCACTATGTATTTAAAAAGTCTGCTACTGACAACAAAATGTTAATTGAAAGTGCTACAACGAAGCTAATATCTAAAAACAAGCATGGTAACTCAATGTAATGAAATAACACATATCTATTTTACAATCACTTTATTCAGAATTTATGTAAACAAATTTGTAGAAAAAAATAAATGTTTCCTAATGTTATGTTTAGATGATTATGCGAGTTTATTCAAACCAATAAAACTATAAATGACATTAAATTATATTTTTTGTTGTTTTTGTTTTGTTTTCAAAACTTTCCTAGGATAGCAGGAATCCGCTGTGGTCGAGTGGTTAGCGTCGGGGATTCCGAAACCGGGTGTCCCGGTTTCGATCCCCAGTCGCGGCACGTCATGGTGGAGTGCCCTTGGGCAAGGCACATTTTCTAGCCTAGTACTGGTTTGTTTACCCAGGGATCATGAATAATTAAATTTAATTGCGCGCTAAATGACCTTAGCTGACGATGCGCCATAAAACAATATACATTCATTCCTAGGATAGCAGTTTGAAAAGACACAATTTGGGATGGCTAGAGAATGAACAAATTAGCTACACTCTATCCAAACCAAATATTGGCATCCAGTGTAGATATATGTCAGCCTTAGAGATCGGTCTGGAGCTGTAGTATTTCAATAATGGTCACAGGACCATTGTTGAAGCTTTTGACAAACAATTTTACTACAGAGAACATGAATGTGAAGGCAAAGCTTTATCTATACTTGTCCAAATTCATTCCCACATACACATGTAGACGCTTTTGACATATCTTGGCAGACTTTTGAAAACGTTGTGGCAAAAAAAGAGAAATTGCTCATAATGAGCAGTTTCTCTTCCTGCAATATGTTCACAAAGTTTATCATTATTCAATAATTATACTTCCAGTTTTGAAGATTTACTATATTTTGCCTGCATGTTTTTATTGTCTTCTGTTGCTGAGTTGTTGAATGTGGGAAAGGTTTATATAGCCTGTCCTTTGTTTTCTCAGAGCACATGTGGCCTATAGAGTTCAAACGTGAAAAAGGTACAAGATTGCAATTCTGATTATTAAAGGTTCAGATCACCCTCTCAAGCTGATCAGTCTTATCATAATCTACACACGTGGACAGAAGCCTCTAACAAGCGTGTGTAAGTAATATGTGAACAGTGCAGATCTCAATCAAACTGTCTGGATGCACTTACTGATCCGAACAAAAGTCAGCTTGTTCCTTTTTCCATATTATATACTATGCAGAGTGTGTAAAGGTCCTTTCCTAATGTATAAACCCCTTTGACTAAAATGAGTGTGATTGAACAGGAATGTAACTTCCTGTTGCTTAAATCTTTCCCTCATGCATACGCAGATTGATGCATCTGTAGCAGACGACTTTCGAAAACATTGTGGGAAAAGGAGAACTTGCTCATGATGATCAATTTCTCCTTTTGCCACAATGTTTTAACTAATTTTAATAATAATATTTTTTTCTTTAAAGAGATTTTCAAGAGTTTTACCAAGATCTTTCCAAAGTTGTCTGCTGTATATTTGTTGTATGAAATATGACGATCAGAGATTACTTCACATGCCTAATTATCGATATCCAAAGCAATGTTATTTTATGGTAAAAACACATGATGAAATTGGATGTCTGGTTTTGGATACGGTTGGTTCTCTCAAGATGTTGGAAATGTTGAGCATTTTATAACTCTTTTTAAACAAAAAATGTCTGATTCAATATTTACAAAAAACTATAAATAGCTCATCACGTTGCGATCTTAACAAACATATTCATTCTTTGTTAACTGTTGGTTGATATTTCTCCGTATTTAAGAAAGGCGTTTGCAAAATTCAGATGCTCCAGTCATAGATTTAACATAGAATTAGGAAGACATTTTAATATTGAAAGGGATAATCGCATCAGTAATTATTGTCTAACTCATAAAGACATTTTAACAGCTATATATCAGTTATAATTGCGTTTAAAGATTCAAACATCCGATCAC
The DNA here is from genome assembly GCA_031761405.1 of Serripes groenlandicus. Lineage (NCBI taxonomy): Eukaryota > Metazoa > Mollusca > Bivalvia > Cardiida > Cardiidae > Serripes > Serripes groenlandicus. Next base: position 162,901,011 of record JASEVX010000001.1, on the reverse strand, counting down.
AAAAGTCATAGCTCGATTAATATTGTAAATAAGTATATATATTAAAAATCAACTCTATGTAAATTGTATATCTGTATATTTGCTGTATTTTGGGCCGGTGGCCTCGTTTTACAAATAAATTATTGAATTGGATTGTATTGTATTGTATTGTATCTAATAACAATGTCGAAGTGATTCTGACGGCACTATAACAAACAAGCAATAAATTATTTCTCCTTTTGCCACAGAAGCATAACAACGCATTAGCATTTGGGAAAGGGTTGAAGTGAATTTACTTCCTTCTTTTCGCACAATATTTTTATTTCCTTGTGAGTCTTCCCAAAACACGAAGTGCTTCACTCTTTACCTTTACCCATCATTCTAACGAATCTGAAGCAAACTAATTTCAATTTTATGATATAATTGTATTTTCATATGAAGAGGTTTTACATATTTTTGCCAAAACATTATAAAAGTCGTCGGCTGCAGACTTGTTATATATGGGAAAGTGTTAACCTTAGATGTTGAACATTCAACGTAGAAATGAACTTAAACCTTTGCACTTCCCAGTGTCATTTGTCCTCTGTTCATTTTCCTGTAACAGTTTTCATTTTATCCTTCTTAGTCTTTCCATGATGTCCGTTTTGTTTGGAATCTTCTGCATTTGAAATGTTTAACCTTTCCCACATATAGACCTGTTTTGATGCATCTGCTTCAGACAACATTGGAAAACAGTTGCTCATAATGAGATGAATACAAATATTGTAGTAAGATCAGTTTACATAGAGAAATTTAGTGAAATGACCTTTTCATATTCATATTCAGTTGACAATTGAGATAGCACTGACAATAACTACTTTCAATTGTTAAGAGTACTAGTATAACATGAAATAATATAAATCATGTAAAGAGTTTACAAGTTCTGTTCTGTTCATGTTTAAATTATGAGCTTGTGATATCATGCAATTGATTGATTGATTGGGGTTTAATGTCGAGTGTTCATGCAATTGAACACAGACAAACTGATAAACACAAAAGATATGCAGCAAAAACAAAAGTAGAAAAAAAGGGAAATAAATTGAACATTTTACAGAGTGAGAACAATCCCGCTGACAAGCTAATAGTTATATGGTTATATTATGTGAGAAAAAGAAACGTCTATATGCGGGAAAGGTTTAAAAGAGAATGGTAAAGATGTAATTTATGAGCAAAAAATCGGAATTGCAGTCCTACAGCATTATTTTGTGTTTTTTGTAATTTTGCAACTTTACCCTTTCACTAACACAACTTATTTGCAACAGACCACTTTGGCGTTTAGTTACAAATATGTTAAACCTTTATAACTTTTAGTCACAACGTTTTGAGATAGGGCTTATACACATTCAATTTATTTTAGAACACTGTTCTTCGTTTTGATTTTATTTCATTTTTGTTTCATTTTTTAATGGTTATCCTGATAGTTATGACCGATAAAGCTCAAATTTCCGTCAATTGAGGTAGTGAGTTTGAGAACCAGCTCTTACATTCATTCTTTAATATGATTGACAGAAGTCATTTAGAATTGCATCTTTCATCTTTCACCAATGGACTAAAGTCAGTCTTTGTTGGAAGGTAGCAAGTTGCCTGAGAAGAATATTGTGTTGAGTACAGGTGGAGTACATGTGTACAAAAGCCAGGGAACACAACTTAGGAGAACTGGCAACCATGATATAACTGGAATATTGCTGAAAACGGTGTTAAACTCCAATCAGTTATCTCACTGACATTTGTGCCAAATAATTTTCAAATCGGCCAAGTGTATTTTTACGAGGAGATTTCTTTCAGTTTTCACAATATACATATAAGGAAAACAAGCCCCGCCCCCTAGAGGCCATAATATTTAACGGATCAGAATTATTTGAACAACCTTGGTAGAGGGTCACCCAAGGTACATTTGTGCTAAATTATATTTAAATCAGGCCTGTACTATTGGACAAAGAGATTTTTACAATATCTACATATAAGGAAACCAAGCTCCGCCCCCTGGCGGCCATGTTTTTTAAAGGATCGTATAATTTGAACACTTATGAAAGATAGTCACTCAAAGAACATTTGTGGCAAATTATTTTCAAATCAGGCCAGTACTTTTTGACAAGAAGTTTTTTTTAAGTTTTCAATATAAATATAAAGAAAACAAGCTCTGCTTCCTGGCGGCCATGTTTTTTTTTAAACAGATCGAAATAATTTGAACCTTGGTAGGGGGACCACATAGGAAACCTTCTTGTGAAATTACTTTGAAATCTGACCAGTAATTTCAGAGAAGAAGATTTGAACAGATGACGGACGCTTGAAGATGAGTGATAACAAAAGCTCACATTGAGCACTCTTTGCTCAGATAGGCTAATAAAAAGCAGAGACAGAGTTTAAAGGAAACTTGTTTCACCTGCTAAAAAGTCAAATACAATGGCCTTTTTATTTGATTTAATCTTGATATTAGTTAGCATACCAACAATGCGAAGTTTTAAAAGATGTCGAAAAAAAATAAAATTGCCAAAATACCAAATTAATAGGTGAGATGTGCTTTTTCTAATAATTTTCATTAAATAAAAAAAAAAAAATTATGATTTATGAAGCTTCACATTTTTGATGTCTTGCAAATACCAAGATTTCAGCAAGTTTAGACACATGGCAAATTTTGGTTGTTGGAGGAGTAAATGGGTCTTTCCTCAACAAAATCTCCTCTATTTTCCTACAAAACCATTTGTTGAGGGTACTCAAACGAAATATATCTAGAGCTCTGTATACCCATTTCCTCGAATGTTTTCAAAGTAGATGACTCTAAAAAAAAAGGGTCAACATATGTCTTATTCATATAAGAGAACAGGGACTCTGAACAGGGTGATCTCTTTTCCCGTCCACACCGAGGCTGTATCCAAGTACCCGGAGATGATACATTGTATCAGGCTGTATCTATTGTGTAAAAGCAGCCAGTTGCTTGGAAAGATTGTTGTGTGGAGTACTGGTGTGAGGAAACCAGGAAATGCATGAGTAGGTTAAAAACGGCGTTAAACCCCAATCAATCAATCAATTGCATGATTGAGGGTTGTCAGAGACATATAAACACAGTGTATTTATATGTCTCCGAGGTTGTTAAACTGCTTCGAATAATGTGAGTGCAACATGCTCAAAAAGCACAACTTCACTATTTGCCAAACTGTTCAATTTATAAAAATATAGGCATATATTATAATGCTCGATCTCCAAACTAAATTAGGCTACACTTTCAGCATTGATTGCTAATTGACTCTAGAACGTGCAGACGTGTATACATAACGTGTGTACACACTGACATCGTGTGTCCTTTAAACCTTTGTGAACCAGTCTTATCATCTAGACGCTTTCATATGTTTAAACAACTACACAATAAAGCGTTTATAATATTGAGATAATTAGAGTCTGGCGAGCTATTTATAGAACCTTTTGGAATTTCCAGATTTGAGTTATTTTGCAAGGCAGATATAACGCGCAATGATATTTATTATCTGCCCAATCATGACGAAGATACTATTTACATATTTTAACTCTATGTAGATAATGTCTCGATAAAACTCAAATATTAGTAACAATCCGGTACCAAAGTAGCACTGACATAATTATTATTAATCACGTCTCTGCATCAATGATGGAACTATAACGGATGTGAGTAAATTAGTTTGCAGTAAGGACAAAAAATATCAACCGATTGTTCAAAACCGACTATGTAAATATTTTTCGTTGTTGTTGTTTCTGTTAGCATTGTGGCGATTGTCAAACCAATCGCCACAAAAATAGTGTTCAGGGGCGTTCCTGGATTAAAATCAAGTATACGCACAGACGTGCATGCTCCCCCGGGATTTTTTAAAATCCAACATTGCATCTGATGCATTATAGGAGCATCTTTTTAGCACATACAGAAAACATATACTAGTCATAACCACAAGCAGGTTTATTGCATCACCTGTAAATAAAGAAGGTTAATAAACAGAAAAATAGAACGATTATGTATTCATGGTTTTAAAAACGATATTTATTTTTCCATGGAACAAAGAGGGATATGGGGTGTATTGAGATGCACTAACACACTGAACGCTCGGACAGGTGCTAGTTAAAAGTAATAATTTGAAGACATCCGAGTTCTCGGTTAGTTTAATAGGATAACCTGAATATATCCCACCTTTTGTTGTGAGTACGTGAAATACATATTATCTTTGTTAAGTGGCGGGCGCTTTTTTTGAACAACCAATAGGCTGGATCATTGTCAGAATTGATATAGTTAGTTAAGTTACCCCCCGCATATTCACATACTGACCGATACTCGTCTCCATTCTATGTTAGACAATATAGATACATTAATTAAAATGTGTAATTTAGCAATGTTCACAAATACAATACTGAATCCGTTCATTTAACAAATTATTTAAACACTAATGATTCTACTACGCTTACTGAAGTAATTATGAAATCAGAGTTTTAAAACATTTTGTCTAAATTTATTTTAAACTTAATTATACATCGATTCATGTTTTATTTATATGCTCGATGTCTGCTTTCAGTTTGACTGATTCGTCTGGATTGCAAACATCCAGGGAAAAGATTGAAACGTCGAAATATTGAAAAGTTAATACCGTTTTTGGGAAATATTGAGGTAAAAGGAGAAATAGCTTGTTTTGAGGTAATTCTCCCTAAACATTTTTTTTTCAAAAGTTAAATGTTGCATACATATGCTGTGGGAAATCGTTTATATCAGGTAAATAATTAACCCTCATCCTGCTGAGTGAATCATCCGTGATTTTAGATATGTTCTCGCCCTATGATATATTAATTGATTAGGGTTAAACGCCGTTTTCAACCATTTTGCGGTCATATTAAGGCGGCCAGTTCACATATTCATGCGTTTTCTGGCTTTCCCACACCATACTTTCCAAGCAACTGGCTGGTTTTCCACACAGACTATAAACCCATTGGTGGAAAACGAATGACGCGAGTCACAGTGACATTTGTCAAACGTCGAAAAGAATTTAGGATTAGCTGGAGTTCTAACTCGCCACCCCTATATTGACAGCGCTCGTCGCTAACGATTGAGCTACCGGGGCTGGGCTCTAGTCTGCTGATCTACTCATTGAATATCAGGCGAAACAGAGCAAACAATGACTGGAAGTTTATGTATAGACATCTCTTTATCTTCCCTGTTGGTTAATGTGGATTTAAATCGAACATTCCAGGAAAGGAACAATCACAGGAAAGGAACAATCATAGAATACAATACGTATCTTGAAGGATGCACGGTTAATTCCGATGATAAAGCTTGTTGATATTAAGAAGGCGTATGATAGGAAGACTCATAATCCATATTATTTCAGACCTTAATCTTTTGAGAAAGCACACCAAATGGTTCGGAGTTCTGATACTGATTCAAGAACATGAATTATTCCCCTCATCTAGTGCTCTGATAGACTGCAAGTGCTACTAGATCTGATATTTTTGTTTAAAAAAAATGGCATTCTGCCATGTTTCACGTGTAATTTCTATTATGTTTAATGTGTGTGTTTGTGTAACTTGTAACTTGTTGTTACATGGTTCGTTGAATAAATCAATTAAACAATTGAACAGGGACTCTGAACAGGGTGATCTCTTTTTCCCGTCCACACCGAGGCTGTATCCAAGTACCCGGAGATGATACATTGTATCAGGCTGAATCTATTGTGTAAAAGCCTTCTGTTTCCTTCTCCGCAATCCACTCTCAATGCTTGCCTAATGTCCTCTATCTGAAATGTATCAAGAAATGATAAACGGTCTAGTAGAAGAGAAAACATTCCCGTTCATCTAAATTGATTTTTTTTTTCCTATGGAACTTGCTACCTTCCCACATACACAAGATGCACAATGGCCTTTGTCAATATTTGGAAAGAATGAACGGCCGAGCTGTGGTACAATTTCAGGACCTCTGGATTGATCGCCCTGATGGGTTCTGGCTGAGCTATCACAGTTTTACCATCTTATATGAAAACAAGACAAATTTTGATGCTAAGCATCAAAGACGCCGCGCATGATTTTAAAGCATGACTTAAAGGGAAGCAGATGCAGTTCAATACATTTAAATAACCTGTGCAAACGGACAGGATGTAAATATTCTGAACAAGAAGGCCATGTTTACCTTTTTCTTAAACAAGAAGGCCAATATGTTCCTTTATTGCTCACCTGGCTACCATAGTCTATAATAAAATGTTATCAAGAGCAAAAAGGGTCCATTTCGACGTACACTTTATATGCTACGATCTATGTGATATTCAGCATGTAAAGTTTAGTCGTGAAATGACAAGTTAAGTCTTCAAACCATTTGGTTTACCGTTTGCTTAACATTGACTGCAACAATAAAGTGTCATACAAGCTGAAGTTTCTTAATTTTAAATCTGTTCTAACTAAATCAATTAGATAAACAAAAAACATAGATACTGAAATATTACCAGATATTAACTTAAGTGTTAATGCCTCTAGTTATAAGTTAAGTGTGACACAATCTTTGGAAGGAGAGAGGGAAGTCTATTGAGCTTTGATGAATCGAGTCGTCAGAGCAGTAAACCAAACAATTAAAAAAGCGTAGCCTAGTGAACTCCGTAAACCAACTCATAAAAAAAGCTTAGCCTAGTTAGTTGGGGAACAGTTATTAAAAACAATTTAAATGTGTCTAAAGTTTTGTAACAACGGTAAAAGATGTACATATTTTGTATCTTGTTGTTTCTTAAATCAGTTAATACAATTTATTCAATCATAAAGGCTGTTTTTTCAAACATATTACAGAGTTTTTCTTTACAATAATATTTGTTGGTTGCTCCCTTTTCGATTACGTCACACCATGGATCAAAATTAAAACCTATCCCATACTGACGCCGCGCTTCCACGCGGCGTCAATGACTGAGACAAAAAATATAAAATAAGAACAAATATTAAAAATTGTTATTCTGATAAAGGTTTGAAGAAATGAGCCGTCCCGCGATAAAATTAACATTGTGGACTATGCGTAAAGTATCGATCCGGATCAGCACGCGTGCCGCGCAGGCTTACCCGGATAGACACTTTTCCTTTTCTGTGGATTTTCTGTTTCAGGAATCATTACTCTATAACTCTATCCCCCTGAAACGGAATCTGTCGGCCCGGATCAGTCTGCGCGGACTGCGCAGGCTGATTTGGGTCGATACACAGAGGCCATACTGTTGGTTTTCACGCGGGACGGCTCATTAATAAAAGAAAAAAGGTGAAAACAAGCAATTACAAGCATATGCTTCTTTTCTTATAATGTTTTGAAAGTTTTCTGGTACAGAGGCATGAAACGTTGCCTTTCCCAGGGAGAGTATTTTAAAAACATTATAAAATCATATTGGCTTAAGAAGTTACCTTATATCCTATAAAAGGCTCTTCAAAAAACCCTGTGCTGAGTCCCCTAAGTCTGAACCGAACTGAAAATTCTTCATGGGGATAAACCGCGATATGAACTGGGTAGCTTAGTGGGGCTGAACCACGGATAATGAACCATTTACTACATCAAACAATTATGCAATTGACAGCTTTGAAACCGCAATAGGCAAACAAATAAAAACCTCTTTAAATGAAAGTTTAACTAGGGCTATCCCTAAATGTGATTAATACCCCGCATGTTTGTTGAAGAAGGCGTTTAATAAAATGTTGGCCACATTGTTGTCACATTAAGTCAATTGATTGATTATTTGGTGTTTTATGCCGCTTTCAAGAATTTCAGTTATATACAGTTGTATACAGTTAGTGTCTCTAACCAATAGTTAATCTGGAAAATAATATTGTAAAATAAATGTTTTCAGCTCTATTCTTAACTAAAGCTGTTCCCTGTAGTGGTTTTCTATATTTTCCTCAATTATTTTCAATGTTGTCTGCTGTATATTTGTTGTATGTTGGGAAAGGGTTAAAAGGTCTCCGTATCCCCTTGTCTGCTGTATATTTGTTGTATATGGGGAAAGGTTAAAAGGCCTCCTCATCCCCTTGTCTGCTATATATTTGTTGTATGTGGGGAAAGTGTTAAAAGGCCTCCGTATCCCCTTGTCTGCTGTATATTTGTTGTATGTGGGAAAAGGGCTAAAAGGCCTCCGTATCCCCTTGTCTGCTGTATATTTGTTGTATGTTGGAAAAGTGTTAAAAGGCCTCCGTATCCCCTTGTTTGCTGTATATTTGTTGTATGTGGGGAAAGTGTTAAATGGCCTCCGTATCCCCTTGTCTGCTGTATATTTGTTGTATGTTGGAAAAGGGCTAAAAGGCCTCCGTATCCCCTTGTCTGCTGTATATTTGTTGTATGTTGGGAAAGTGTTAAATGGCCTCCGTATCCCCTTGTCTGCTGTATATTTGTTGTATGTTGGAAAAGTGTTAAAAGGCCTCCGTATCCCCTTGTTTGCTGTATATTTGTTGTATGTGGGGAAAGTGTTAAAAGGCCTCCGTATCCCCTTGTCTGCTGTATATTTGTTGTATGTGGGAAAAGGGCTAAAAGGCCTCCGTATCCCCTTGTCTGCTATATATTTGTTGTATGTGGGGAAAGTGTTAAAAGGCCTCCGTATCCCCTTGTCTGCTGTATATTTGTTGTATGTGGGAAAAGGGCTAAAAGGCCTCCGTATCCCCTTGTCTGCTGTATATTTGTTGTATGTGGGGAAAGTGTTAAAAGGCCTCCGTATCCCCTTGTCTGCTGTATATTTGTTGTATGTGGGAAAAGGGCTAAAAGGCCTCCGTATCCCCTTGTCTGCTATATATTTGTTGTATGTTAGGAAAGTGTTAAAAGGCCTCCGTATCCCCTTGTCTGCTGTATATTTGTTGTATGTGGGAAAAGGGCTAAAAAGGCCTCTGTATCACCTTGTCTGCTGTATATTTCTTGTATGTGGGGAAGGGGTTAAAATGCCTCCTTATCCCCTTGTCTGCTGTATATTTGTTGTATGTGGGGAAAGGGTTAAAAGGCCTCCTTATCCCCTTGTCTGCTATATATTTGTTGTATGTTGGGAAGGGTTAAACGGCCTCCGTATCCCCTTGTCTGCTGTATATGTGTTGTATGTGGGGAAAGGGTTAAAAGGCCTCCTTATCCCCTTGTCTGCTGTATATTTGTTGTATGTTGGGAAGGGTTAAACGGCCTCCGTATCCCCTTGTCTGCTGTATATTTCTTGTATGTGGAGAAGGGGTTAAAATGCCTCCTTATCCCCTTGTCTGCTGTATATTTGTTGTATGTGGGGAAAGGGTTAAAAGGCCTCCGTATCCCCTTGTCTGCTGTATATTTGTTGTATGTTGGGAAGGGTTAAACGGCCCCCATCCCCTTGTCTGCTGTATATTTCTTGTATGTGGGAAGGGGTTAAAATGCCTCCTTATCCCCTTGTCTGCTGTATATTTGTTGTATGTGGAGAAGGGGTTAAAAGGCCTCCTTATCCCCTTGTCTGCTATATATTTGTTGTATGTGGGGGAAGGGTTAAACGGCCCCCATCCCCTTGTCTGCTGTATATGTGTTGTATGTGCGGGAAGGGTTAAATAGTCCATCAGATTAATAGCAAATTTTATGAAAATTGTGCTATTTGTGGTAAAGCATGAAATTTGGTACAAAGATTCTGATTGACTAAACAACGAATTTAAGCTATGGAGGCAAGCTGAATTTTGCCAACTTCCGGTTTTATTTCAATATGGCCGCCATGTTCCTGCGTAACCAAATAGCAACAGTCTACAAAACAATTTCTTTTACTGTTTTGCTCTGAATACAGTTTTAGACACATTGTGTATCTACAAACTACCTAATGCATGTCTACAGATCAAAATAAAAGTCTTCCGGTGTTATTAATTCTATTTCAGGTGTCTTTTTTCCAACAAAATATCGCTTATTCCTCGCATATATATTTTACACACATTTTCTTTACAATATTTTGCTCATTGTAAGCACTCTTCCATTTGGATGGACTGAAAATGTCAATTGACTAGATAGTTTTATGCTAGCAAACATACCCATGCCAGGTCAATTGTATTAGGTGATTGAGAAGCTCAGTACCGTCTATCAAGAGACATTTATTCTGGACTCTCTTTAATTGTTACTCGACTGCTGTGCAAGCTAAATACCATAATGTTTATTTAGCTATAAAACACCAGGCGCGTATCCAGGCATACGCACGTACGCCAATGCGTACACTTCGTCAGAAAAATTGAAAAAATAAAAATTTCATACAATACAAATTGAAGGGCTATGAAGAATGAAGAAAGGGTATCAGCCTCGGTGGTGTAATGGTTATGGTGTCATACCAAAGACTTGAAAGTGGCAGCAGTTATTCCTCTCCATGGTGCGAAGTGTTGCAGACGAGTGAACTGGCGTTAGGATAAACTTCAAATCAGCACTGATAATTTACACAGGAAACGCCGTAAAATGACTGAAATACTGGTTTGGGCAATGTATCATTCCCCCAAAACAGTTGTAAACGTCATCTGTTTCATAGAAAGAGTTATATGTGACAGATATATATACATGTTGAAATTGTTATTTAACTGCAGCCGTTAGTGACAGGTTTGATACAAAGATTCACGTCTGAAAGTAAGCCAACATGCATGTACATCTTTATATATATATATATAGTTTAATTGATTTATTCAACGAACCATGTGACAACAAGTTACAAGTTACACAAACACACACATTAAACATACAAGAAATTACACGTGAAACATGGCAGTATGCCATTTTTTTTAAACAAAAATATCAGATCTAGTAGCACTTGCACTCTATCAGAGCACTAGATGAGGGGAATAATTCATGTTCTTGAATCAGTATCAGAACTCCGAACCATTTGGTGTGCTTTCTCAAAAGATTAAGGTCTGAAATAATATGGATTATGAGTCTTCCTATCATACGCCTTCTTAATATCAACAAGCTTTATCATCGGAATTAACCGTGCATCCGTGATCTAAGTGCATCCTTCAAGATACGTATTGTATTCTGTGATTGTTCCTTTCCTGTGATTATTCCTTTCCTGGAATGTTCGATTTAAATCCACATTAACCAACAGGGAAGATAAAGAGATGTCTATACATAAACTTCCAGTCATTATTTGCTCTGTTTCGCCTGATATTCAATGAGTAGATCAGCGGACTAGAGCCCAGCCCCGGTAGCTCAATCGTTAGCGACGAGCGCTGTCAATATAGGGGTGGCGAGTTAGAACTCCAGCTAATCCTAAATTCTTTCCGACGTTTGACAAATGTCACTGTGACTCGCGTCATTCGTTTTCCACCGATGGGCTTATAGTCTATGTGGAAAACCAGCCAGTTGCTTGGAAAGTATGGTGTGGGAAAGCCAGAAAACGCATGAATATGTGAACTGGCCGCCTTAATATGACCGCAAAATGGTTGAAAACGGTGTTTAACCCTAATCAAATAATATATCATAGGGCGAGAACATATCTAAAATCACGGATGATTCACTCAGCAGGATGAGGGTTAATTATTTACCTGATATAAACGATTTCCCACAGCATATGTATGCAACTTTTAACTTTTGAAAACAAATTGTTTAGGGAGAATTACCTCAAAACAAGCTATTTCTCCTTTTACCTCAATATTTCCCAAAAACGGTATTAATTTTTCAATATTTCGACGTTTCAATCTTTTCCTTGGATGTTTGCAATCCAGACGAATCAGTCAAACTGAAAGCAGACATCGAGCATATAAATAAAACATGAATCGATGTATAATTAAGTTTAAAATAAATTTAGACAAAATGTTTTAAAACTCTGATTTCATAATTACTTCAGTAAGCGTAGTAGAATCATTAGTGTTTAAATAATTTGTTAAATGAACGGATTCAGTATTGTATTTGTGAACATTGCTAAATTACACATTTTAATTAATGTATCTATATTATCTAACATAGAATGGAGACTAGTATCGGTCAGTATGTGAATATGCGGGGGGTAACTTAACTAACTATATCAATTCTGACAATGATCCAGCCTATTGGTTGTTCAAAAAAAACGCCCGCCACTTAACAAAGATAATATGTATTCCACGTACTCACAACAAAAGGTGGGATATATTCAGGTTATCCTATTAAACTAACCGAGAACTCGGATGTCTTCAAATTATTACTTTTAACTAGCACCTGTCCGAGCGTTCAGTGTGTTAGTGCATCTCAATACACCCCATATCACTCTTTGTTCCATGGAAAAATAAATATCGTGTTTAAAATCATGAATACATAATCGTTCTATTTTTCTGTTTATTAACCTTCTTTATTTACAGGTGATGCAATAAACCTGCTTGTGGTTATGACTAGTATATGTTTTCTGTATGTGCTAAAAAGATGCTCCTATAATGCATCAGATGCAATGTTGGATTTTAAAAAATCCCGGGGGAGCATGCACGTCTGTGCGTATACTTGATTTTAATCCAGGAACGCCCCTGAACACTATTTTTAAAAATATTGTTATATACATTTATATAAGATAGCTCAATATTAAAGCTTACGGCATGACGGCCTTCTACAAGAACTGAAATTTAATTCTCTGTATTAGCATGTTTCTATCTTATTCAATACTAAACGTATAACTGTCATGGAATGACATCATGCTATTACGTGTACAAATAAAAACAGCGATCGACACCGTATAGCTAGAACAATAACCACGAAAATCATATGTATCCACCATCCTTAAGCTGAGTGGGACTTTTCGGCAATGCACATAGTCAGAACTGCTTTCGAAATGCCTTGAACCTTTATCAAAGTCAACGGATGAATCCCCTAATGTAAATGCAATAGTGATAGCTGGTGCAGCTATTGTTAACATTTTGAATGTTAGCAAGCAATTACAGCTAGTGCAAATAATTGATATTGTATGGGATGTATATATAACAAACAGTCTAAAAGCTAATACAAGAGAAAGAGGGGTAAGGGAATAAAGAGGCGCGTTCAAGGAAAGAACAACATACCGCAACATTGGCAGTCGTTCCTGCGAAATGACGAAAACAAAACAGAATTATTTGAATTCCTGTCACAAAAGCTAATGGAAATTCCCAACGATGGAAAGACTGTGATTACTACACATGGTTCAAATGTGTTATGTAATCCCTTCCGGGATGACACTAAAAATCTTGAGCCATGTACACATGAAGAAGCTCAGACACAAGCATTATGGTTCACCTTGCCGATGCTGTAAACGAAGGGCATCAGAATATTCTGATAAGAACGCTTGCCATATCATGTATGCAGACAACATCAGCAGACCGAATTTGGGTTGCATTTGGCTCCGCCAAGAACTTCAGATAATATATCTGTACATCAATTTCCTTAAGAGCTAAAATCTTCAAGATCGTTTGTGTTACCAGACTTCCGCGCTTTTACCGGATGTAATACAGTATCATCATTTGGAGATAAGGGGAAGAAAACAGCATCGGATACATGGATGTTACAGCTGCATTCAAGGTCATTATGGACAACCCTTTGGAAATGATAAACGATGAAAGTTCCATGAAGTTGCTTGAACGTTTTGTGGTGCTTATGTATGACCGCACAAGTGCATTTGAGAATGTGAACGAAGCCCGATAATATATTTGTGCACAGAAAGGAAGGTCAATAGAGTCAATACCTCCAACAAGTGCAGCTCTATTGCAGCATACCAATAGATCAACTTTTCAAGCGGTTTGTGTGTGGGGTAACCCTCTTATTCCAAGCCCAGAATTTCCAAGTCCAGCAGATTTTGGATGGACAAGGAAAAATGAAAATCATTGGCAACCACTTTGGACTCTTCTCCCAGAGGCATCTTCCTCATGTCAAGAACTTATCCATTGTAGTTGTAATAAAGGTTGCAGAGAAGTCTGCAAATGCTTGAAAGCAGCTCTCCCATGCACGGCTCTTTGTGTTTGTGAAGATGAATCTATTTAATTACGGCTGCATAAGTTTACGCAGAGTTTTGTACATGCAACCTTCAATTTTAACCGGAAGTGACGATTGTTTTGCAATGACAGCTCATGGAAATTTCGTTTTTAAATATTTTCTTTCATGGTGCCTTTCAACAGGATGGAGGATAATATTATTGACATATATATGAGTCTCACATGGTCGACAAATACATTCTGAGCATATATTCAAAATGTCATGCTTTTACCACAAATAGCACAATTCTTCCATGAATCTACTGGACTAAAAAGGCTTCCTCATCCCCTTGTCTGACCAAGAGGGATAAACCTTTTCCCGCATTCAGACACTTTCTGACACCTCTGCAGCAGACGACTTTTGAAGAAACATAGTGACAAAAGTAGAAATAGTTCAAAATGAGCACTTGCTCCTATTGCCAAAATGTTTCCAACGTGATGCAATAATTCCACTTTCATTAGTAAATATTTTCTAAATTTGTGCTTAGATACTTTCAAAGGCCTCTGCAGCAGATTTGTCTTATGTAGGAAAGGTTTAAATCGAGTAGTCGTTTGCGGAATAAACCTTATATTGTGACATTGATACAGTTTACCCTTTCCCACATACAGACGCATGTTTACGCCTCAGCAGCAAGGTCTTTTGTTTAAAAACATTGTCACATTTTTGTCCACATGTTTGTCTGCTGCAGATTTGTTGTATGTGGGAAAGGTTTAAATTTTCTTACAGAAAAATCAACCTTCAGAGGGTTAACAAAAATAGTGCTTCATCTAGAAATTGGCCCATGTATTATTCTTTCAGAGTTGATAGCATAATGGGAAAAGGAGAAACTGTTTGTTAATTAATTTCCTCTTTTCCCAATATGTTGAAAACATATAAGGCATCAAGATTGCTTCAGGTAAAGGGTTTAGATTTTCTCAAGCAAATTGCTAAAATATATTCAGCAACAAATAGCATTTCTCTGTAGAAGAAGGAAGCTCAGATATGTTGCATCTTCAAAATAATCTAAATAAACCAGTATGAATACTATGAGGACTGTGTCAAGTTTGACACGAGTATTGATCATGTTTCCAGGAAGCCGCTTGAGTCCTTACGCTTTCTGACGCCTCTGCAGCAGATGACTTTTGAAAACATTGTTTTCAACTTTTTTTTCAGTAATAAAAATATTCCCTGTTTTGCCTTAATATTTTCAAAGTGTTCTGCTGCATATTTGTTGTATGTTGGAAAGTGGTAAGCACAGCATTGATCATAATGACCCAGAGAATAACTCAGGGATTTTCTAATTTCCTTGATTTGAGGACTGGTTGTACATCTAGGAAGCAGACATAAGGTAATTAATACACATTGTAATAACCAGTTCACAATGGATGTATTGTCTATTGTTCTATCTTATCTCCATATATGGATATACTAACTGGTAATACAGAATCACTTTACTCTTGGTTCAAAAGTTATTTATCTAACAGTAGGCAACGTGTTGTACTTCCTGGAGTTGAATCTGACTGGGGTACTCCAAGGTTCGATACTTGGTCTTGTTCTGTTTTTAATCTTTATAAATGATATTATATCGGAAATAAATAGCAACATCCGTCTGTTTGCTGATGATACTAGCCTGTACGTCATAGTGCAAAATCCACAAGTAGCAACTTCCAATTTACTGACTGATATTGATAAAATATCCGATTGGGCTGATACATGGCTAGTTAATTTTAATCCTTCTAAATCCGAAACTCTTCTCGCGTAAACTTAACAGAAATGCACACGACCCCTTATATATGCGTAACCAGCCGATAAAAGAGGTTAATATACATAAATATATAGGTCTTAATTTTGCTACTGATTACACGTGGCACGAACATATTTATTATATAGCGGTTATAGCTTCGAAAAGAATCAACAGAATGAGAAAATTGAAATTTGTTTTGGATAGAAAATCCCTTGAAATTATTCATTTTTCTTTCATACGACGTATTTTGGAATATGCAGATGTTGAATGGGATATCTGTAATCAAAATTATAAGGATAGATTAGAAAAGATACAGCATGAAGGAGCGATAATTGTTTCCGGAACTACTTTATTTATTTCAATTTGGGATCTTTACAATAAAGTGAGGTGGGAATCTTTAGAAAGCAAAAGATCAAAACACAAGTTGAACATGTTGTATGAAATGAAAATCAATCCAACTCCAGAATATTTATCTAATAAAGTCCCAACTATGGAAGGTCAAAAATCTCAATATGCCTTAAGAAACTCTGATAACTAACAAACAATCCACTCTAGACCAACAACCCGAAATCCAAAATGCTATATCTTTAAGATCTTTTAAACTATTATTATATCAAAATATTACGAAGCCACATCTATATTAGTATCATGGGGATAGGTATTCACACAGGTATTACATACCCGTTTACGTACAAAATGTAATGGACTCAACCATCATCTTTTTCTCAGGAATGTTGTTGATTCGCCACTTTGCGCCACCGCTACAATGACATTAGACATGGCATACTAAGAGAACTTCCACAAAAATTAACCTTGATATTTTGTTATATGGAAATCCAAACTCATCAATCCAAGTAAATACTGATATGTTTTAATCAGTTCAAAAGATTATAATCGGAACCAAAAGGTTTAGTTCACGATAATTAACCCCTTTCCTTAATTATTTTTTGGGGACGGTTGCCTCGGCAACTGCCCTCAAAGTTAAAAGGTATTTCTCAGAATCGTGTACTCCTTAAAATGATACGATTTACCACTCGAAATTTAGTACCGATGTTTTCAACGCTTATCTCAATTCAGAAATAATTCTACTGAGCAGATACGCACAATACAAGCAATTGTATATAAAGTATAATTTTCAGTGCTAATAAGAAGCTGAATATATTATTAACATATTTACTAATAATTTAATGGCTCAGTTCGAAACAGTTGTTACTGTTCGGTGTGAAGACATGCAGTTACAACTGTTAAATTCTAAAAAGATGTGTAAATATCATACATATGTTGGTGTAATAAAGGATTATTATATTAGGATATCACTACGCACCCACCCTCCAGTGTGTACGACCGCCTTAACAAATTACCTTTTGTAAATTGTAACCCTTTGATTCCTCTAGTAAAAGAAAAAGTAATATTCCCTCTGAATAAGTAGATTTGTTTGTGATATTTGAATATCATTTTTTCCCACTTGCAGATGCATTTGCTGCAGACAACTTTTGAAAGTATTGTGCAAAAGGAGACATAAAAAGCAAACTCTTCTTTTACCACAGTGTTTTGTTTTCTATGCTTTTCTGAACTATTCAGAAAAATAAACCGGAGATATCAACCCTTACCCACATACAGACCCTTTGTGTGACTTCTGTAGCAGATGACTTTTTGGAAATAGTGTGGCAAATGAAGAAATTGCGCGGTTTATTTATATTCTACGTAGAAGTTGCTGCATCATCAGAAAAGGTGAAATTTACCCATTTAATTGTTTTATTCTACTCTGAATTACCTTGTCTGATACCAATACAATGTGGTATAATGTTATCATTTGATAACTCTCTACAAATATAATCATATTGATTGTTTGTTAAATCACCCTTTCGTTTGTAGCATGGTTCCAGTTAATTGCTTAGAATATTTTTATATTATTCTGCTGCATATCCGTTGTATATGGGAAAGGGTAAAAATAAACTTTATTTCTTTCATTGATGCACACCGACGGGGGCAAAATGACAAAACTTTAAAGCTGTTCCCCTCAAGAATGTTTTCTGATTTCAGGCCTCCGTACATTTTCCAGTCAAATCGTCTTCTCTGAAGCAACTAGGTGGCCCTCATAAACAAATAATCAAAAAATTAAATGTTATCAATTACTTT
The DNA here is from genome assembly GCA_031761405.1 of Serripes groenlandicus. Classification (NCBI taxonomy): domain Eukaryota; kingdom Metazoa; phylum Mollusca; class Bivalvia; order Cardiida; family Cardiidae; genus Serripes; species Serripes groenlandicus. The sequence continues at coordinate 162,883,255 of JASEVX010000001.1, read as the reverse complement.
GATTGCTAAAGCATCAGAAAGGGGGAAAAGTCAAAACTTCCTTCTTTTTTTTCTTGAAACACCTTATCAAATTCCAAGATAATTTGATTTGATTCAAGCCATATTGATTGGTTGTAAAACATGAAAGCCATGTGGCATCAGAAAAGGGGCAAACTGACAACATTTTTAAATTACATTCTTATGAAAGTGCTTGTCTGATGTTAAGATAAATTGGCAGAAGTGTTCGCTTAGTCACCATTTACACAATTGATTCATGTTGTGAATGATGTTTCAATAAGTTTAAACCTAAGCTAAATATCACCTTGTATTTTGCTACAGCACCTATATTTTCTATCTCAGTCAGTAGTTATTCGGGCTGTAAATTCATGTGTTTGAGGTCGAATACCAGCGTGGCCAACATTCTTTCGGACAATTGACAAAGTCAATGCGACACCGCATCATTTGTCTCCCACCAATAGAATTACGGTCTATGTGGAAACGCAGCTTTTGCCTTGGAATAACGTGTGATTAAGCCAGGAAATATGGGTTGATGAAGTGGCAGCTGTGAATTGACTAACTATTATTGAAATGAGCATTAAACCCCAATCAATCAAACCTATATTTTTACTTCTCCAATACACCGGCGCCACATTGTTTTCAGTGCTTTGATTTGTTAACTTGCAACTCTTTATGAATCTTTTTATGTTATATTTTATTTAGTATGGATATTTGACTTATACATTAACTAACCTCACATACGTGCACCTACCTTCATTTATCTCTCTTTTTCCTACTTTATATATCTCTCTTTCTTCCTCTTTCACCCTTGCTTGCTCCCTCTTCACTCGCTATTATGTATATTTTGTTCTTGTATGATAAATTACTGAGCTAAAGTATATGAGGCGCCGTTTTACTATTTATTCCTTATTTTTTTGATATCAGGAATTCGATTTTTTGATATAAGAAAATGGATTTCTTGATATCAAGAAATGAGAGTATTTTCTGATATCAAAAAATCGAATTCCTGATATCAAAAAAATATCAAGAAATATGCTCTATTTTATGAGGCGCCGTTTTACTATTTATTCCTTATTTTTTGATATCAGGAATTCCATTTTTTGATATCAGAAAATCATTTTTTGATATCAGAAAATTGATTTCTTGATATCAAGAAATAAAGAGTATTTTCTGATATCAAAAAATGAATTTTTGATATCAAAAAATCGTTTTTTTGACATCAGGAATTCGATTTTTTGATATAAAAAAATAAGGGATAAATAGTAAAACGGCGCCTCATACTATTTTTCCTTATCAGCTGATTTTCGGATATCAAGAATTCGAATTCCTGATATCAGAAAATGAATATTTGATATCAGAAAATGTGTTTCTTGATATCAGAAAATCGTCAGTATTTTTTGATATCAGAAAATAGATTATTTGATATCAGAAAATGGATTTCTTGACATCAAAAAATGATTTTCTGATATCAAGAAATATAAATGATTTTCTGATATCAAGAAATCGAATTTTTGATATACAAATATACTGACGCTTTTCTGATATCAAGAAATACATTTTCTGATATCAAATATTCATTTTCTCATATCAGGAATTCGAATTCTTGATATCAGAAATTCCATTTATTGATATCAGAAAATCACTTTTTGATATCAAAAAATCGAATTTTTTATATACAAAAATACTGACGATTTTCTGATATCAAGAAATACATTTTCTGATATCAAATATTCATTTTCTCATATCAGGAATTCGAATTCTTGATATCAGAAAATCATTTACATTTCTTGATATCAGAAATTCCATTTATTGATATCAGAAAATCACTTTTTGATGTCAAGAAATCATTTTTTGATGTCAAGAAATGTAAATGATTTTCTGATATCAAGAATTCGAATTCCTGATATCAAGAATTCGAATTCCTGGTATGAGAAAATGAATATTTGCAATCAGAAAATGTATTTCTTGATATCAGAAAATCGTCAGTATTTTTATCAGAAAATCATCTGATAAGGAAAAATAGAGCATATTTCTTGATATTTTTTTATATCAGGAATTCGATTTTTTGATATCAGAAAATCATTTTTTGATATCAGGAAATCAATTTCTTGATATCAGAAAATAATGAATATTTTCTGATATCAAAAAATAAGGAATAAATAATAAAACGGCACCTCATAAAAGTGAGCTCATATTTTCTGAACATGTTAAATATTCACCGTGCTTCCTCTAACTCAATCTTTATTTGAGAGGACCTAAAATAAGCTATGAGCTTCCAGTTCAATCCATTTCTCCATTGTATATTTATTGATGTTTCCTACTATGTAAAATATATGAGAATTAAATATGTTTAAATTAATAATTGTTTACCAATAACCAATATGCCGGTGATAAGCCACTCTACATGTGGCAATTTCACACCTGTTTACTTTAAATCTAGTTTACTCTATGAATAAGTGTTCAAATCTGTTTTATGCAAATTGAATTATCTTTCCGAAGATATTGGAAAAGTAGCTTACTATTTGTGGGAGAGGTAAACATGATTTTTTTTAAAATTTGATTCAAAACAAGAGGGGCATGAGGCCCTGGATCACTCACATGAGAATGTGCTATTTAAGACTTAATAAGAGAAGCCATGTTTTTAACGGATCATATCATTGAAATAATTTCAACAAACTTAGTAGAGGGTCACCCAAGGAACATTTGAGAAACAAGACAAACATTCTGACAGAGTTTTAACTTGCTCAAACTAAAATAAAGCCTCCGGTGTTTTAACAATATTAAGACAAACATTCTGACCAAATTTGAAGATGCTGAAGCAAAAATTACGGCTTCTACAGTGTTAAGAAGATTTCCATTCAATTTGGCCTATTGACCTAGTTTTTGAACAGACATGACCAATATTTCATCTTGGCCTTCATATCATCAAGACAAACATTCTGATAAAGTTTAAATGCAGCAACCAGAGTGTTGACGTAGATATCATTCAGAGAAAATTCTGAGAAAATTCCAAGCTACTCAGAAAATGCGGCCTCCAGAATGTATACAAGATTTTCCTTCGAACTTGGCCTAGAAATCATTAAGATAAATTTTCTGACTTAATGTTAAGCCGCTAAAGCAAAAAATGCGGCTTCTGCAGTGTTAACAAGATTTCCCTTCGATTTGACCTAGTGACCTAGTTTTTGAAAAGATATAACAAATATTCGAACTTGGCCTACATATCATCACGAGAAACATTCTGATAAAGTTTCAACATGCTTAAGTTAGAAATGCAGCCTACAGAGTGTAAACCAGATTCTCCTTCAGTTACCTAGTTTCTGAGCCAATATGACTCAAATCACCAAGACCAATATTGTGACAAAATTTCAAATTGCTGAAGCAAAGATTGCGGTCTCTAGAGTGTTATCAAGATTTTCCTTCAATTCGATCTAGTGACCTACTTTATTACCCAACATGACCCACATTCGAACTTGACCTACATATCATCAAGACAAACATTATGTTAACGTTTTAACATGCTTAATTTAAAAAGAATGGCCTCCATACCCAGATTTTCCTTCAATTTAGCCTAGTGACCAAGTTTCTGACCAAATATGACCCATATTCGAACTTGACTTAGCTATCATTAAAGGCATACGCGGGATTTGCCACTGCGCATCACAGCTGCGCAACTTTGACGGGTGCCAGTGAATTTGTAACCTGTATATTTTGGTGAATTCGTACCCTGGTATAAGTGAATTCGTAACCTATCGTAAATGTTTATTTAACCTTTGTAATTTTTACATTTATATTGCAGAATTTGTGTTGACATTATAATATTATTATATTTTGATGTAATATTATTAGTAAATAATAAAAAAGAAAAAGATTACGGCCATATAGTTGGCGGTTTTGTGATAATTACCGAAGTGTCAGTTGTTAATTAGATGTGAGATACACTAAAGTTTAGTTTCAATGACAATGAGGCATGAGTTATCTCCCTAATCTAAGACTGTAGATGCTTATATAACATACAGTTTGTGTTAGTAGATTAGTTCAATAAGTATGCAAGTTTTAATTATTTGTTAGTCCGTAACATATATATTTCTGTATAGTGTTCCAAAGTACATATCTAGTGTACCTGTATATTTGAATGGGAGTTTACCTACAATGATATACTGTTATGTATTGATTGTGTATGAATGCACTATATTTTGCCGAAAATGCCGATGTTTGAATAATGGGGGTAGGGTTGTACAATAACGCATATTTCTTTTAAAACCGATGAAAACCCTTCCTTTTTTGGCTCTTTTTACCTCAGTAAGATATGGAGAAATGTTTATAATTCATTTAGTTTGAATAAGAAACGGTAAAAAAAAAATACCCTAAAAGTGGAAACAATTGTGGCCGGTCTGAGTTTTTGGCCTCATAAATTTATATTTATATAGTATTCTGTACAATTATTGATGCCTTTCCAGCTGCGCATACATAGAGCACCAAATTGGACAGTAATTAGCTCCCGAAAATACTTGAAAGTATGCATACAAGCGAATTTGTTATTATTTAGACTTCCAATAAAATTCTCGAAAATTTGTTGACCAAATCGTAGTTTTTCGAAAGTACTCTACACAAAAATCTATCTCGGTGACCTAAATATATATTTTCATATTAGTTTTTGCTTTTGGGAGAAGAATACATAGTCCAAAGTACAAGAGCTCATCAACGGTGTGTCTAATTAGTAGCATATGCCTTTAAGAAACACATTCTGACAAAATTTCAAACTTCTGAAAATTTTGCGGCCAGTATGTTAACAAGATTTTCCTTCAATTTGACATAGGTAACTTCTTTTATACCCGACTTGATCCATATTCGAACTTAATCTACACATCATCAAGACACACATTCTGATTAAGTTTTAACATGCTCAAGTAAAAAATGTAGCCTCAAGAGAGTTAAAAATATTTTCCTTCATTTTGCCCTAGTGACCAAGTTTCTGACCCAGCATGACCCACATTCGAACTTGACCTAAATGTTAACAAGATTTTCCTTCAATTTGACATAGTGACCTACTTTTGGACCAGATATAACCCATATTCGAACTTGACTACATATTATTATCAAGACAAACATTCTGATAAAGTTTTAACATGCTCAAATCAACAAGTATGCCTCCAGAGTGTTAACAAGAGTTTCCATCAATTTGGCTTAGTGACCTAGTTTCAGACCCAATATGATCCACATTTGGACTTGACCTAGATATTATAAAGACAAACATTCTGACAACATTTCAAACTGCTGAAACAAATATTGCGTTTGTTTGACACTACATGACTCATATTCGAACTTGACCTACATACTATCGAGACAAAAATTCTGATAAAGTTTCAACATGCTCAAATTAAAAATGTGGCCTCCGGACTGTTAACAAGATTTCCCTTCAATTTGACCTAGTGACTTAATTGTTTACCTCATATAGCCCAAATTATCAAAGATTTGATGTAAAGGAGTATTCTGATAAATTTTCATTAAGATCGAATGCAAAATGTTGCCTGTAGAGTGTTAACAAGGCAAACGTTGACGACGGAAGATTGACAACAGACGAAAGGCGATCACAAAAACTCACCTTGAGCACTTTGTGCACTTGTGAGCTAAAAAAATAAGGTATTTTACAGTTGTAGATACGATTTTATTTGTAATTGAGTATATAATCTACCATACTCATCATTTTGGTAAAACAAAAACACACGTCTGCAAATAAAAGTTAGATCTTTAATTTATGTTCGATATTTTTATTTGCTACAATGTTTTCAAATGTCGCCTATATAACAATCATGGAAGGGTGTTGGATTTTACATTTGTAAAGATTGCAATCTTGCATGAATTGTTTTTACCAGACGACTAACAATCGTAATTAAAAACTGTCAATTTTTGTTCTTGTCACATAACACTCAAAACTTTAATTAATCTCCCATGTCGTTTTGGGGGATAGCAAGCCAAATTTAAAAATCTCATTTTCAATGTTTTATTAACATTAAATTTGAAAGAAAATTCACAGGTAAAATCTACTTTTATTTTTGGTGTACTTCAAACGATTTTTTCCTACAGCAATTGGAATGATCTAGTAATTTCATTATTAGAATTAGGGTCTAATCATACAACTTTTTATTTCAACAGCAATTGGAAACATTTCATTATTAGAATAAGGGTCTAATTAATGGAAACAGCGTGGAAAAATGACCAACAGATCGACCTGCTAAATAGTTTCCAATTCCGGTTTAGGGTTTTCCTTTACTGTAATATTTGGTTCATGAATGTTTTAGTTCGTTTATATACTTTGGTTTTGATATGAGAGAGAGAGAGAGAGAGAGAGAGAGAGAGAGAGAGAGAGAGAGAGAGAGAGAGAGGCTTGCCTCTGCCGGGAAGCGAACCACATACCTTTCACTTGACAATACAAGTCAACATCCATTACACAAGAGCGACAAGACGTTATTCCGTTCAAGGCCGAGAATTGGAGATTACGCGAGGCTCCCAAGAGGTGAATTATGTAACACAGTATAAGTTTCAATTGACGATAAATCATGTTTCAAAAATAATTAATGTTTTGCTCTTAAATATTATCTTTCATACGTTTTCACTGATTTTTTTTCACTGAAATTTATTTCTTAAGGAAAACAATTAAAGTTTAGTATGCAGAACATTTCATCTTAAAGCTTCACCTTATTAGTGCCTCTCGTGGGATCGGGTTAAGAAAAGTTTGCATCATAATGACCCTAAGTGACCTTCACAACAACGAAAAACCTTTCTGACCATTTGAACCAAGCATCTCCATAAGCAGCCTTTTGGAATTTGCAATGAGCTTGGACTGTCCCTTCATCATACGTTTTGAAAGAAACTTTGACCTTTTCTCACATACGAATATGCAGAAGCTGACTTAGAAAACATTAAAGAACAAGAGGACCAAGAGTGCCAGTTTCGCTCCACTGCACTAGGCAAAAACGAAATCCCTAAAACAGCAATGGCTCCTGGTTGCCATGTTTTTCGACCAATCAACATGGTTTGAAGAAATTTGAAAGAGGGTTTCTACAAAATTATTATAAACCATTCACAAACTGTCAGAGGAAAATATTGTTAAAGTTTTCACTAAAGGCATATAATGCAAAACAGCCCCGCCCCTGGCAGCCATGTTGTTTTTACGAATCAACATGGCTTGAAGGAATCTCATAGAAGGTTACCCAATGATCATTTCTACAAAACTATTTGAAAATCCGCCACAAACTTTCGTCAGAAAAGATTTAAAAGTTTTCTCTATAACCATATAAGTCAAGCTTCCTGGTGGCCATGTTCTTTGACCAATTAACATGACACTAAAGAATCTCATAGAGTGTCACTCAAGGAACATTTTATTTGACAATCGGCCATAAAGTTCTGGCAGAGAAGATTTTTTAAGTTTTTTTAGCATGGATCTCAAACATTTGAACACAATTGAGAGAGGACATTGATAGGATGCGTACTATGAAATTTCATCCCAATTGATAGCAGAGGGGAAGTCGTTTGATACCAGAACTTTATGCACACACGGATGCACGACTGACATTAGCTTGACTGGCTTTCAGCCAGTGAAACTAAATACTACAGGAAATCTATATCACTGAACTCCTAATTATTGAAAAAAAGAGTTGAAAATATTGTGGTTAAAGGAGAAATTGCTCATGTTTGCCACAATGTTTTAAAAAACGTCCGGTGCAGATGCGACAACATGTGCCTGCAAAAGGTAAAATAAGAGTGTTCAAAGAAACACTTGTACAACCAGTTAGTAAGGGTGTTCAAAGAACCACTAGTACAACCAGTTAGTAAGTGTTCAAACAAACTCTAGTACAACCAGTTAATAAGAGTTATCCAAGAAACACGAATACAACCAGTCAATAAGAGTGTTCAAAGAAACACCAGTACAACCAGTTTCGTGCTCTTTTTACTTTTTCGAACCGGAGACATTAAGACACCAAATCACCAGAAGCTGCTAGTATATTTCCATTATGTTCCCCCCAAAAAAGCGACTTTAAAAATTAGATTGTCCCCTTTTGATTTTCCATCAATGGAAATATGTCTCAATCTTGCATATTGATCGTTTCCTACAAACAAAAAACTGCAGCAGACAAACTTTGAAAATATCTAGTCCAAATATGGAAAATCTCTAAAAATGAAAAGGTTATTAGGGAATAGAGGTGAAAATGATTCAAAAATTGTCTGTTACCAAACAACAAGACAATTTATCCTCTTTAAAAAAAATGAGAAAGTACTTCATCCATTTTCTAAATCTCTTAGACTACAAATACATCAAAGAAGTGGTATAGCTTTGTCTGTAACAACAAGAGCTATCTAGCAAGGGATCATGATTTCTAACCCTTGCAAGGCCATTCATTCTTTCTAATGCTTGACAAAAGTCAATGTTACTAGCATCATTACGCTTCCACTAATAGTCTAACTAGTCTATGTGAGAAGATAGCTAGTTGTCTGGGATGAATGTTGTTTGGTGCACCTGCACTCTACTATCACACCATAAGGCGGTCAAATTATTCAAAGATGAGTTTTACCTCAACAATACAGAACTGATCCTGACCTGTATGTGCAAAGGTATGCATAATTTTGATGTGTATCAAATGTGTGATTCGGATAATAAAAATACACATATGAGTTAAACCTCACACATGAAGAAAACATGCAAGTCATAATAATACACGTCTTCACTCAAAGGTGAGAATCGGGTCAAATTTGTCAAATAATATAGGAGGACAACTAAGGGATAAATCTTGGACTGTCCGAATAAGGGTTACTTACCTTATATAAGTATTACTTTCATAGTCACACGGTTGTCAACAATTGGGTCCCAGTAAACAATAATTGTTGATTCATTGAAAGGTTCTGTATATACATTGCTGGGTACACCAGTCGGTACTGGAAAATATATGTGGAAGTTTTATATTATGAACATGAATGTGTGGATAAATAATGGGCATGAAACTAGAGCTACTGTGATTCACTATGAGTGTTCCAATGAAACCATGGGTTGCCTTCAAATAACCAGTACAAATACATATAACCAAATGTGTGACAGACATATGAACTCACAGATGACGCAGCTGTGATCCTTGACGCTTTGAAGACATCTAGGCTAAAACACTGAAAATAATCTATAACTGAAAGTATAACTACTGAAACAAGAGGGCCTTGATTGTCCGAAATCGCTCACATGACTTAATAAAACTTAAAGTTTTAAAAGTTGGTACTCAATGCATACAAGGAAAACAAGCAACAACCTCAGGATGCCATGTTTTTAATTGATAGATTTAATTTGAACGATGTTGGTAAAGGTTAATCCGGAACATTTGTGCAAAATTAATCAAAATGGTCAGTAATTTTGGACAAGAAGCCTTTAAAGTGTTCATTATATATACATATCTGGAAAACAAGCCTTACCCCCTGGGCTGCCATGTTTTCCATCTTAGCGGAATTTGTTGAACAATCTTAATAGAGGTTGACGTAATTTTTAGGAGCATTTGTGCCAAATTATTTTCAAATCTGACAGGTACTTTTGGACAAGGAGATTTTCCAAAGGATCAAAATAATTTGAACAATCTTGGTAGAGCATCCCCCAAGGAACATTTATGCCAAATGAGTAGCTAATTTAGCCAGTTCTTTTAGACAAGAAGATTTTCAAAGTCTTGACATGTTTACTTTGGAAGAGGACCACCAAACGATCATTCCATCCAAGCGTAGTCAAAATCAAAACAGCCATTTAGGAGGAGATGTCAATTAATAAACAAGAGGGCCCAAGGTGGCCCTAAATCGATCTGATGAATGATACTAGAGTAGCAAATGCTACTTTTTCATCCAATCAGTATGGTTTGAACAAAACAGGTAAAGGGTCAACAAATGAACATTTCTCCTTAACTATCTTAAAATCAGACAAGAACTTTAAAAATAATGGATTTTTAAAGTTTTTTTCTTTTTGCCCCTTTTCTGAATGCTGTCTGGTAGCCATGTCTTTCAACCAATCAATATGGCTTGAAACTTTTGTAGAGTTTCACTCATGGAACATTTGTACCAAACATTCTTCGAATTAGACAAGCATATTTAGAGAATAAGAATTTCAAAGGTATGGCATTTGTATCCATTTCTAAAGCTGCAGCAAGTTTTGTATAAAATATATATCTTTGAGAATATTTGAAAGAGGACCACCAAATTAACATTGCTATTAAGTTTGGTTAAAATATTGGTCCAGAGCATAAGGAGATGTCATTTGAAGCTAAAAATATCAATTTTGAAAGACGACCACCTAAGGGACATTCCTGTGAAGTTTGGTTAAAATGTGTCCAGTGGGTTTGGAGGAGATGTCGTTTGAAGCTTCATGTTACTGTCGGGTGACGACAACGGACAGAGAGTGATCAGAATAGATCACATTGAGCCTTTCGCTCAGGTGATGAAAAGTTGACAATGGAAGTCCGGACAACTGGACAAATGGACGACAAACGTATTAATCAGGTGAGCTAAACAGTTGGAAACATTGTGGCAAAATGTTTTTCAAAAGTCATCTGCTGCAGAGGCGTATATATCTGAGAACTGCAGGCAATAACACGAAATTTGTTCGATTCCCAAGAGAGTGAGATGAAAGTGAGGAAATGATGATAATTTTCTCCTTTTCCCACGATTTTTCAAAAGTAATTCACTGTTGATGCATAAAAATGCATCTGCAGGTGGTAATAAATAATTCAATTGGTATTCCACTGGAATGTCTCTGGTATAATTTGGCGATATTTCATTAGAATACCAGTGGAATTCGAAGTTGTTTATCTTTACTGAGGTAAATACAAACAAGCACAAGGTTTTGAAATGATATGCCAAATACGAGAAACAAGTTAATGTCGTATTGAAAGCAAAACAAAAGTCCACTACCGGACGAGGCTGCACATCGTATATTGTATATGCTTTTTTGGCCAAAAACAGCAATGCACTGCATACATGTTGGATACAGTCCTATCAAACATTTCTCATTTCGACCTGTACGTGTGACCTTGACCTTTGAGGTACAGGCCTGTGTCTTGTGCACCACATGTCACCTCATCATGGTGAACATGTGTACCCAGTAACTTGGTAATCCTATGATGCATGGTTCAAATGTGAGCCGGACAAGGTAAAGTTCTATCAAACAGTACTCATTTTGACCTCTAAGTGTGACCTTGACATTTGAGTTACATCCCTTGGTCTTGTGCGCGACACGCCACATCATCATGGTAAACATGTGTGCCTTGTAACTTGGGAATCCTATGATGCATGGCTGAGATGCAGGCCGGACAAGGTACATTCCTATTAAACAGTACTCATTTTGACCTTTGACCTCTAAGTGTGACCTTGACATTTGGGGTACAGGCCAGGGTCTTGAGCGCGACACGCCACCTCATCATGGTGCACGTTTGTGACAAGTACTTTGGAAATCGAATGATGGATGATTAAGATGCGGGCCGGACAAGGTACAGTCCTATCAAACAGTACTAATTTTTACCTTTGACCTCTTAGTGTGACCTTGTCATTTGGGTACAGGCCTGTGTCTTGAGCGCGACACGCCACCTCATCATGTTGATATGAGGATGGTTAAGATGCGGTCCGGACAAGATTAGATGGGACTGACGGACTGAAAGGACTGACAGACCGACGGACTTACAGACAGACATAATCGACAAAACCTATAGTCCCCAGCATTTGATTATATAAACCCTTCTTCTGAGGCCACAAACAAAGTAAAGCGAGATGGTCAGTTTTCATCGAACAGGATCAAATGTTTAAGAGGAAATCACAATTAGAAGAGTGTCAAGAGTCGGTGATTTGAGACTGGTTTCCTGGGTTCAGTTCCTGCTGCAGCAGGTATAGTTTCCTCCGGCAAGGCACATTTCAAACACTATAGTACTGGTCAGCCCAGCCAGGGATCATAGATAAGTGTTTTGACTCCGTCATATAGCTGAAATACTTTTGAACATGGCATACCTTTGACTCCTCACCTGATAGAGACTACTTTGGCTCCTCATCTGATAGAAATAACTTTTGAATCTTTACCTGATAGAGACTACTTTTAACTCTTTATCTGATAGAGACTTCATATGACTCTTCACCTGATAGAGACTACTTTTGACTCTTCACCTGATAGAGCCTACTTTTGACACCTTACCTGATAGAGACTACTTTTGACTCCTCGCATGATATACACTACGTTTGACTGTTCACCTAATAGAGACTACTTATGACACCTCACCTGATAGCGACAACTTTTGACTCCTCACCTGATAGAGACTTCTTTTGACTCCTTACCTGATATAGACTACTTTTGACTCCTCAGCTGATAGAGACAATTTTTGACTCTTCTGCTGATAGAGACTACTTTTGACTCCTCAGATGATATAGACAACTTTTGTCTCTTCACCTGATAGAAACTTCTTCTGACTCGTCAACTGATATAGACCACTTTTGACTCCTCACCTGATAGAGACTTCTTTTGACTCTTTACCTCATATAGACTACTTTTGACTCTTAACTGATAGAGACAACTTTTGACTCCTCACCTGATAGAGAATACTTTTGACTTCTTACCTGATAGAGACTACTTTTGACTTTTTATCTGAAAAAGACCACGTTTGACTCCTCACCTGATAGAGACTACTTTTGACTCCTCACCTGATAGAGACTTCTTTTGACTCTTCACCTGATATAGACTACTTTTGACACCTCACCTGATAGAGACTACTTTTGACTCTTTACCTGATAGAGACTACTTTTGATTCTTAATCTAATAGATACAACGTTTGACCCTTCACCTGATCGAGACTTCTGTTGACACCCCACCTGATAGAGACTACAATTTCCTGATAGAGACTATACTTTTGACTCCTAACCTGATCCAAACTACTTCTGACTCGTCACCTAAAAAAATACTTCTTTGGACTCCTCATCTCATAAAGACTACTTTTGAAGCCTAACCTGATACAGACTATTCTTGAAGCCTCACCTGATAGTGACGACTTTTGATGCTTTACATGAAAGAGACTACTTTTGACGCCTCACCTGATCGAGACTACTTTTGACACCTCACCTGATAGAGACTACTTTTGACTCCTCACCTGATAGAGACTACTTTTGACTCCTCACCTGATAGAGACTACTTTTGACTCCTTACCTGATCCAAACTCCTTTTGAATCTTAACCTGATAGAGACTCAATTTGAAGCCTAACCTGATAGAGACTACTTTTGACTCCTAACCTGATCCACACTTCTTCTGACTCGTCACATAAACAAATACTTTTTTGGACTCCTCATCTGATAGAGACTACTTTTGAAGCCTAACCTGATACAGACTACTCTTGAAGCCTCACCTGATATTGACTACTTTTGAAGCCTCAAAAGAAAGAGACTTATTGTTACGCCTAACATGATAGAGACTACTTTTGACGCCTTGCCTGATAGAGACAACAAAATCCTTAATACAAATACGGTACATATGTTGGAATTGGTTTTTATTTCTGAATACTTTTGCAAAATGATTAGATTTTGACTAGTGAAGACTCAGATCATCCAGCATTTTAAGACGGTCAGATCTGAAAAACAAATGTATGATGTTTTCAAAATTGTTGGTTGTTCCTGTTATCTTCAAAAAAAAAAGTTTAACAAAATAGTATGTTTTTTCCTGAAGTAAAGGTAGTGCAACCATTTTCGTCATTCTTTAGCATCACATCTCTAAAGAATCACTTTTTTCATTATAGAAAAATATGATAATGAATTAATCTTTTAATGGATATGGTTTGTTTCCAGCTAAAATTTATCGACCTATTTTTGACTTCAAATATACATTTGATTTACTCATTTTTTGTTCCTTGTGATCTTATAATATAACTACAGAGGTTTCAACCTATAAATAGATTTTCTGTCCATGTAAAGATATAATCGTTGATTTTTCTGCTTGTTCAAATTTGACATTTTGAAAGGGTTGTATTAGTCAAATTTAAGACAATCTTTTAAAATAGAATACATATTTAAAGCTCTTCTTGATGAAACACATGTATGCACAAATTGTACTGCTGAAAATTTGTAAATTTGTAAACAAATTCAAAAAATATATTTTTTTCACTTTTTCCTGAATATTGCGCATTTCAAAGTATTTGAATACGTGATAACCCAATCATGCTATAAAAATGCTATAAAAAAGAATTCTATATAACACACATGCACACTTTTTATTTATATCAGATTTAACTTCCATATATTTATTACACACAGAATACTGTCAAATCTGGTATATTTTTACTGCCCAGATTGACCATTTCGGTGCAAAAGTTAAAATGTACGTTGCTATGGTAACAGATAGATAGCATTACAAAACCAGTTTCATACAGTTTGTATTCTGTTAAATTCTATTGAATGTAACCTGCCAATACGATTTGTCAAAAAGGCACATGTATCTGTACAAAGTGCTTTTTCAATGACAATAACATGTTAATCAAATAAAACATTGTCGGCTGCGCATGTTTCACAGAAAGTTTACTGTTCACAATGAATTCCGGTATACATGATATATAAGCCGTGTTCGACAAATGCGTCAGTTAATCCGAAGGCCTGGCACAAGTCGTTAAATGGTTAAAAACAAAAGGCAACGTGATGTACATGTATCAAGGGAGGTAACTTTTTATAGCCCATTTGATCCGTTGTGTTTCGGTTGCTTTCCCCAACTTAAATTTTGACTCGACTGTTTTCAATCTCTTATGATCTGATCAAACAGTAAAAAATATACTTCTTTTTAGCAAATAAAAACAAAGAGAAATTATTGTGAGAATGTAAAATGTAATGTATTTTCACCCTTTAAATATAAATGTTTTCAAAAATCGGCTGTATTAAACCTTCCCCACATACAAAACATATGCAGCAGACGACTTTAAAAACATCTTGGCGAAAGTTAAAAAAAATCTCTGTAAATGAAAGCATGGCAATTTAATAGAGTTGAAGACATTTTGGAAAAAGGAAAAAGTGCTTATTATAAGTAATTCCTCGTTATGTCGCATACTTTCTTAAAATGTGTCTGCTGTATAGGCATCAAAATGTGTCTGTATGGAGGAGAGGATTTATCAAAATGTTATTATAAAGGATTGATTGAAAAGAAAGCATTTATTCCATACAATTGATGTGCTTTCTACCACCATCTGTAATTGTTAAATGAAAATAAATGTCTGCATTTCCCACACTTGATTCTAAAGCCACCTGCTTTCAACAAATGTATGTCGCAATGGCGTCAAAAATCGTCTGTATTAGGAACAACGGTCAGTGATCGTAAGTTTTTTCCCACATAAGGACGCATTTTGACGCCTCTGCAGCACACGACTTTTGAAAACATTGTGCATCAAAGTGAAATTGTTCATATGATCGATTTCATCTTTTGCCACAATATTTTCAATTAAATTATACTTTCACTAATACAGGTTTTTTACATTTTTGTAAAGTTTATTACAAAGTCGTCTTCTGCAGATTTGTTGTGTTTGGGAAATGGTCAATAGTGTAATCAAACCGAGATACCGTGGTTTTTTTAGAAACCAGAGATGAATCACAATACATATTCGTGCACTTGTACACATACGTTGTTGATTTTTGTTAGAATTTTGATAAATCACAATAAATATTCGAGTACATGTACTCACTAAGTGTTGCTTTTTGTTAGAAACTTGATAAATCACAATAAAAATTCGTGTACATGTCCTTAATGTTGATTTTTGATATAAACTTGATAAATCATAATAAATACTTGAGAACATGTACTGAAAGACTAGTGTTGCTTTTTGTTAGAAACTTGATAAATCACAATAAATATTCGTGTACATGTACCGATTTGTTTATTTGTGTTAGAAATTAGGCAATACACAGTGATAATCAACCAACTGTGTGTTCTACGTCTAAACATTTGCAAAACCTTGGGACACTTACTTTCTTAGTTAAGCATTAATTCTTCAAAATGTTCGATGTCTCTACTTATAACTCTACCCATCATGAGTTTTTTCATTTTTTATTGCACGTGATGTGACCATGATTTGTTTGTTTGTATGGTATTTAATACTGCTTTCAACAATTTTTCAGTCATTTCACGGCGTAACCTGGGTTACTTACCAGAACTATTGGTCCATTTATCCTGACACCAGCCAGTCGGTACTAATAATAACCCTGCAACCCTGAGCGCCAATGAGGGCAGCCATTACTACCATTTTTGAAGTATTTGGTACGAAGATGTGGCTATACATTAATCTTTAACCTGACAGGTTTTGTGTAGTCATCTGCTTCAATCACATCTTTGAAAAGATAGTAGAACTTAATTAAAAGTAGATATATAGTTTTAATACAGAGTTGAAAGCATTGTGGGACAAGGAGGAATTGCTTGTCTTTAAATTCCTTCTGCTACAGAGACTTCGGAGGTTGTTTTAGTAAACGTAAACCCTAGTGTATTTGAGCCATATATACATTCATTGTTCTGCAAAAGAGACGTCGGAGGTTGTTTTGGTAAAAGTAAACCCTAGTGTATTTGAGACATATACACATTCATTCTACTACTACAGAGACGTCGAAGGTTGTTTTGGTAAACGTAAACCCTAGTGTATTTTAGCAACATTAAATCGACATTACGATTATAATTCTAAACCGGTGGTGTATTGGTAGAGCGTTCGCCTCTGATACGGGAGGGCGTGGGTTCGATCCCCGGCCTGATTATATCAAAGACTTAAAACATGGAAGTAATTGGCAGGAAAAATGGACCAGTACCAGAAAACGATGTGATATAACTGAACAAAATGTTAAAAGTGGCGTTAAACACCAAACAATGGCTCAAATTCCGATGGTCGGTTATCGTGTAACGTGGGTCAACGAATCAATACATGGCTCAAACACACCAAGATTAACTTATACCTCCGACGTCTCTGTAGCAGAAAAATGAATGTGTATATGGCTCAAACACACCAAGGTTAACATATACCTCCGACGTCTCTGTAGCAGAACAATGACGGTGTATATTGTTCAAACACACCAAGGTTAACATATACCTCCGACGTCTCTGCAGCAGAACAATGAAGGTGTATATGGTTCGAACATACAAATGTTTACTTATACCTCTTACGTCTCTGTAGCAGAACAGGGAATGTGTACATCGCTCAAACACACAAATGTTTACTTATACCTCCGACGTCTCTGTAGCAGAACAATAAATGTGTATATGGCTCAAACACACCAAGGTTAACTTAAACCTCCGACGTATCTGTAGCAGAACAACGAATGTGTATATGACTCAAACACACCAAGGTTAACATATACCTCCGATGTCTCTGTAGCAGAACAATGAAGGTGTATATGGTTCAAACACACACAGGTTTACTTATACCTCCGACGTCTCTGTAGCAGAACAGGGAATGTGTACACGGATCAAACACACCAAGGTAAACTTATACCTCCGACGTATCTATAGCAGAACAATGAATGTGTATATGGCTCAAACAGACATAGGTTAACTTATACCTCCGACATCTCTATAGCAGAACAATGAACGTGTAAATGGCTCAAACACTACAAGGTTAACTTATACCTCCGAAGTCTTTGTAGCAGATCAATGAATGTGTATATGGCTAAAACACACCATGTTTAACTTATACCTCCGACGTATCTGTAGCAGAACAATGCATGTGTATATGGCTCAAACACACCTAGGTTAACTTATTCCTCCGAAGTCTTTGTAGCAGAATAATAAATGTGTATATGGCTCAAACACACCATGGTTAACTTATACCTCCGACGTCTCTGTAGCATAACAATGAATGTGTATATGTCTCAAACACACCATGTTTAACTGATACCTCTGACGTTTCTTTAGCAGAACAATGCATGTGTATATGGCTCAAACACATCAAGGTTAACATATACCTCCGACGTCCCTGTAGCATAACAATGAATGTGTATATGGCTCAAACACACCATGTTTAACTTATACCTCCGATGTTTCTGTAGCAGAACAATGCATGTGTATATGGCTCAAACACACCAAGGTTAACATATACCTCCGACGTCTCTGTAGCAGAACAACGAATGTGTATATGGCTCAAACACACCAAGATTAACTTAAAACCTCCGACGTTTCTGTAGCAGAACAATGAATGTGTATATGTCTCCATCACACCAAGGTTACATTATACCTCCGACGTCTCTGTATCAGAGCAATGAACGTGTATATGGCTCGAATACACTAGTCTTTACTTATACCTCCGACTTCTCTGTAGCAGAACAATGAATGTGTATATGGCACAAATACACTAGGATTAAACTTTACCAGTACAACCTCCGACGTCTCTGTAGCATCTTAATGAATGTGTATATGGCTCAAATACACTACAGAGACTTCGAATGTTGTTTTGGTAAAAGTAAACACTTAAGTATTTGAGCCATACACACAGTCATTGTTCTGCTACGGAGGCTTCGGAGGTTGTTTTGGGAAAAGTAAACCCTAGGTTTTTTTAGCCATATACACATTCATTGTCCTGCTACAGAGACGTCGGAGGTTGTACTGGTAAAGTTAAATCCTAGTGTATTTGTGCCATATACACATTCATTGTTCTGCTACAGAGACGTCGGAGGTATAAGAAAAGTCTAGTGTATTTGAGTCATATATACGTTCATTGTTCTGCTACAGAGACGTCGGAGGTTGTTTTTGTTAACGTAAACCCTAGTGTATTTGAGTCAAATACACATTCATTGTTCTGCTACAGAGCGGAGGTTGTTTTGGTAAAAGTATAACCTGGTGTATTTGAGCCATATACAAATTCATTGTTCTGCTGCAGAGACTTCGTAGGTTGTTTTGGTTAACGTAAACCTTAGTGTATTTGAGCCATATACATATTCATTGTTCTGCTACAGAGCGGAGGATGTTTTGGTAAAAGAAAACCCTAATGTATTTGAGCCATATACACATTCATTGTTCTGCTACAGAGACTTTGAATGTTGTTTTGGTAAAAGTAAACACTTAAGTATTTGAGCCATACACACAGTCATTGTTCTGCTACAGAGACTTCGGAGGTTGTTTTGGTAAAAGTAAACCCTAGTGTATTTGAGCCATATACACATTCATTGTCCTGCTACAGAGACGTCGGAGGTTGTACTGGTAAAGTTTAATCCTAGCGTATTTGTGCCATATACACATTCATTGTTCTGTTACAGAGACGTCGGAGGTTGTACTGGTAAAGTTTAACCCTAGAGTATTTGTGCCATATACACATTCATTGTTCTGTTACAGAGACGTCGGAGGTTGTACTGGTAAAGTTTAACCCTAGTGTATTTGTGCCATATACACATTCATTGTTCTGTTACAGAGACGTCGGAGGTATAAGTAAAGTCTAGTGTATTTGAGCCATATACACGTTCATTGTTCTGCTATAGAGACGTCGGAGGTTGTTTTTGTTAACGTAAACCCTAGTGTATTTGAGTCAAATACACATTCAATGTTCTGCTAAAGATACTTCGGAGGTTGTTTTGGTAAAAGTAAACCCTAGTGCATTTGACCCATATACACATGCATTGTTCTGCTACAGAGCGGAGGTTGTTTTGGTAAAAGTATAACCTGGTGTATTTGAGCCATATACAAATTCATTGTTCTGCTGCAGAGACTTCGTAGGTTGTTTTGGTTAACGTAAACCTTAGTGTATTTGAGCCATATACATATTCATTGTTCTGCTACAGAGCGGAGGATGTTTTGGTAAAAGTATAACCTGGTGTATTTGAGCCATATACAAATTCATTGTTCTGCTGCAGAGACTTCGTAGGTTGTTTTGGTTAACGTAAACCTTAGTGTATTTGAGCCATATACATATTTATTGTTCTGCTACAGAGCGGAGGATGTTTTGGTAAAAGTATAACCAGGTGTATTTGAGCCATATACAAATTCATTGTTCTGCTGCAGAGACTTCGTAGGTTGTTTTAGTTAACGTAAACCTTAGTGTATTTGAGCCATATACATATTCATTGTTCTGCTACAGAGCGGAGGATGTTTTGGTAAAAGTATAACCTGGTGTATTTGAGCCATATACAAATTCATTGTTCTGCTGCAGAGACTTCGTAGGTTGTTTTGGTTAACGTAAACCTTAGTGTATTTGAGCCATATACATATTCATTGTTCTGCTACAGAGCGGAAGGCGGAAGATGTTTTAGTAAAAGAAAACCCTAATGTATTTGAGCCATATACACATGCATTGTTCTGCTATAGAGCGGAGGTTGCTTTGGTAAAATTATAACCTGGTGTATTTGAGCCATATACAAATTCATTGTTCTGCTGCAGAGACTTCGTAGGTTGTTTTGGTTAACGTAAACCTTAATGTATTTTAGCCATATACATATTCATTGTTCTGCTACAGAGACGTCGGAGGTATAAGAAAAGTCTAGTGTATTTGAGTCATATACACGTTCATTGTTCTGCTACAGAGACGTCGGAGGTTGTTTTTGTTAACGTAAACCCTAGTGTATTTGAGTCAAATACACATTCATTGTTCTGCTACAGAGCGGAGGTTGTTTTGGTAAAAGTATAACCTGGTGTATTTGAGCCATATACAAATTCATTGTTCTGCTGCAGAGACTTCGTAGGTTGTTTTGGTTAACGTAAACCTTAGTGTATTTGAGCCATATACATATTCATTGTTCTGCTACAGAGCGGAGGATGTTTTGGTAAAAGAAAACCCTAATGTATTTGAGCCATATACACATTCATTGTTCTGCTACAGAGACTTTGAATGTTGTTTTGGTAAAAGTAAGCACTTAAGTATTTGAGCCATACACACATTCATTGTTCTGCTACAGAGACTTCGGAGGTTGTTTTGGTAAAAGTAAACCCTTGTGTATTTGAGCCATATACACATTCATTGTCCTGCTACAGAGACGTCGGAGGTTGTACTGGTAAAGTTTAACCCTAGAGTATTTGTGCCATATACACATTTATTGTTCTGCTACAGAGACGTCGGAGATATAAGTTAACCTTGGTGTATTTTAGCCATATACACGTTCATTGTTCTGCTACAGAGACGTCGGAGGTTGTAATGGTAAAGTTTAACTCTAGTGTATTTGACCCCTAAACAAATTCATTGTTCTGCTACAGAGACGTCGGAGGTTGTCTTTGTTAACGTAAACCTTAGTGTATTTGAGCCAAATACACATTCATTGTTCTGCTAAAGATACTTCGGAGGTTGTCTTGGTAAAAGTAAACCCTAGTGCATTTGAGCCATATACACATGAATTGTTCTGCTACAGAGCGGAGGTTGTTTTGGTAAAAGTATACCCTTGTGTATTTGAGCCATATACAAATTCATTGTTCTGCTGCAGAGACTTCGTAGGTTGTTTTGGTTAACGTAAACCTTAGTGTATTTGAGCCATATACATATTCATTGTTCTGCTACAGAGCGGAGGATGTTTTGGTCACAGAAAACCCTAATGTATTTGAGCCATACACACATTCATTGTTCTGCTACAGAGGCTTCGGAGGATGTTTTTGGTAAAAGCAAACCCTAGTATATGGCTCAAATACACCAGGGTATACTTTTACCAAAACAACCTCCGCTGTGTAGCAGAACAATGCATGTGTATATGGCTCAAATGCACTAGGGTTCACTTTTACCAAAACAACCTCAGAAGTATCTTTAGCAGAACAATGAATGTGTATTTGGCTCAAATACACTAGGGTTTACGTTAACAAAAACAACCTCCGACGTCTCTGTAGCAGAACAATGAATTTGTTTATGGGTCAAATACACTAGTGTTTACTTTTACCAAAACTACATCCGATGTCTCTTTAGCAAAACAATGAATATAAATATGACTGAAATACACTAGGGTTTACGTTTACCAATCTCTGTAGCAGAAGATATTTGAAGACAATCAATTCCTCCATGTCCACAAATGCTTTTAACTCTGTATTAAAACTATATATCTCCTTTTAATTAAGTTCTACTATTTTTTCAGAGATGTGATTGAAGCAGATGACTACACAAAACCTGTCATGTTAAAGATTAACTTATGGCCACATCTTCGTACCAAAGACTTTAAAAATCAAAGCGCTAAAGGCACTGAATTTGTTTGGGTACATAAAACTGTTCAATCATTTGCCTTTGCATAGATGTGTGATTTATAAACTATGCATTGTTTATAAATATTACAACTTCGGGTAAAAGAATAAATGACGCATCCGTTAAAATTAAATGCCATTTTAGTTGTCTATAAAAATAAATCATGAGACATACATGTGAATACTATATTTAATTTCAAAGTTTCAAAAGACATGTAAAACAAATGGATAGCCATTATGGCACCGACTCACTCATCTAAGTATTTACCAATTTTTGCTACAAAAAAAATCACAATTGACCAAGGGTTTTCTAAAATCTTACTCAAAAGCTTCCTGCTTAACAAGAGATTTTTCAAGTTTTCACTATAGCCATATAAGGCCAAATAGCCCTGCCCCCCCTGGCGGCCATGTTTTTCGACCAATCAACATGGCTTTGAGGAATCTGATAGATGGTCTCCCAATGAACATTTCTACACAAAGAATTGAAAATTGGCCAAACACTTTCGGAGGAGAAGATTTTTCAAGTTTTTACTATAGCCATATTAGGCAAAAAAGCCCCTCCCGCTGGCGGCCATGTTTTTCGAGCAATCAACTTGGCTGGAAGGAATCTGATAGAGGGTTACCCTAGGAACATTTCTACAAAATTATTTGAAAATCGGCTTGACACTTTTGGAGGAGAAGATTTTTTTGAGTTTACACTATAGCCATATAAGGCAAAAAAGTCCCGCTCCCTGGCGGCCAAGGAACACTTCTTTAAAATAATTTGAAAATCTGCCAACCAGTTTGGTAGAATTTTAAAGTTATTTTATTTTCGTTGCCATGGAAACCATAATTCTGCATGAATCACAAACATTTGAAGGAATTCTGGTGAGGTCAATGAGAGGATGCTTTCATCCCAATTGACCCACTCGTTACTGAGGAGAAGATGTTGACGGACGACAGACGCCGGACAAAAGGAGATAACAATAACTAACTTTCAGCACTTCGTGCTAAGGTGAGCTAAAAAAGAAACATCTATCCAAATGAAAGAGTAATTGAAATCATGTAGAAAATATTGTGGAAAAAGGCAGTACTAATATTTATATGCGCACTTTAAAAGAAACATGCTTCAGACTTCAGAGGCTTTTGAATTATTTTGCATTATAAAAGGATTAAATGCTCCAGAGAAAACCAATACCTGTGCCGTCCGCATTTTACTCTACAGTATACACCTAAGCTGGCCGCTGTTTCCTTTAAAGGGTGTTTAAGCTTGCCAAATCAATTAAGGATGCGTGACCATACACTGTAATTGTAACTTTTGTTAATTATTTGGCTATTATAATGATAAGATATGTGATTAAATTAACAACATTTAAGTTTTTTACTTATAACAGCCTTCAAATACAAATTTGGTTTTTACGACGGTAAAGAAAGGTTATGGGAATTAAGAAATTGTTTAAATAAGCAAATTCTCCTTTTCCCACAATGTTTTCAATATATGTTGCTTTTTACTGTTTACACAGCAAGAAAAAAACATTTAACTTATTTGTTATAGATTAGTATTATTGTTGTATATATATATAATTACTAGAAACAAATTAAGATTAAAAGTGTTGTGTATATATATATATATATATATATATATATACTTATTGTTTATTTGTTATTTAAATTGTTCTGCCCCTTCCAAGTACCCTACAGAATAGAATGTTGCATGGATCATTTGCCTCGTAGTATGGCACATGGAAAACTGTTGAAAGTTACAAAGTAGAAAATGAAGAGGCCAAACAATAACTAGAACCCATGACCCTTCAATCGATTGTAAAGGAGAGGATATAATTGAAGCAAAACCTATGGCTAGTTACTAGCAACCTATTCTATTCTTGCAATGTTTACAAATTTCGTCCGCTGCAGATGCGTCAAAAGACATTTACTTGTCGGAAAATCAATCCATCAACTCTCGTTATTGATATCTATAGATATGATATAAAGAGGAAAGTCGTTAAAACACTTTACAAAGAGATTCCATTTCAGCATGATTTCGATTTTTGGTTTAATCTATATCACTGATAAAAGCAATCAAACACATTATATATTTACAAAGAAAACCCCGGATATGATCATATGTAACAAATTATAAACATTTGCCCATCTTTGATTAAACATTTTTTACAACAAATCATAGCGTCCGCAGATTTGCTCTATATTCTATAGCGTCCGCATTTTCCCTCTATATTGCATTTGTCCGCATTTTCCCTCTATAATGTATTTGTCCGCAGATCGCGTCCGCACTTTAGACCCTCCCCCCATACCGTTGTATTTATAAATAGAATTCGATGATCACGATTTCTCTGCAAATGTGTTACTCTCATTTTAAATGCATTTTATGACGCACATATTTGTTTTTTAAATTCGTTATACTATATTTATATGGCCGACAAGGCACAAAGAAAATATTTTCAATTCTGTTTTTATCTACATTTTCAATGCGTGATTGAAAATTCAAATACCGTATCTGGAGCTTAAATCGGAAATAGTTCTCCCTGTAGCAGTTCACTCATTGAGATTTATAAATCTCTCCGCGTTCATGTTTTAAAATACAATGTTTCAACAAAGACGATATAAATATATCATTATTTCAAAAACCGTGATACATTTAAAAAGTAAGAGCAAGTATTGAGTACTACTTTCACGCGTATGAAATTTAGGAACTTTTCCATAAGATGTATGGCTTCAGAATTGTAGCTATCTCTAAATTTGTTTGTTCCAAACAAATAATGATAGTAATGACTGCCCTCATTGGCGCTCATGGTTGCCGGGTTATTATTAGTACTGACTGGCTGTTGTCAGGATAAATGGACCAGTAGTTCTGGTAAGTAACCCAGGTTAAGCTGGCCGTGATATGACTGAACAATTGTTGAAAGCAGCATAAAATACCATACAAACAAATCATGGTCATATCACGTGAATTAAAAAATGAAAAAATCATGATGGGAAGTGTTATGAGTAGAGACATCGACATTTTTGAAGAATTAATGCTTATCTAAGAAAGTAAGTGTCCCAAGGCTTTGCAAATGTTTAGACGTAGAACACAAAGTTGGTTGATTAGCACTAACTCGTATGAAGAGTTGTTATTGATATTGCAACAATTATTTCCTAAAATGAAGGTTTTAAAGATGTGCTGGTCCAGAAAAGACAAATGTCCATTTTAAATGGGTACATATGCAAGAATATTGATTGTGTATTGCCTAATTTCTAACACAAATAAACAAATCGGTACATGTACACGAATATTTATTGTGATTTATCAAGTTTCTAACAAAAAGCAACACTAGGTGAGTACATATTCTCAAATATTTATTATGATTTATCAAGTGTATATCAAACATCAACAATAATTAAGGACATGTACACGAATTTTTATTGTGATTTATCAAGTTTCTAACAAAAAGCAAAACTAAGTAAGTACATGTACTCGAATATTTATTTTGATTTATCAAGTTTCTAACAAAAAGCAACACTAAGTGAGTACATGTACTCGAATACTTATTGTGATTCGGTTTGCTTTACACATTTTGACCATTTCCCAAACACAACAAATCTGCAGAAGACGACTTTGTAATAAATTTTACACAAATGTAAAAAACCTGTATTAGTGAAAGTATAATTTATTTGAAAATATTGTGGCAAAAGATGAAATTGATCATATGAACAATTTCACTTTGAGCCACAATGTTTTCAAAAGTCGTGTGCTGCAGAGGCGTCAAAATGCGTCCTTATGTGGGAAAAAGCTTACGATCACTGACCGTTCTTCCTAATACAGACGATTTTTGACGCCATTGCGACGTACATTTTACTAAAGCAGGTGGCTTTAGTATCAAGTTTGGGAAAAGTAGACACACTTATTTTCATTTGACAATCACAGATGCTAGTCATACAGACACACTTTGAGACAATTTTTGAAAAAGTATGCGGCATAAGGAGGATTTACTCATAATGAGCATTTTTTCCTTAAGCTCAAATGTTTTCAATTCTATTGAATTGTCATACTTTCATTTACAGTGAATTTTCTTAATTTTGTAAAGAAGATGTTTTCAAAGTCGTCTGCTTCACATGTGTTTTATGTGGGAAAAAGATTAACTTGATACAGCCGATATTTGAAAAGAGGGAAACGCATTGAATTTTAATGGTGAACACA
Organism: Serripes groenlandicus; assembly: GCA_031761405.1. NCBI lineage: Eukaryota > Metazoa > Mollusca > Bivalvia > Cardiida > Cardiidae > Serripes > Serripes groenlandicus. The sequence goes on along the minus strand of JASEVX010000001.1, from coordinate 162,856,945 downwards.
TTCTCATAATAATCCGTTTTCTTTTTTGTGTGTTATTTGTTTATAAGTTGTATTTCCACCGTTTTATCAGATCATAAGAGATTGAAAACAGTCGAGTCAAAATTTCAGTTGGGGAGAGCAACCGAAACACAACGGATCAAATGGGCTATAAATAGTTACCTCCCTTGACACATGTACACCACGTTGCCTTTTTTCTTGACTCATTTACCGACTCGTGTCAGGCAGGCCTTCGGATTTACTGACGCATTTGTCAAACACGGCTTATATATAATGTATACCGGAATTCATTGTGAACAGTAAACTTTCTGTGAAACATCCGCAGCCGACAATGTTTTACTCGATTTACATGTACCTTGTATATATACATGTGCCTTTTTGACAAATCGTTTTGTCGGGTTACATTCAATAGAATAGAATATAATACAAACGCTATAACACTGGTTTTGTCATGCTATCTATCTGTTACCATAGCAACGTACATATTAACTTTTGCACCAAAATGGTCAAAATTCGCAGTGAAAATATACCAGATTTGACACTACTCTGCACCATATAATTGTGTGTGTAGTAAATATATTGCATTTAAATCTTAAATAAATAAAAAACTTTTGTAAGTGTGTTATATAAAATTTAATCTTATAGCATGCTTGTGTTATCACGTATTCAAATGCTTTGAAAGGCGCAATCTTCAGGAAAATTGAAAAGTTGTGAATTTTGACAATTATGGAAATCTTTTACAAAATTGCAGCTGTACTATTTGTTCATGCACGTTTCACCATGAAAAGCTTGAATTAAGTATTCTATAATTATTCTTTTTGTCTCAGTTAAATTTGACTAATACAGCCCTTTGAAAATCACCAATTTGATCAAGCAGAAAAATCAACGATTACGTATTTTACATTGACAGATAATCTATTTAGAGGTAAAAACCTCTGCAGTTAAATTATAAAATCACAAGAAAAGAAAGATAAATAAATTAAATGTAAACTATTTAAAGTCAAGATCATTGAAAAATTGGTTGAAAACCCTAAATGTTAGCCGGAAACAAACCATTTCCATAAACATATTGATTTTTGTATCATTTTGCTTAAACATCAACAGTAACAACTTATTTTAGAGATAAGTTGAACAACCAATAATTTTGCAAAAATCATCATTTGTTCTTGATATCTGTCTTAAAATACTGGATGATCTGAGTCTTCACTCATTTTAATAACTTTGCAAAAGTATTCCGAAATAAAAACCAATTCCAACATATGTATCTTATTTATATGAAGCATTTTGTTGCTTCTATCTATCAGGCGATGCGTCAAAAGTAGTCACTATAAGGTTAGGCTTTAAATGTCGTCTCTAGCATGTGAGGCTTCAAAAGTAGTCTCTATCATGTAAGAAGTCAAAAGTAGTCTCTATCAGGCGAGGCGTCAAAGGTAGTGTAAATCAGGCGAGGCGTCAAAAGTAGTTTCTATCAGGCGAGGCATCAAAAGTAGTGTATATCAGGCGAGGCTTCAAAAGTAGTGTCTTTCAGACGAGGAGAACAAGATAGTCTCTATCAATCAAAGTAATGCCGAGAACGGATATTATTATTTTTTTGTAATTCAGAATAGTTGCCGTTAGTACATTTTGGTTTGATTTCTACCGACCACGTGACTAAATGTAACACCGATTTTCTTTACCGATAAAGGTAATTCATAACTTGACCAGGTCACGGAACTACTTTTCGAAAATCCGTCTAAAATTAGAGCAACCGTCTTGTCCCAAAAAATCCACTACGTTGTAGTGATTTAATTATTATTCTTTATTGTTTAACACTATGATTTGTATTACTCTAACCAACAAGGTGCGTGAGTATTATTACAATGCTCATATATTAACAATTTCAAAGTGACATGGTATGATTAACAATACTAAATAAAGAAAGTTGTTGTTGTTGTATAGTTATTTATGTTTTTGTTCGCCAGAATAATGCAAACTGTATGGCGAGTGTGTATACATTTGGAACGAACCTAGCTGTGGCTGCTGTTTAATGTCGCCCAATTGGCCCCCAAAATGGTGTTCTGATAAATTATCCAGCGATTTCCCCTATTTTGAGTGATTTCATACATGTACATAGTGACTCCTTACAATGACATAGTACATGTTACGTGTGTGAACTGTGTTTGTCACGTAAACAGACGGATTCGAACCTTTTCTTTGTCTCGTTGGAAGTTTCACCTCGCGAATTTATCATTCTGATCGATACACATTGCTTCTATTTCAGCGACAAAAGAAATATTGAGGTTTTTGCAATCAATACAGATTCAGGAGAGTCTGCTCGTGACGAGCTGTCTCACCTGAAATCAGCATTTTTTGCCTTTAAGTTATAAGAATATTCCGAAATTCTTATTACATTAGAAATGGAGACGCCCGATTTTGAACATGGAAGAGTCTACTTTAAACAATTCGGCACTGAAAGAGTCATAATGTCTCGTCATGGATCGAGTGTGTAGTTGGTATTCACACTTAATGTGCATGTCGCATAGGAAACATGTCTGTCATTCATATCTCCCTTATGACTCCACTAAAACCTATGTTGTGGGTACTCATAAGAATCGTCTCACTGAGACACACACCATAGGGTTAGAGGGTCAAATAAGGATTTGGGGATGTGAAATACTCTTCTTATCTAGAGCTCTGGACTGAACGATACAACACTAGAACAGTGTTCGACCCAATACGTAACGGTTGAAATATGACAGTAAAGTAATTGATTGAGTAACGCTGTACGCCGCCTCCAACAATTCTTCAGTTATATCACGAAGGTTCCTGAGTAACTTACCAGTACTACTGGTCCATTTATCCTGACACGCGCCAATCAGTCGTTATGCTAACCCTAAGTGCTAAGGAGGGTAGCCATTACTACCAATTTTAAAGTATTTGATATGACCCGGCCGGGGATCGAATCCGATCGAATTGACTTAACCCTTTCCCTCATACGACAATTCTGCAGCAGGCGACTTTGAACGTATTTTGTCAAAACATAGAAAATCTCCATAATTGAATGGATAACCTATGACAAAAAGAGGAAAACATTGTGGCAAAAGGAGAAATTGCACGTTTTGTGCAATTTCTTCTTTTGTCACTATGTTTTCGAAAAGCCGTCTGCTGCAGAGGCGTCAGAAAGCGTCTATATGAGGGAAAGGGTTAATGAAAAGAGTATGATGCATTACTTTGTTAAGAGATCAATGCCCGTATTCAGCAACCCGTCTAAATTTAAGTTTGGCAAAAACAGGCCCAGAAATGTGGACATATACGTAGATCTATATAGAGAAAATAGAGTATTGTAATAGGACATTGTACATGATTATTTAAAAAGATAGATACCTAATTAAACTGCACTCATTTACATATGGGAAAAAGACATCGTTCAACACTATACCTGGTACCGACGATTTTAAGCGCAAATCTACTGCAATCATTTCCTAATGTGAAATCATTTCCTAATGTGAAAATCATTTCCTAATGTGAAATCATTTCCTAATGTGAAATCATTTCCTAATTTGAAATCATTTCCGAATGGCCATTTTGAAATAAGCATGGTTTGACTTTTAGGTATCCGAATACTCAACAACTGGTAGTACATTAAAAATGGAATCGCCCGATTTTGAATATGGAAGAGTCAACTTAAAGAAATTCGGCGTTGAAAGAGTTAAATATCAATCTGAAAGAAATCATCATATACAGCTAAACCATAGCAAATCTCAAAACGAGGAGTGACTGTAAAGTGAGCCGTCTCGCGAGAAAACCAACATTGTGGACCCTGCGTAAAGTATCGACCCGGATCAACCTAAGCATGCCACGCAGGCATACCCGGATAGGCACATTTCGCCTCCTGTGGATTTTCTGTTTCAGGAATCAGTACTCTATACCTCTATCCCCCTGAGACGGAATGTGTCGGCCCGGATCAGTCTGCGCGGACAGCGCAGGCTGATCTGGGTCGATACATTACGCAGAAGCCATTATGTTGGTTTTCGCGCGGAACGGCTCATGTGTCATTCATCGAAAGTGCTGATTTCCGATATAATCAGAGTCAACGGAAAGTCGCCGGAAAATCCTCAACTGCGGTCTTTATTCAAGGAAGCAATCGAATACTACTTCTTACAATAGGATAGGACCCCGTCTGGCCACTTGGATAACATCTCGACAAACATATGGAAAATCTCTGTAAATTCAAATAGTATTACTTAATAAAGTTGAGAACATTGTGAAAAAGGAGAAACTGCTCGTTTTAACCCTTTCCCTCATACAATAATTCAGTAGCAGACGACTTTGAACATATTTTGTCATAAAATAGAAAATCTCTATAATTGAATGGATAACCTATGACTAACAGTGGAAAACATTGTGACAAAAGGAGAAATTGCTCGTTTTGAGCAATTTCTTCTTTTGTCACTATGTTTTCAAAAAGCCGTCTGCTGCAGAGGCGTCAGAAAGCGTCTATATGAAGGAAAGGGTTAAGCAATTTCTTCTTTTGTCACTTTTTGTTGTTGTCTGCTGCAGAGGCGTCAGAAAGCGTCTGTATGTGGGAAAACGTTAAACAATGAGTGGAACATCGAGATAGGTGTCTCGATACCTTCTGTGAATAATTGTCGATCAGGGGAGAACCAGATCAGACTGGGCTGATGCCATACAGTTGGTTTTCGCAGAGCACCGCTCATATGAATTATGTTCTCTCGATAGCTCGAGGTCACATGTGATCATCAACCGTAACCCTCCAATTATCGACATATTCGACTTATGTGTACTAAATTTATTTGAGCCGTCCCACTAGAAAACCAACATTGTGGACTCTGCGTAAAGTATCGTCCCGGATCAGCATAATCATGCCACGCAGGATAACCCGGACAGACACTTTTCGCCTCCTGTGGATATTCTGTTTCAGGAATCATTACTCTATATCTCTATAGCCCTTAGACGGAATGTGTCGGATTAAACATGCGCGAACTGCGCAGACTGATCTGGGTCGATACATTACGCAGAGTCCATAGGGTTGGTTATCATGTGGAACGGTTCATTTATGTATTGTCAATTACGTATGTTTAAGTTTTAAATATGAAAAACAAGCAAGTGATAATATTTTTTTTCGAGCAGATAGCACAGTAGCAGTTCTGTTTGAGATTATAAGCAGCACACATATTTTACAAACATTATGGCAAAAGAGGGAAATTGTTCATTATGAGCAATGTTTGCCTTTGCAATAAGTTTTTCTCTTTTAAATAACTATATATATCTTCAGTTATTGTATTGTATTGGAAATATTGTTTCTGTATTTATAATGCATTGCTAAAATAATAATATTGTCTCAATCAACTTAAATGACTGTTCAAGGTAATAGGTCGATATTTACCCAGAAAAATATTTATGCGTGTTCAACTTACTTCTCTTAGATGTCTTATTTCCGAATTGTTGCTGTTGTTATTATTACTATATCCTATATTATTATATAATAAAACCACATTTCCATTTCCAAAGCAACAAGGGTTTCAAAAAGGGCTAAGTTGTATTACAACCGCGTTTTGACTACAGGAAACAATATACGACCTATTGCGTTCATTGACTTTAAATGTGCCTTTGATAGCGTATGGCATAATGCGTTATTTTATAAAGTCCATAATCTAGGAATTGTTGGAAAAGTGTGGAGGATATTAAGGGATTCCTATAAAAACTTGAATTGCTTAGTCATGGCAAATGGCAATAAATCACTTCCAGTCCCGGTAAAACGCGGGGTACGTCAGGGAGGAGACGCCTCCACATTTTATTATAATAATTTATTATTTATTTTTTAATGACTTACTTAAAGAACTTGAAAATTCAGAGTATAGCTTACGTCTCTATTCGCCAATCCATGCTAAATGTGGGAATCCTGCGTTTGCTGATGATTTATCTGTAATTGCATTAACACATATGTATCTGCAAAATTTGCTTGACAATGTGTACAAGTATTCCTTTAGATGGAAATTCGAAGTAAATTGTAAGAAATCCAATGTCGTTATATTTAACAATAATAAAACGAAAAATGCCCCTGTCAAGTTTTTACTGGGGGAATCCTACATTCACGAAAGTGACAGTGTTGTACATCTCGGAATTCGACAGGATGGATCTCTAAAACTAACAAATCGCATTTCAGAACGCTGTCAGAAAGCTAAAGATACCCTTTATGCAATGGCTGATCTTGGTATGAGACATAATGCATTAAATCCATTAACTTCTGTTAAGCTGTATAGCACAATCAGTATCCCAATAGCCTTGTATGGGTGTGAGCTATGGAGTAATATAACAAGTTGTGACGTACTCAAGCTCAACCGTTTGCAACATTTTATTGTAAAATCTGTTCAGGGATTTAATATTAGAACAAGGTCTGATATGTGCGAATCAATGCTTGGAATTAATCGAATCACATCATTGATTGACAAAAAGAAGTTTATATTCCTGCACAAAATCTTGAGTCTTGAGAATAGCTCTCTTTGCAAACAGGTGTTCATGAGAAAGTTTATGCAATTCGTATATAACCCGTCAAAATTAATACGTGGTTACATTCCAGATATATGTTTATTATTGAATAAATACAACTTGAAATCCCTTATGAACATGTATATAAATGACGATTGCTTCCTTCCACCTAAGCCAGTATGAAAGCAATTTATCAATAATGCTGTTGACCAGTTGGAAACAAATGAGTGGTTAATGAGCATGCAATCGACTGATTTCCTCAGGTGTAGTCGATTGCGTACATCAATCACTGCCTGCAATCTGTATTACCTCTGTGGTACACTTATAGCTGCACATACAATAGCCTTTATGGCTTAATTGTGGGTGACTGTTGCTTCAGAAAACCCTTCGTTATGTGATATGTGTGGCCGTATACGTTTAGATGTTATTAAACACAGAATAACGGAATGTGTAGCGCAATATATGATAAGAAACGATTTTTTTTGATAGTGGCATAAACACCATTATTATCCATGAAGTATATACTGAGCTAGTGCTTGCAACCATCGAAACGTTTTTGATGATGCTTTTAGGTGCAAGCCCTACATCAGTCACCACTGATTCAGAGTATTACTTATTTCGCCGCGAAGCGATATTATTCGCATACAAATGTTTCAACGGCCCATTTTAGACGACACAATGACTCTGTGTATGTATGTATACGTGGGTATATATGTATATATGTGTATGTATATGTATATATGTGTATGGGTATATATGTGTGAAATAAAGAGAATGAATGAATTAATATTATTATTATTATTATCATTATTCATTATGACTTTAACTATGATGTTAAAAATCTAAATTTTAAGATGTTTTTCAACTGTTTGTCACCATTTTCTTTTCATCTTGCAAGCGTCTGTAACAGAAAATCATCCGGTTGTAACTCAGTTTCCTCGTGCGTGGTGACGTTAGACTATCGTACGATTGTCACATGACCGGGGCGGAAACAAATGAACGCCGTACGAGTAAATACATCCAATCGGCTGCATCCACTTAATCGGAAATCACAGCGATTTTAATCACTGAAACGCTTTACAGGAATTATCCGGCTAAACCCGTTTACTCTATTTACACTTTCCCACATACGACAATTCTGCAGCAGACGACTTGGAAAATATCTCGACAAAAAATGCTACAATTTCTATAAATGAAAGGATACATTTTTAATAGAGTTGAAAACATTGTGACAAAAGAGGAATTTGCTCCTTTTGGGCAATTTCCCCTTGTGTCACAATGTTTTGAAATGTCGTCTGCTGCAAAAGCGTCAGAAAGCGTCCTCATTTGAGAAATCCGAGTGGTTAGAGTCGAGTCTGCAACCGGGCGTCGCGGTCATTGTGGAGTGCCCTCCTGGCAAGGCACATACACTAGCTTAGTACTTTTATTTTATACAATGATCATAAATAAGTGAACTATCGCCGTTATAAAACTGAAATCATGTTGAAAGCGACATTAAACCCAAAATAAACAATCGTTAATGAATCAACCGAAAACCTGGGTACTGAATCTTTATTGTGTTGTGGGTATGTGGCTACAAAGTATCCTCCATTTGCGTGGGATACGATCCTAAGAAGTTCGCACACGAATCTCATTCATTCAGAGTGGTCTCGAATTGGATTCACGCCAGAATTAAAAAAACAAAATGAAAACGGCGTTAAATCCCAAATCAATCAATCAATAATCAATCAATTAATCAATCAATCAATTAATCAATCAATTAATCAATCAATCAATCAATTAATCAATCAATCAATCAATTAATCAAGCTTACTTTATTACAGGTAGTGACATTAGCCATATAGGACATTTATTTTAAATCGAATGGAGGAGTGGGCTCCGTTAACTCAAAAGGGCAATAGTAAATTAAACTCTTTCAGCGCCAATGGCAATATTGAGGTTTTTGCAAACAATACAGATTCAGGTGAGTCAGCTCGTAACGAGCTGTCTCACCTGAAAGTATTGTTTGGCTTTAGTTATCAAACTATTCCAGAACTCCTAAAATATGAATATAGATTCGTCCAATTTTGAACATGAAAGAGTCTACTTTAAACAATTTGGCGCTGAAAGAGTTAACACCACATGCGCGTGTGAGTCTTCAGTTTAAACAGGGAAGGCAATTTCAAATGTTCTTTTTCATTTCTTTATAAGACAGAGCTATATACTTAAAAGGATATTTGAACCAGTGTTTGGTAAAATATACAAGTTGGCCTTTGTTAACTGTGTAGATCCAGATCAGCCGTAACATCTGCACAGCCTGATCGAGATATACACTGTTTTACGCATTAGTTACATCAGCTTGAAAGAAGCTTCTGTCAATGTGTGTACAAATGGTAAGACTGAGCCGCTGTTCATGCGTATCTGAACACTAAATACTGAACGTATAACACTGTTCAAGTATGCCAACTTGAACATTTACTGAGTTACTCGCTCATTTACAACTGATCAGAAGGAGCCGCTGTTCATGCTTATCTGAAATGACACTGTTCAAGTATGTCAACTTGAACATTTACTGAGTTACTGGCTCATTTAGAATTGGTCAGACTGAACCGCTGTTCATGATTATCTGAAATAACACTGTTCAAACATGCCAACTTGAACATTTACTGAGTTACTGGCTCATTTACAAATGGACAGACTGAGCCGCTGTTCATGCTTATCTGAAATGACACTGTTCAAGTATGCCAACTTGAACATTTACTGAGTTACTGGCTCATTTACAACTGGTCAGACTGAGCCGCTGTTCATGCTTATCTGAAATGACACTATTCAAGTATGCCAACTTGAACATTTACTGAGTTACTGGCTCATTTACAACTGGTCAGACTGAGCCGCTGTTCATGCTTATCTGAAATGACACTGTTCAAGAATGCCAACTTGAACATTTACTGAGTTACTGGCTCATTTACAACTGGTCAGACTGAGCCGCTGTTCATGCTTATCTCAAATAACACTATTCAAGTATGTCAACTTGAACATTTACTGAGTTACTCGCTCATTTACAACTGGTCAGCCTGAGCCGCTGTTCATGCTTATCTGAAATTGCACTGTTCAAGAATGCCAACTTGAACATTTACTGAGTTACTGGCTCATTTACAACTGGCCAGACTGGGTCGCTGTTCATGCTTATCTCAAATAACACTGTTCAAGTATGCCAACTTGAACATTTACTGATTTACTTGCTCCTTTACAACTGGTCAGAATGAGTCGATGTTCATGCCTATCTGAAGTGACACTGTTCAAATATGCCAACTTGTAAATTTACTGAGTTGCTGGCTCATTTACAACTGGTCAGAATGAGCCGCTGTTCATGCTTATCTGAAATGTCACTGTTCAAATATGCCAACTTGTAAACTGAGTTGCTGGCTCATTAACGTTAATATGCCTTACTCAATCGTTGTAAAACCAGGCGATTATAAACGCAGCATATTCAGTTTAGGGTTTAACCCTATCCACGTATAGACGCTTTATGATGCATCTGCAGCAGACGACTTTTGACAACATTGTTGTAAATGATTAAATTGGTCATACTAAGCAATTATCTCCTTTTGCAACAATGTTTTCAACTTTAATCATTAATTGTTCTTTTAATAACAGATATTTTCCATATATTTTCCTATGGGGGTGGTGGGAGGTCAAATCGGAAAGGGTTAATAAGGTGCGACGTTTGTCAAGTGGTTTTTTTCTATATGGATACTGAGAAAGACACTTTACACTCTTGTCATCAGTCTTTACCATAAACTTTATCATGTAATTTCAATAATGAATGGGCGTATTGTTTTAGTTAGTTTCCTGATTGGTTTTGAGCGCAGACTATATTAAAACACTTTACTTGTGTTAGTGCGTGCTTTTACTTGGTAACAAGGAAGACGGAAATTTCTTTTGAAAGACCTACTGTGAATGTTAGTCTGTTTGAGGGAATTAATAACTTATCACAGATTCAAACATTTACAAACGTCAAATGACAATGTTCAATAACGGATTATTCATGTTCTTTTTGTTAGGAATCCTCCAACGATACGATGTCAATGGTGAGTACCGTCACTATGCTTCTTAAATACTTGACAAAATGGGCTCTCGCATTTCTTAATGGCAGGAACTACCCAATGTTGTGTGATCCCGCGGAGGCCATTGATGTTTATAACTTTGAAACACGTAATAGAAAGGGTTCTCGCTTTTCTTAATTGTAGGAACTATCTACTATCATAAAGGTCATTTCTATAAATGATTCTTGCTATTGGTATTCGTATTCGTATATACTACCCACGGTTACATACACCCGGTGGCCAATAGTAAGTTGTGTATTTACATACTTCAGAGAAATGACTCTTACTTGTGTTAATCGTATAAACTACCCAGGTTTACATACACCCGGTGGCCAATAGTAAGTATTGTATTTACATACTTCAGAGAACTGACTCTTACTTGTGTTAATCGTATACACTACCCAGGGTTACATATTCCCGGTGGCCAATAGTAAGTATTGTATTTACATACTTCAGAGAAATGACGCTTACTTGTGTTAATCGTATAAACTACCCCGGTTTACATACACCCGGTGGCCAATAGTAAGTATTGTATTTACATACTTCAGAGAAATGACTCTTACTTGTGTTAATCGTATAAACTACCCAGGGTTACATACACCCGGTGGCCAATAGTAAGTATTGTATTTACACACTTCAGATAAATGACGCTTACTTGTGTTAATCGTATAAACTACCCAGGTTTACATACACCCGGTGGCCAATAGTAAGTATTGTATTTACATACTTTAGGGAAATGACTCTTACTTGTGTTAATCGTATAAACTACCCAGGGTTACATATTCCCGGTGGCCAATAGTAAGTATTGTATTTACTTACTTCATAGAAATGACTCTTACTTGTGTTAATCGTATAAACTACCCAGGTTTACATACACCCGGTGGCCAATAGTAAGTATTGTATTTACATACTTCAGAGAACTGACTCTTACTTGTGTTAATCGTATACACTACCCAGGTTTACATACACCCGGTAGCCAATAGTAAGTATTGTATTTACATACTTCAGAGAAATGACGCTTACTTGTGTTAATCGTATAAACTACCCAGGTTTACATACACCCGGTGGCCAATAGTAAGTATTGTATTTACATACTTCAGAGAAATAACTCTTACTTGTGTTAATCGTATAAACTACCCAGGGTTACATACACCCGGTGGCCAATAGTAAGTATTGTATTTACACACTTCAGATAAATGACGCTTACTTGTGTTAATCGTATAAACTACCCAGGTTTACATACACCCGGTGGCCAATAGTAAGTATTGTATTTACATACTTCAGAGAAAGGATTTTTAATTTTGTTATTCGTATAAACTACCCAGGGTTACATACTCCCGGTGGCCAATAGTAAGTATTGTATTTACATACTTCAAAGAAAGGATTCTTACTGTATTGTTTTTAAGTACCCAATGCATGCTCCCGATGGTAAATGTGAATACATTGTTTGCCTTCTGCAGATATGTGTCTCCTGCAGTATGCATAGAGATTATTCAGGAATATGTCACGTCGATGGTGGCCATTACAGTTACACTCTTTTAACCACCCTTTCCCACATACAAAAAATATGCAGCAGACGAGTTTGAAAGTTTCTTCGGAAAACTATTTAATATGACTTTAAATAAATGTTGATGTATATCCCTTAAAACCAAGACTACGAAATGACAACATGTTACAACGATATAAAGAAATGCTACATTATATCAAGTTATATAACTTCGGGTCTTCGAAGTTCGCAATCCTAAGCATTAATATCAACAACCCTGCCTATGACTAAATGAAACTTCAGTCATCTAAAAATAGTTTTAACATCTAAGACAAAGTCACGCTAGAAAAGAGTTTGAACAATGACGACAGGAAGTTAAAATAATCTCGAAGTTGGAATTCTCTACATTATATAGTTCTTAAATCTTTAATAAATTTCAGCTGATGTCAGCTGTGAACCAGACACATTTCGATGTGGTGATGGGAATTGTATCGTAAACAACTGGCGATGTGATGGTTATGGGGATTGTGAAGATGCATCTGATGAATCGGATTGTGGTAAGTATTTCAGACGCGTCAGGCTAAAATTTGTCTTGCTTTTCCGGTTTTGCATCGCATAATGGGGAAATGAAAAAATCTAAATTATTGATTGTGTAGGAAATTAAATCTACAATTCCTTTACATAAAAGCGGACAGTCAAGACTGTCTAGTTTAATTTACGTCCGTGGCGCTTTCACTGTAGGTATGGGGCACTTTCACTGTAATCCTGTGTTGCTTGCACTGTTCCCCCGTGATAATTTCACTGTACGTCCTTGACAATTTCACTGTACCTCCATGACAAGTTCACAGTACCCCCATGTGACAGTTTCAATGTACCCCGTGACATTTTCACGGTACCCCTTGACAGTTTCACTTTCATCCCGCTTTCAATTTCACTGTACGTCCGTGACAATTCCACTGTACCCCTGTGACAGTTTAACTGTATCCCGCTGACAATGTCACTGTACGGCCGTGACAATTTCACTGTAGCCCTGTGACAGTTTCACTGTACCCCGCTCACAATTTTAATGTTCGCTCACGAGGGGTATCATTGCCGACTAGGGACTTTCGCTGTATCATTCACCCTGCATTTCACTGAACATAAAGGACTTTCATTTTCGACAATAGGAGATTCAATGTACGTCCGTGTGCATTTTAATGTATGTCCTCGGTACTTTAACCATAAATCAACCATGTTTTCATCGCTCCCCCGTGAGACTGTCACTGTACGTCTGTTGGGTTTTCACTTTGTGGACCTTTTAATGCCAATGGTACACCCACTTTACGTCCGTGGCTCTTTTAATATGGACCTTCACTATAATTCCTTGGGGATATAACTGTATGTCCACGGCGCCTTCAATTTACGGCCGCGCGCCTATCACTGTACGCCTGCAGGACCTCCATTATACGTCCGCGTATCGTCACTCTCTATCCGCAATGTGTTCAATTAACGTTCAAGGAGCTTTCGCTGTGCGTCCGTGGGACATTCACCGTACGTCCGTGTATTTCACTGTTAATCTGCTTGACATTCACTTCATGATCTCGGGATCTTCACTCTACGTCAGTGGGGCTATATCACTGTTAGTCCGTCACTCGTTCGATTTGCGTCTATGGGACATTCACTGTATGCCCGTGGGGATGTTCATGTATGGCAATGGTACTTCCACTTTACGGCCGTGCGTCCACCACTGTACGTCCTTGAGACTTTTACTGTACATCCTTGGCGCTTTCGATGTGCGTCTGTTGGACTTTCACTGTGCGTCCATAGTACATTGGCGTTACGTCAGTGGCGCTAGCACTATGCGTCCGTGAAACTTTCACTGTACATCCATAAGGAATGTTCGTCCGTCTGGCTTTTAATGTACGTCAATGTGGCCATCACTGTACGTCCATGGGGCCTTTACTGTACGTTTATGGGACCTTCACTGTTCGTCCATGAGGCTGCACTGTACATTAGAGGGACAATTCATGTACGTCCATGGGCCTGCACTGTACATTAGAGGGGCATTTACCGTACGCTCCATTGGACTGCTCTGTACATTAGAGGGGCATTTACTATACGTCCATGGGATCGCACTGCACATCAGAGGGGCATTTAATGTACGTCCATGGGTCTGCACTGTGCATTAATGGGTCATTGATTGTACTGTACGTCCATGGAACTGCACTGTACATAAAAGGGACAATTACTGTACGTCCATGGGACTGCGCTGTACATAAGAAGAGAATTTACTGTACGTCCATGGGATCTTCACTGTACACTAGAGGGGCATTTACTGTATGTCCATTGGACCTTCACTGTACATTAGAGGGACATCTACCGTGGGACTGCACTGTATATTTGAGGGACATTTACTGTACATCCCTTGGACTGCACTGTACATAACAGATGCATTTACTGTACATCCATTGGGTTGCACTGTACATAAGAGGGGTATTTACTGTACGTCAATGGGACTGCACTGTACATAAGATGGGCATTCAATATACGTCCATGGGACTGCACTGTACATTTGAGGGGCATTTACTGTACGTACATGGGACTGCACTGTATATTATTGGGGCATTTACTGTACGTCCATGGGACTGCAGTGTATATTAGAGGGCAATTTACTGTATGTCCCTGGGACCGCACAGTACATTATATGGGTATTTACTGTACGTCCATGGGACTTCGCTGTACATTAGTAGGGTTTTTACTGACCAATGGTAAGTATTGTATTAACATACTTCAGAGAAATGATTCTTACTTTTGTTATTCGTATAAACTACCCAGGATTATATGCTCGGTGACCAATAGTATGTATTGTATTCACATACTTCAGAGAAATGATTCTTACTTTTGTTATTCACCTACCCAGGGTTACATACTGACGGTGGCCAATAGTAAGTACTGTATTTACATACTTCAGAGAAAGGACTCTTACTTGTTTTATTAGTATAAACTAACCAGGGTTACATACTCCTGGTGGCCAATAGTAAGTATTGCATGTACATACTTCAGAGAAAGGACTCTTACTTTTGGTATTCGTATAAACTACCCAGGGTAACATGCCCCCGGTGGCCAATAGTAAGTGTATTTACATACTTCAGATAAAGGATCCTTACTTTCGTTATTCGTATAAACTACCCAGGGTTACATACACCCGGTGGCCAATAGTAAGTATTGTATTTACATATTTCAGAGAAATTATCCTTATTTTTGTTATTCGTATAAACTACCAAGGGTTACATATACCCGGTGACCAATAGTACGTATTGTAATGAATGTATATTGTTTTATGGCGCATCGACAGCTAAGGTCATTTAGCGCGCAATTAAATTTAATTATTCATGATCCCTGGGTAAACAAACCAGTACCAGGCTAGAAAATGAGCCTTGCCCAAGGGCACTCCACCATGACCGAGTACGTATTGTATTAACATACTTCAGAGAAATTATTCTTACTTTTGTTATTCAACTACCCAGGGTTACATACATATACACCCGTTGCGAATAGTAAGTATTGCATGTACATACTTCAGAGAACGGTTTTTGTGGCGATTGGTTTGACAATCGCCACAATGCTAACAGAAACAACAACAACGAAAAATATTTACATAGTCGGTTTTGAAAAATCGGTTGATATTTATTTTCCTTACTGCAAACTAATTTACTCACATCCGTTATAGTTCCATCATTGATGCAGAGACGCGATTAATAATAATTATGTCAGTGCTACTTTGGTACCGGATTGTTACTAATATTTGAGTTTTATCGAGACATTATCTAAATAGAGTTAAAATATGTAAATATTATCTTCGTCATGATTTGGCAGATAATAAATATCATTGCGCGTTCTGCCTTGCAAATGACTCAATGATACTCAAATCTGGAAATTCCAAAAGGTTCTATAAATAGCTCGCGAGACTGGTGTTCTTAAATCTCAATATTATAAACGCTTTATTTTGTAGTTGTTTAAATATATGAAAGCGTCTAGATGATAAGACTGGTTTACAAAGGTTTAAAGGACACACGATGTCAGTGTGTACACACGTTATGTATACACGTCTGCACGTTATAGAGTCAATTAGCAATCAATGCTGAAAGTGTAGCCTAATTTAGTTTGGAGATCGAGCATTATAATATATGCCTATATTTTTATAAATTGAACAGTTTGGCAAATAGTGAAATTGTGCTTTTTGTGCATGTTTTGTGTTTGTTATTGCACTCAAATTTTTCGAAGCAGTTAACAACTTCGGAGACATATAAATACAGTGACAAACACCAAACTAGTGGATACTGTTTTCTCTCCTTTCTTGATAATTTTGTCATTTATAAAGTGTACAAAATATTTTATCTTATTATGGCCTAGCGACCTGGTGATGAACATGTGATTACCCGAACAATTTAGATTACAAATAGTCATTATAATGAGCTTAAAACGATAGTCTATCGAGTACCAACTAGATTTTTCATAAATTTGGAATGGCCTAATTTTGAACACATCATGACCAGTTTCAGAACGTAAATAAAACAAATCACCAAGACAACATTCTGGCAAACTAACATTATTCTACTGTTAAAAGATGCAGGGTTGATACATTCTCAAATTTACCCGCACCATAGTGCACTATTATTGAAAATCGCAAGCCCTACACCGATATACTGCTTGTTACTTTGCAGGATTTTCCATACGATCGCCACTATAGTGCCATTGGCGCTTTGATTCACTTTTGTTATTAGTATAAACTACCCAGGTTTACATACACCCGGTGGCCAATAGTAAGTATTGTATTTACATACTTCAAAGAAAGGAATCTTACTTTATTGTTTTTAACTACCCTATGCATGCTCCCGAGGATAAATGTGAATACATGTTTTACCTTCTCCAGATATGTGTCTCCTGCATTATGCATAGCGATTATTCAGGAATATGTCACGTCGATGGTGGCCATTACAGTTACACTCTTTTAACCCCATTTTCCCACATACAAACAATATGCAGCAGACGAGTTCGAAAGCTTCTAGGGAAAACTATTTAATATAACTATTAATAAAAGTATTATTATTGAATAGCGCTGAAAACATTACGACAAAACGAGAAATTGCTCGTCCAGAGCAAGTTCTCATTTTGTTTTATTTGTTATCAATAGTCGGAAAACGTCTGTATGTGAGAAAGCAGAAATTCACGAATCAGATAAAAAATATATATAAGTAGGATAAATGTTCAATCAAGATAGTGTTTGGGGAAGCACTTTGAGTAAATGTTGAGGTATATCCCTTAAAACCAAGACTACGAACTGACAACGTGTTATATAACGCAGTAAAGAAATGCTACATTATTTCAAGTTATATAACGTCGGGTCTTCGAAGTTCGTAATCCTAAGCATTAATATCAACAACTATGTCGATGACTAAATGAAACTTCAGACATCTAGAAATAGATTTAACACTTCTCAGTTGACTGCTAAGACAAAGTCACGCGAAAAAAGGATGTGAACAATGACGTAAGGAACTTAGAATAATCTCGAAATTGGAATTCTCTACATTATATAGTTCTTAAATCTTTTATCAATTTCAGCTGATGTCAGCTGTGAACCAGACCAGTTTCGATGTGGTGATGGGGATTGTATCCCAAACGACCATCAATGTGATGATTTTGAGGATTGTGAAGATAGATCTGATGAATTGGAGTGTGGTAAGTATTTGAGACGCGTTAGGCGAAAATTGGTCTTGCTTCTCCGGTTTTGCATCACAGAACGGGGAACTGGAAAAATATTAATTATTGTGTGTAGGAAATTAAATCTACAATTCCTTTACATAAAAGCGGACAGTCAAGACTCCATCTAGTCTGTACATAGAACGCCCATGGGGCCTTCACTCTACGTCCATAGGACCTTCACTGTAAACCCATGGCAACTTTATTTTATATCCGTGAGGATTTCATGTAACGTCCGTGATACTTTCATTGTGCGTTCGTTAGACTTAGAGTGTCCGTGAATCTTTCCATTTTACGTTCGTTAGACTTCCGTGAGGTAAGACCATCACTTTACGCTCGTGAGACTTCCATGAGACCTTGCATGCCATTGATTATTCCACTGTTCATCAGTGGTGCTTTCACTATTCGTTCGAAGGGTGCTTTCAATGTTTGTCCGTGGATCTTTGACTGTAAGACCTTGGGGCTTTCACGACAAGACCGTGGTGCTTTCGCTGTGCATCCGTGGGACTTTAACTTTAACGGCCATGACTTTCAATGTACAACCAGGACTTTCATTTTACGTAATGTAGGTTCATTGGGATTTCAATGTTTGCACGTTGGACTTTCACTGTAAGTTCGGGCTGCTTCCGCTGACAATTTCACTGTACCTATTATGACTTTCACTGACAGTCCATCGTACCTTTAAGTTACGTCCTTCGTGCTTTCACTGTAGGTCTATGGGACTGTAAGCCTGTGCTTCTTGTACTGTACCACCGTGACAATTCCACTGTACATCTGTTATCACTGTTTGTCCGCGGGACTTTCACTGCCAGTCCATCGTTCCTTTAATTTACGTCCGTGGCGCTTTCAATGTAGGTCTGTGGCACTTTCGCTGTAATCCCGTGTTGGTTGCACTGTTCCCCCATGACAATTTCACTGTACGTCCTTGACAATTTCACTGTACCTCCGTGACGATTTCACTCTACCCCTGTGACAGTTTCACTGCCCCGTGATAGTTTCAATGTACCCCGTGACATTTTCACGGTACCCCCGTGACATTTCACTGAATCCCAATTTCACTGTACGTCCGTGAAAATTCCAATGTACCCATGTGACAGTTTCATTGTACCCCGCTGACAATGTCACTGTACGGCCGTGACAATTTCACTGTACCCCCGTGACAGTTTCACTGTACCACGTTCAGAAATTTCAATGTTCACCCACGGGGGTATCACTACAGTCCATGGCGCCTTCAATCTACGCTGTGCCGAATAAGGACTTTCGCTGTATCATTCACCCTGCTCTAACTGAACATCCAGGACATTTTCGACCATAGGACATTCAATGTACGTCCGTGGGGATTTTAATGTATGTCCTCGGTACTTTAACCATAAATCAACAATGCTTTCACTGCTCCCCCATGAGACTGTCACTGTACGTCTGTTGGGTTTTCACTTTGTGGAACTTTCAATGTCAATGGTACCCCCACGTTACGTCCGTGGCTCTTTTAATATGGACCTTCACTATAATTCCTTGGAGATATAACTGTACGTCCACGGCGCCTTCAATTTACGGCCGCGGGCCTATCACTGTACGCCTGCAGGACCTCTAATGTACGTCCGCTAATCTTCACTGTATATCCACATTGTCTTCACTTAACGTCCGTCAGTCTTTCATATTTATTTATGTCCAAGGAGCTTTCGCTGTGCGTCCGTGGGACATTCACCGTACGTCCGTGTGTATTTCACTGTTAATCTGCTGGACATTCACTTCATGATCTCGGGATCTTCACTCTACGTCAGTGGGGCCATCACTGTTAGTCCGTCACTCATTCGATATGCGTCCATGGGACATTCACTGTATGCCCGTGGGGATTTTCATGTATGGCAATGGTACTTTCACTTTACGGCCGTGAGTCCATCACTGTACGTCCTTCAGACTCTCACTGTACGAGGGCTGTCCCACTAAATCGTGGACTTTTCTCTTAAGTTTTGTTTTAACAGATAGAATTACTTGTTATTAACGTTAAACAATCTTTGGTCTTCATGGAATGAAATAAATGTAAAATTGGTGCATTTGCATTCATATTATACCTATAATACATTTCTATGGAAACCTAGTAACGTCCACCCGGCGCATACCAATTTTACGTTACTAATTACAAGCAATGTCTTCTCCTAAATACGCAATATAGTAACATCTTGCCGTGTGTTTTACGCGCAATTTCGTCTGCCGTTAAGGCTACGTCACGACGTCATATCCTGTTATGTTAATGTGTGTAACAATTGCATGTACAGAAATATCGTAAAAACAACAACGTCGTATCTAAAAGAGACTTAAAAAATCATGACGTCAAGTGGCGAGGTGAAACTACGGGCAGTGATACAGTTTCGTAAAGCGCTCGGAAAAACGCCTACGCAGACGTCTAATATGATGAAAGAGTCCAACAAGAATTGCAGCAGATCTCTGGAGTTTAAGTGGCATGGACGATTTAAGGATTGTCGTCCGTCTATCGCAGACGATGAGCGTTGTGTATCACTGCCCGTAGTTTCACGTCGCCACTTGACGTCATGATTTTTTAAAGTATCTTTTAGATACGACATTGTTGTTTTTACGATATGTCTGTACATGTAATTTAACATAAAAGGAGCATTCACTGTACTTCCATGGGGCTGCACCGTACGTCAAGGTTCGTCCATTGGAATTTCATCTTAGGTCCACGGGGCCTTTACTGTACGTCCTTTTGATTTTCATTGTACGTATCGTTAAACGCGGTTTCGCCAAACGCGGCTCGTTTATCTGACGTCACACAGGTTTGGTCATTGCTATCTTTTAAGATTGAAGACAGATTATATCCATGCCTTTGGGATTTTACCACTCAAACGGCACGAGTACGGTTATTTCTCCAGGAAGCAGACTTCGAGCGTGACTAACATAAGTTTAAAGCTTGTTTCGCAATCGATGTATATATGTAATGAATAAGTTTAAACTAAATAAATACAATTGAAAGCTTAATTTAAAATTGATTGTTAAAACTGTATCAATCATTTGTTTATACTTCAGTTAAAACCTGTACAGAGAAATATTTCACATGTGAAAATGGAAAATGTATTGATCACGAATGGACTTGTGATGGAGATAATGATTGTTCGGATAACTCTGATGAAAAGGGCTGTGAAGGTGGGTGTATTAATTATAACATATAATTTGGTCTGCCGATTCATTTACTTGTGAAATTAGGAGTTCGTCTCGACATAGCACATTGTTTATTCATTCTAGGAAAAAGGAACACTTAGAACTGTCATTTAAACATATGTGACTAAGGGCTCTAGATAAGGGGCGTCACTATACGTTCATGTGACATTCATTTTACGTCCGTGAGGCTAGCA
Organism: Serripes groenlandicus; assembly: GCA_031761405.1. NCBI lineage: Eukaryota > Metazoa > Mollusca > Bivalvia > Cardiida > Cardiidae > Serripes > Serripes groenlandicus. The sequence goes on along the minus strand of JASEVX010000001.1, from coordinate 162,835,781 downwards.
TGGTTCGTCCGAGGGACCATCCCTGTGCGACCATGTGGCATTTGTCCAAGAGGCGTTCCCTATTCGTCGATGGAGCATTCACTGTAATGTTCTTGAGGCGTTCCCAATTCATCCATAGGGACTTCATTGTATGTCGTAGGGGTGTTCACTATTCGACAATAGGGCTTTCATTGCATGTCTTTATGGCGTGAGGATAAATTCAAATGTAGCGACTCCAATAAGTGTATTGACATCGTATTGAAATGTGATGGGCATGATGATTGCGATGACCACAGCGATGAGAATGTTAACTGTACCATCAACTCAGGTGATCACACTGAAGAATGCGATGTACACGACAAGTTCCAGTGTGTCAAGCCAAAAGAATGTATCCAGCTTTCCTGGAAATGTAATGGAAGTCCAGATTGCATTGATGGATCTGATGAAGGAGATTTTTGTAAGTGTTTTGAACTGATTCTGTTTAAACCCTTTTCCCGCATACTAAAAACATCTATAGCAGACATCTTTAAAAACACATCTTTATAAATTTAAGTATAATTATTGAATAAATGTGAAAACACTGTGGCAAAAGGAGAAATTGCTCATTATGCGCAATTCCTCATATTTGCCACTTCGTTATCTTAAGTCGTTTGCTGCGGAGGCGTCAGAAAGCGTCTGTATGCTTAAAAGGGTTATTAGTTTTACAGTGAGATGTTGTTTTCGTCATATCTCTCGGACTGTTATTGATACGAGTACGGCTCGAATGTGATAATATCTTTATTTGAGAAAAATGCTGTATCGAAAATGAATTCTTGAATCAGTTTTTAAGCATTACTCCTGCTTCATAAATTACAACCAGGGCTAAAGTCAAAGAAGCAAACGACCTAGTATCATCGGTTTACGAAATAAAGTAAAACCTGTGCTACAGACCGCCGTTGTTTAGCAATTACCTGTCTAAAGCAAGCGCACTTTTAATTACCCAATAAATCATTTTCTGCATAAATGACCCTGTAACTAAAGACCACATGTGAACTAAGAGCAGATTGTTCTCTTCCCATGGGTGGTCATTAAACACAGGTTGGACTGGATCAGCAAACATTTTATCTGAAGAAGAGGAGATATGTGATACTTTTTTTCAGGGGTGTCAACATTTCTTGGGTTAGTTATATAATAACTAATGGTCTTGCTGAATTTTTGAAAGTCTTATTGCACAAATCAACAACATACATATACATATACTTATCGGACTTAAACCTGACATTTGTTGCGTCGGAAAGACATTGTTAGTTCACTTGTGGTAAAAATGACTGGGCTTCAGAGAGCCTCATGGAAACGAATAAATAAATAACACTTTGAAGCCTTACAATTAACTAAAAGAGTAGAACACATTATGGCAAAAGAAAGAAAAACAAACTCATCATTAGCAATGTCTCCTTTTGTGTCAAAATGTTTTCAAAAGTCGTATGCTGCAGAGGTATCAGAAAGTGTCTGTACGTTGGAAAGTGCTTAATTATAGTCACAAGGGTATTTGATAAATTGTTGGCTATGTTGTCATATTAGTGAGGTTTGCAATCATTTGTTTTAAAACTATATGAGCCGAATTACAACAAAACCAACATTATGGACTCTGCGTAATGTATCGATCCATATCAGCATGCGCAGTCCGCGCAGGCTAATCCGCGGTGACACATTCCGCCTCAGGGGAATAGAATAGAGTTTTTTTTTTTAAATCTCCACCGTTTTAGCGACGTTATAAAATGTTTTAATTTTGCGATTTCTATTGGATTTTGTTTTTCATGGAATCAGCCGTGGCAGAGTGGTTAGCGTTGGGGATTTGGTTCTGGTTTGTTTACGCATGGCTATGAGTACATGAACTGCCGCCGTGATATAACTGGAATAATGTTGAAAATGGCGTAAAATTAAAAAACATCCCATTTGATTTACAATCATGCTCACAACCGGCAAAATAACGCTGCCCTGAAACAGTTGTATAGGTATAATTTACTATTAATAATAGCAGATAAAATGAATTATTTTTGTAGGCAATTATACATGCAGAGAAGACCAATTTAAATGCAACAATAACATATGTATACCGGACAGTCAAAGATGTGATGAAACAGGTAACTGCTTTGATGGATCAGATGAATGGAATTGCAGTATGTATTGATATTTAACTTTAATTAGTTTAAATAACTGTTTTTGTTGTTGTTGTTTTTGTTTTTGCGTTGTCTTTCCGAGTACAGTAAACAAAATACAATAATTGGATAGGAACGTCTATACTACTAGTCTCGCATCACACTTTTTAAAACTGTTTTATAAGGGTTGTATAACATTTCCATATTTAGGTTTTTATTACAATTTGATGATTTTGTTTTTAATAACTTCTATCCCGTATAATGTTATTCTCTTCTGTTTAGCTATACAAGTGAAATGCCACGAGAAAGAAGAATTTGACTGTTACGGAGACAACTCGTACTGCATCCCAAATAACAAAGTATGTGATGGATACAATGACTGTGATCATAGAGAGGATGAGGAGAAAGCCTTATGTAAACGTAAGTTTCCGCTACAGTTTGCAATATCTTGGCCTAGATACACAAACTGTCTCTTATTCTATATTTTGTTGACTGCGTTTGTAATGTTATATTGGTCGGAATACACACACTATCTGTAATTCTATATTAGGTTGACTGTATTTGTAATTTACCATTGGCCTAGATATACAAACTACTGTAATTCTATATTTGGTTGACTGCGTTTGTAATTTACTATTGTCCTAGATACACAAACTATCTGTAATTCTATATTTGGTTGACTGTGTTTGTAATTTACTGTTGGAAAAGATACACAAACTATCTCTAATTCTATATTTTGTTGACTGTATTTGTAATTTACTTTTGGTCTAGTTACACAAACTATCTTTAATTCTATAATTGGTTGACTGTGTTTGTAATTTACTGTTGGAAAAGATACACAAACTATCTCTCTAATTCTATATTTAGTTGACTGTGTTTGTAATTTACTATTGGTCTAGATACACAAACTATCTCTAATTCTATAATTGGTTGACACGTGTTTGTAATTTACTGTTGGAAAAGATACACAAACTATCTATACTTGGTTGACTGTTTGCAATATACTATTGGCCTAGATACACAAACTATCTATACTTGGTTGACTGTTTGTAATATACTATTGGCCTAGATACACAAACTATCTATACTTGGTTGACTGTTTGTAATATACTTTTGGCCTAGATACACAAACTATCTCTAATTCTATATTTAGTTGGTTGTGTTGGGTGATTCTAAATTTTGAGAATTGCTTCTGATTAGCCTATCCTCTAATGAAGAATTTAATGGTATCGGAAACGTGGAAAAGATTTGTTTCATCTGCGTCCCTGATTATATCAATGCTTCTTGAACGCAGACACAGGCTTCAGTTTTTGTTTGTACTCTTGCCCTTCATACAAGTATCCTATGATACCGTGTGCAAAATGTCCTGGATTGTTTATGAAAACCAAGTGGAAATGTATCCTTTTTTTCACTTGTTGTCTTCATTGTTCAAATAATAAAATAACATGTCGATTTTATTTGATTGTGAAAACAGCTACACCATGAAACACATTGATTCTTCTGTATGTGCATTATTCAGAATACTTCTTTGCATTAACTACTTAGGAAAGAGATACAATAAGACACGTTAAGAAAAGTGTGACGTTAACAATTTTCAACACTTAACACATATTGAGCAGACGACTTTGAACATTTCGCAATCATTATTGAAAGACCCTACAAACTAGAGAACAATTATTAAATAAATTTGAAAACATTGAGGCAAAGGGAGAAGTCTGGAAAAGAGGACGTTGAAACATTTCGCAAATATTTTGAAGCTCTCTAGAAATTAAAGAACAATCATTAAATAAAGTTGAAAACATTGTGGCAGAAGAAGAAAATGCTCATCATTATTATCGCTACAGTTTCATCATTTTTAAAAGCATTATAAGAATTTTATGAAAGTTTCTGTGCAAAATATCAAATAAAAACGGGGTATCACCATGCTTGGAAAACGTTTCCGGGCATTTCTTCTGTATACCCCGAGTTGACAAATGTGATTCCTATGCAACATGACAAAAATCTGATAATATTGAGAATTTTAATCATATTATATTGGAAACAGCGAAAGACTGATGAAACAGTAGCGATCGTCTTTAAATGTCGGACAAGAGTGAACTATCTGCTCCATGTTAAAAACGAATAAAAATAAATAGCTAAAGCTTTTAAAAATTATATGTGTTTTTTAAAAGTTGGTTAAGAAAACGTTTGTTAAGGGTTAAATATTACATTTTGAAAAAACCTGAAATTAAAACTTTTCATTCCATTTAACAGAAAATGATCCCTGTGAAGGAAAAGTCTGTCCAGATCATTCAACGTGCCAGAAAGAGCCAATAAGCAACGACAAACTGAATGCCACCTGTGTCTGTGATGGGGGTTTTGAATGGCATCATGGGGGAAAAGTCTGTAAGAAAATGGATGAGTGCAAAGAGCGAGGCCTGTGCTCACAAATCTGTGTCAACACTAAAGAGGGCCATAAGTGTGGATGTAGGGTTGGATATACGCTTGAGAAACATTACTTCTGTAGAGCAGACGGTAGGTTTGATTTGAACATTTCTATTCACAGTAAATTAAGCTTTGGTAAACCCTTTCCCACAAACAACAACACAAGAGCAGACGTCTTTAAAATTATCTAGGAAAAAACTGTGTATTAATAAAAGTATAGTTATTGAAGAAGATTAAAAATAATTGGGGCAAACGGAGAAATTACACATTATGAGCAATTTCTTCTTTTGCCACGATGTTTTCAGAAGTCGTCTGCTGCAGAGGCATCCGAATGCGTCTGTATATGGAAAAGAGTTAATGCCGTCTTTATTGGAAATGTAGATCGGAAGGTAGGTTAAGGAATATGGACTATATACACTGGATGTAATTAAGCTTACTTTGATTCGTCAGGAATGAAGATGAAACACGTGCTTGAAACGATGCTTCCTTCTGTGAAATGCTGTATTTACTTAATTAACATGTCACGTATGATACCAATGTATATACATGCATTTCATCTGTATTTCAATGTAAAGAGAAACAAACCTTAAGTGTACGGAGACTTGGCTAATACGCGGTATATCACATAATGAAACTATGTACCAGCTTGGAATATATCGTATAAGAACAGGTTGGATTACGTATCTTTTGAAAATGGACGTATTGCTTAAATAAAGGCTGTTTTAAATAACAACCTCTCAGAACATGATCAAGTTGAAACATTTATAGCAGGTAATTGTGCACAGCCCAACAATCATTACCTCTTCGGATGTTATATGTTCATAACTCTTGTCGTAGTATATACACATATAAAGTCACTTAGTGACGAACTCAAGTTCTGTCTGTCGTAGCATATACACATATAAAGTCACTTAGTGACCAAGCCAAGTTGTGTATGTCGTAGCATATACACATATAAAGTCACTTAGTGACCAAGCCAATTTGTGTCTGTCGTAGTATATATACACATAATATGTCACTTAGAAACGCATTCAATTTCGGTCTGTCAAAGTATATATACATATAAAGTCACTTAGTGACGCATTTAATTTCGGTCTGTCGTAGAGTATACACATATAAAGTCACTTAGTGACGAACTCAAGTTCTGTCTGTCGTAGCATATACACATATAAAGTCACTTAGTGACCAAGCCAAGTTGTGTCTGTCGTAGCATATACACATATAAAGTCACTTAGTGACCAAGCCAATTTGTGTCTGTCGTAGTATATATACACATAATATGTCACTTAAAAACGCATTCAATTTCGGTCTGTCAAAGTATATATACATATAAAGTCACTTAGTGACGCATTTAATTTCGGTCTGTCGTAGAATATACACATATAAAGTCACTTAGTGACGAACTCAAGTTATGTCTGTCGTAGCATATACACATATAAAGTCACTTAGTGACCAAGCCAATTTGTGTCTGTCGTAGTATATATACACATAATATGTCACTTAAAAACGCATTCAATTTCGGTCTGTCAAAGTATATATACATATAAAGTCACTTAGTGACGCATTTAATATTTCGGTCTGTCGTAGAATATACACATATAAAGTCACTTAGTGACATTCAATTTCGGTCTGTCGTAGTATTTACACATATAAAGTCACTCAGTGACCAATTCAATTTCGGTCTGTCGTATTATATACACATATAAAGTCACTTAGTGACGCATTCAATTTCGGTCTATCGTAAATATTAAGTCTCTCAGTGACCAATTCAATTTCGGTCTGTCGTAGTATATACACATAAAAAGTCACATAGTGACGAACTCAATGGCTGTCTGTCGCAGTATATACAAATACAATGTCACTCAGTGTATACATATATAAAGTCATTATTTCGGTCAAAGAATATACAAATTTATTTAAAGTCACTTAGTGATGTATTCAGTGCGGTCTGTCAAAGTGTATAATCATATCAAGTCATTTTATGACTCATTCAATTTTGGTCTGTCGTAGTATATACACAAAAAAAGTCGACTTAGTGACCAATTCAATTTCTGTCGGTCATTGTATATACACATAAAAAGTCACTAAGTAACGAAGTCATTTCTGTCTGTCGTAGTATATAAACATAAAATGTCACTCAGTAACGAACTCAAGTTCGGCCTGTTGTAGTAAATACACATATAAAGTAACTCAGCGACGAACCTAATTTCGGTCTGTCGTAGTATATACACCTAAAACATTACTTAGTGACCGATTCAATTTCGGTCTCTCATAGTATATACAGTCATTTAACGAGTCATTTAATTTCGTTTTGTCATAGTGTATACACATGTAAAGTCACTTATTGACGTATTTGAATTCGGTGTGTCAATGTATGTACACATATAAAGAAGCCACTTAGTGACCCTTTCAATTTCTGTCTGTCATATTATATACACATATAAAGTCACTAAGTGACCCATTCAATTTTGGTCAGTAAAAACCATTTCGCTGGAAACATTTCACCGAGGATGTATTTAGTAGTATTTTATATTAAATCATAGGCGTCTGTGTTTTCGTTTGAGAAAATATAGACTGTGTTACTATAAAAAGCCATTATCATTATGGTATATAAATAATGCTGTAATTTATAATATAATATATTGCTATTATTAGAAACGGTGTTGCACACATAGACACAGGCCTGTGATTAAACAACCAAATACATTTTATTAACCCTTACCTACATATAAAAGCTTTCTGACGCCTCTGCAGCAGACGACTTTTAAAAACATAATGAGCAATTCTTTCTTTTGCCACACAGTTTTCATCTCTTTTTTAATAATTCAACATTTTCGAAGTCGTCTGCTGCCGATTTGTTGTAAGTAAATTGTTTATTACTGTGACATGTGTTACAAAGCATTTATAATATACAATTATTCTTTAACAATTAGTATTATCACCCGGTCCCATGGGCCTATAAGTCACCAAAACATATATATTTCATAATGTCATACAAATAAACAAGATATATAAAAACAAAATAGTGTGATCGGACGGGCAATTAGTCATTTAATTCGGTCGTATAAATAAATGTGGTAATTTTTTAATAATAAATAATCAAATTATCTAATAATTAAATGAAGATTTTATCTTAGAACAGAGCAGAGTAATAATTTAGTTTCATACGATCAAAACCTTAGAAATAATAATTGTAATAAATAATGTTGTATGTGGGAAAAGGTTAAAATCTGCATTGCATCTGAGGAGGAAAATATTGTTTGTGAAGTGCTATGAAGAAAACGAACGTTTACATCACCAATAATCATCTTATTGCTTCTTCAACATGACATCGCTTTGACTGTTTCCCTCATACAACACATCTGCAGCAGACGATCTTGAAAACATCAAGGTAAAAGTATAGAACATACATTTTGAATAGAGTAGAAAAAAGTGTGGCAACAGTTATGTTATTATTTGTTTTTGCAACAATTTATCAAGTTGTCTGCTGCAGAGGTGTCAGAAAACGTTTGTATGTGGGTTATAGAACAAGTTCTTAACGGGTCACCATTTAAAGGTTTTTGTCAAGCGTTTCACGTAAGACTAAATACGTGTAGACGGATAGTGACTGCTCTGGCATTAAGACCCGCCCAACCCCCCTCCCTCCCACCCCTCAAATTGCTTGATACGTCTCATGTACTTGTTTTTCTATTCTAGGTAAAGTCCCATGGCTGTACTATGCAAACATACGAGATATAAGGAAGCTAAGTATAAATCGTAGATTTGAGGAGGTAGTTGTGGACGCTACACACAAAAGTGTTGCTCTAGATATTGACATTGAACAGAATCTCTTGTTTTATATCGACAATGGTGGACGAGATATTTATAGGTAAGTAAGCCTTCTTACCCCGAACATTACTATAAAAGTTCTGGATGATATTGCTCGCTTGTTTGCTTAATTCGTCGTTGTATCATGAAAATTAATTAATTTGATTAAAAGAGGAACTTACTTTTGAGTTTACTCTTATTTCATTTCAGCTTAACAATAAACAATACTAGTATAGACACCGGCAAAAAGCCACAAGTTGTAATTTCTAACAGTGAATTTGCTGCTAATGGTATTGCTGTTGATTGGTTATACAAACACATCTACTGGACAGACACTGCATCACGCACTATTAAAGTATCCAAACATAATGGCAATTATGTTAAAACACTGATTAGTACTGGACTTGAGGAACCTAGATCTATTGCCCTGGATCCAGAACATGGGTAATTGATTTTAGCTTGATCATAATTTTGTGTTGGTTCATTTCCAGTATTGAACATTATATCTCATACAACGTTCGTTCATTTACGAACCGTGTTAACTCATCTCTCTGCTCTAAAAACGGCAAACACTTTTACTGGCAGCCCAAACTTCTTGGAAATAATAGCAATGGTATTTAGACGGATACACCTAACCTTTCAATGGAAAAATGTATTACAACGCATACGTTCTACCTGCCATTGATTATTGTGTAACGAGTTGTGGTAATGTATAAAAGTACAACTAAATATAATCCTTAAACTTCAAAAGTCTGCTACACGAACAATTCTAGATAAACCATATGACTCCATATCACAACTATTATTTGAGGAATTAGAATAGTTGGACATTTATGAAATACTTGAATATAACAAATCAAAATTGATATACAGAACTATGGATGGACACACACCTATATATATAAACGACATGTTTTCTTTACTGTCATCCAATTCTTATCATTAACGTTCTTCTTCAATTTGGATGGAAGGATCCTCTCAATGCCTTTACTATAATTCGTTCAGTTTTTTAGATGTATGCATACTTCTTGTTTCCATGGTAACAGAAAGAAAACAAACTAAAACATATTTCTTCTCCCATACGGGTAGGCCGATTTTCTAAAAGTTTGTCGAAATTTTCCTTGTGTGAACATCTGTCAGTTTCTTCAAGACATATTGCTTTATCGAAAAAAAAACACATGGCCGCCAGAGGGAAGGGCTGTTTTTCGTTATGTTGCTGAGCCCCGGTAGCTCAGTCGGTAGCGACGCGGGCTGTCAATCCAGGGGTTGTGAGTTCGAATCCCGGCTCTTCTTTCCGACGATTGACAAAAGTCAATGCGACACGCGTCATTCGTCTTCCACCAATGGGCTAAATCTATGTGGAAAAGCAGCCAGTTACTTGGGAAGATTGTTGTGTGGAGTACTGGTGTGAGAAAACCAGGAAATGCATGAGTAGGTGAACTGGCCGCCGCGATATAACTGAGAAATTGTTAAAAACGGCGTTAAACCCCAATCAATCAATCAATCAATTTTCGTTATGTTGCTTTAGTGAAGACTTTAAAAATATTTTCCTCCGAAAGTATGAGGCCAATTTCCAAATGATTTAGCTAAAATGTTCTGATTACCCTCAAATAGATACCCTCAAACCATGTTTATTGGTCGAATAACATGGTCTCCAGGTGGCGGGCTATTTGCCTTATATGGTTATAGTGAAAACTTTAAAACATCTCATGCGTAAATATTCGGGCGATTTCCAAATAATTTTGCGAAATTGTTCCTTGTTTACGTTTCCTTAAATCTACGTTGATTTGTCAAAAGAAACACGGTCACTTGGAGGTGGGGCCGTTTTGCCTCATATGACATAGTGAAAACTTAAAAATCTTCTTTTTCGAAAGTATCAAACTGATGTTCAAATAATGTTGTAGATATGATCAGTTGATGGCTCTCTACCTGATTCCTTGAAGCCATGTTGATAGGTCAAAAGACATGGTCACCAGGGGCTGGAGTTGGTTTAACTCTTTATGTCCAGAGTGGAAGATTTAGAAGATCTCCTAAGAATACATATGTCTGATTTTGAATTATTAACTGAACCATAAACATTTCTGGTGACCTTCCATAAGTTTCCATCAGTTTCCGCATGTAATTCTAATTTGACAAAAGAGCATAGGGTTATGTTATTTCGCCTTGTGGCAGTGGAGCTATACAGGTCATATTGGGACTCTCGCATTAGCTCGACTGACCGCAGAATTAGTTATTGTTGATGAATGATGTGTGGTTTACACGACATGTTTAACATTGTACTTGTCAGTCTGATTTCAAGATGGTCTCATTGAAGAATAGCCATTGGCTAACTGAGTCAATATTTATAGATAAAGTATTGTCATTATTATTTTAATCATTATTAATATTAGTTTTTTGTTGTTGTTATTATTAATATTAGTTTTTTTGTTATTATTATTTGTTTTCCTGAAAATGCATTGAATGTGACGAAATACATTATTTAATTATGATGCTTACAGTCAAATATACTGGACTGACACGGGTACAGAACCAAAAATTGAACGCTGTGGAATGGATGGAAACAACAGGAAAACTGTTATTGCTAAAGGGGATAGCTTACATTGCCCTAATGGATTGACAATTGGTAAACTTTATTTCGAAGACAAAAATCTTTTTATCACATAAATCCTCTCTAGGAGTGTCAAAATGCCATTACATAAATATCATATGACACTACTAGTTTGGTTTCCAGTTTTACGCTCAAGTCTTTGTTACAACACGGAAACCAAACTATGAAATTGACGTCACGTCAGTGGTTTGACGTCATAACGTTAGTCACTTTGGCGCCCAAACTGGTAAATTTCATGTAGAAATATGGTAAACGTAAAGTACATTTTTTTTTCGAAATACGCCTATCATCTTAGTGAACTCGTTTAATAAAGTGATAATAAATAAACACATATGAAATACCCTCTTTATAACAAATTAATTTATAGATCATAAGCCTATTGTAGAAAAGGAATCCAGATACGTAATGACTGGCATCACTTTGGAGGTAAAAACTTCTGACTTTTATTCTGCATAGCAATTAGGTAAAAAAGCTGGCGAATTAACATTCGTCAAAAAGTCGATTGAAATTTTAAAAAAATGTGGCCAAAACTTTATTTTGGATATTTAATAAAATGCGGTTGACATCTTTATTTGTAGACTATGTTGACAGGCGTATATTCTGGATTGATGCCAAATTAGACAAGATTGGTTCAGCCAAGATGGACGGTAGTGATTATAACCTTGTTTGTGCTGATGCAACAGAAATTCAGAGGCCATTTTCCATTGCCGTATTTGAAGATTCCCTATACTGGACTGATTGGCACACCAACTCTATCAGATCTGTCAACAAAATAACTGGACACAACCCCACAACACTCTCCTTGGGTTCTTACTCTGTTATGGACATCAAAGTGTATCATGCTATGAGACAGGATAGACGTAAGAATTAATGTTATGCTGGATGCTTATATTGCCTGCCTAAGTATCAATTGCTTGATATTCATTTTAGAGTCTCTTCTATTGAAAACAATTTGAACATTTGTTAAGTTATGGAAACCAACAAAACTGTAAGAAATATAAACAAGTGTTCTGTATGAATATTTTTCTAATATCCAACACAGTTATCAAATATCTTCTGATACAGTTGTACAAGTGAAATGACATATGCTATGGAAAAAAACCATTTACTGGGACGACTCATAGATTGACATATACTGTATCAATTTATAAACGTGGACTTTGTAGAAGTAGCACATGCCTATAAATCTTTAATTTAAAATATATAAAGTTTTCAATATAAATTCGATGAAGATAAACTGTTGGTTACGTTTCTCCTTTAGCTGAGCTGAACTACGTCAACCGTCAACATAAAAAAACGAGCTATGATGTTAAGAATTAAATGAGAATTACAATCAAATAGCATACCTGCAATAACAATCAAATAGCATACCTGCAATAACAATCAAATAGCATACCTGCAATAACAATCAAATAGCATACCTGCAATTACAATCAAATAGCATACCTGCAATAACAATCAAATAGCATACCTGCAATTACAATCAAATAGCATACCTGCAATTACAATCAAATAGCATACCTGCAATTACAATCAAATAGCATACCTGCAATTACAATCAAATAGCATACCTGCAATAACAATCCTCATATTATATAATTGAGCCGTTCCACAAGAAAACCAACAGTATGGACTCTGCGTAATGTATCGGACCTGATCAGCCTGCGCAGTCCGCGCAGGCTAATCCATGCCGACACATTCCGTATAAGGGGGTTATAGGTATAGCGTAATGATTCCTGAAGTTCAAATTACGCTCCCGACATCCGCTGTCATGCTGATCTACACCCAAATAATCCCTAAAAAACCATCACCAGAATGCCTTGAATATATGACATTGAGTTTAAAATCATTGTAAATGTGTATAGAATGTACTGGAAATGATTGATGTTATCACTTTTAGTATTTTGACCGTATTTGAAAGTGAAAGTAGAGAATGCTAAACACCGGTTTTGTCCGGGCCCGATTTGGTCCAAAATGACGGTAACCATCTTCGCATGGTGAATTCTTTCTTGCATAATGCATGACACCCCCCCCCCCCCACCCCTTTTCCTTTGGTTTATTATAAAGCTAAGAGGTAACTCTTTGGTCGATTTATATGGAATTTAGTTGGTGTATTGTAACCTGAAACAGAAAATCCAAAGAAGGCGAACAGTGTCTGTCCGGGTTAGCCAGCGCGACATGCTTATGCTGATCCGCGTCGATGCATTACGTAAAGTCCACAATGTTGGTCTTCTCGTGGAACGGCTCATATGAATTCATAACGATATGACGAAATGTTTAAGCGCATATATGTATATTCTATGTGAAGGAATTTTAAATGAAATAAAATCAACTGGGAGACGATGGGTATATAAACTCGGTATTTAAGCTCATTATAATGAGACAAAACGAATACTGGACAAAAATATCCTTTGACATAGTAAGTTTTGAGTCTATGATAAATAAAGAACCAATATGTCATTTAGAACATACAGTCGAACTGTGATTAAGACCACCTTGGAATAGCAGTTCCTTGTCTATAGCGACCATACTTTTAGTTTCCCAAATACTCATTTTCTGTATAAATGACAATGCAATTAAAGACCACATGTGAACAAAGCCCATAATATTTCCTCCCCATGGGTGGTCTTTAAGCACAGGTTTGACTGTATATGTGTTTATTTGATACACGTGATGCACCCATTACTTTGTGTTTCATATTCAGATTGTTCAAGTACCGCCATGACCCTTTGCAACAATGCTCAATGTGAACAACTGTGCTTACCAAGGGCCCGTTTTGATTCGAATGCTACACAACTTGTTGTCTGTGCTTGTTCAGATGGCCGCACCCTAAATGGAGATGAGAAGACATGTGCCAAATATGCTGTTGTGTCTACAACACCTAAGCAAACAACAACCAAACACACAACGCCCAGTAAGTATTTGGTTAGAATAACCAATGATGTTTTCGAAACTTTATGATAATTTACTTGTTACACAGTTCGCGAAACAGTCTTTCAAAAGCTGATTAGGATATGCATGCCCTGTTAGCTAAGAAAACATGTTCTTAATCGGATGTTGTATCTACAACACCTGAGCAAACAACAACCAAACAAATAGCACCCAGTAAGTATTTGGTTAGAATAACCAATGATGTTTTCGAAACATTAAGATAGTGTACATGTTACACCATTCTGGAAACAGTCTTTTTCAGCCTGGTTAAGATATGCATGCACTATTTTTCCATCAATAGCTGCACAATCTAACTGTGCAACCTGATATTCTGAACTTATTCTTTTGCAATAAAAAAAGAATTATCCTGTACAATATGTGTTAGCTTAAATAGTACCAAGAGTCAAAAACAAAAATTTGACTATCAAAAAAATAATGTTTGAATAATAACGCAAGACAAAAAAAAAAAAAAAAAAGGTTTTTTAGCATGACAACAATTAATTTTGTGTAATAAAATTACGCTTTCGCGGAAAATTCCGAGTGCGAAATGTAAAAAATAATTTCACTTCCGGTTTTACAATGATGACGTCAGAGGGGAGAGTCGTTTCAGTTTCAATAATGGCGGATGAGTTAAACTACGGAGCTTTAAACGAAGAATTTTACTGTTCGTGGTCTTCTTTCGAAGAAAACAGTGATGATTCATCAATTTACAGTGATACAGATGACCTAGGCAACGATCTAGTACCTTTAGGAATCAGGCCATACCAGTTTGAGCCAGTTAAACAGTCTGAAACGAGCAGCGAGTCTGAAGACGACGAAGCAAGACGAGAAATTGTTGGTGATGAATGGTTCGTTCTATTTTCAGTAAAAAAGTATAGATAATATGCGTGAATATATAATAATGTTTATAAAAGATTCTTTTAAGAAGCATTTTAAACTTAATTATTTAGATCTAGATCTACTTTTAGTTCGATTTCTGTTCATTTTGACGGGGAGTATTTTTTTCCACATACGTACCTGTTTGAACCATGTACGAACACTCCGAAAGTGTATATTTCGATGTAAATAAAATCAGACACAACATGATACAGTTCTATGACTTTCTGACAAATGAAAAACAAATATCAATACGAAATAACGATAGACGAGGCCGGTCCCCACCCAGTTATTTTTAATTTTCACTTTTGATGACTGTATATTATATATAATTTAATCTAACAATGGGTTAAGATCTGTTCATCTTAGATGTGCGCTACCATCGAACTATTACTTTGCAAATAATATTTCACATTTAGGTGAAATTTCCTTAAATTTCTCTTCCACTTTCTATAAATTAATTTGCAAACTATTCTAATAAGATAATAAATTAGGAATAATTTGGTCTATAGGCCTAACTTCCCCCTGCTGTATATAGTTTGCGATATGGTTTCAAGCTTATGTTCAAAGTAAGCCTTTCTCATATGACTAATCTTTTTTTCTTTTCTTTTGATATGGTTTTGATATAACTTATCAGTAGGCCGAACAAACATGAATACATATACTCTACACCTGTATACTATTTGGAACGGTATCAAGGGAGAAAAATACAAAATATATGAAACAGACATTTGGAGACCACCATATATGCCAATAATAATAAAGTATATATACTAAATAATCAATTTTCAATATGTATTTATCAAATAAAAGAGTATTTCTTGCAAATTAAATGTATTATTCAGTAGTTATTTGGTATTATTCGGCTTTTAAACCCTTTCCCCATACAACAAGTTGCAGGCAGACAACTTTGAACATATATAAATTGTCAAAAATACATAATTGAATGGATAATTTCTTCTTTTGTCACTATGTTTTCAAAAAGCTTTCCGCTGCAGAGGGGTAAGAAAGTATCTGAATGAGGGAATGGGTTAAGGGTAACCATGTTGACAGACCAACTATTTTTCTGATGTCCAGAATTAAATACATTGAACTAATTATGATAATTTGCAGGTGCAGTTGTACAAATTGTTTGCCAATGGCTACAGCCACAGAATGTAGGTGTTGCAGAAACATTCCACAAGTAACTGCTATAGTGGATGAGTATATTGAGGAAAGTAACACTGATGTATCCTGTATTACAGAGCATCCAGGTTTTGCCAGTGCCTGCCTTGACAGATATGTTCTTCAAATAGCCTACTTGCAGTATAGGCAGCAGTATGGAGAGAATGGTATTGATGAAAACAAGTAAGTATCATAATATATGAACCATCTAGAAATTGAAAGTTGTTGAAATTTTTAATTGGTTGTTTAGTGTTTAACTCCACTTTCAATAATTTTTCCACATTATACCGCAGCATTTCCTGTGTAAGTTACAAGTACTACTGGTCTATTTATCCTGAAACCAGCAATTCTGTGGAAATGCTGACCCTGCAACTCTGAGCACAGACAAGGGCAGCAATTAATTAAATTGTTAAGTATTTGGTATGATTCGGCCGATTTTCATAGAATATAGGCAACTCACAAATGGTGAGATACTCATAGGCTGGTTTACATCTAACAAAACTTGGTTACCTATATATGTTGCACATATTCTCCAGTGTAATGGTCCAAAAGATATATGTGCATTACATGAGAAATTAATTTTCACAACACATGGACAGGCATGTTACTGGCAATTCCAATTTTTTAAGCAAATTATCCAATTGTATTTCCAGAAGGAAGCGCTTCACAGCCTACAGACAGTTGGCAAGATGGTGCTGGGGAAAGATGTTCGGGTAGTTCTGCCATCATGTGCTGTGTGTAAGATACGAGAAACATTTCCCTCTGGTGACTATGAGGGGTTCCACTTTGCAGGATGAAATGGGTGTTTTAATGCCAGTTATAGACTTTATTTTGTGAAGCATCAGTAACTGGTTGTTATATTATGGTAAAGGGTATTATTGTGTTAAAAAAAGTAATAAATAATAAACTTGAAAGTTTTTAATTGTTATTTATAACTATGTACATATCACAGAAAACCTATTAATGAAAGTGTAGTTATTGTAGAGTTTAACCAAGACAGGATATGGCAATTTACAATACATGTACAATAACTATATTTTAAAGCTATCATTGTAGTTACTTTGTTAAACAATCTTCCATACCCTCATTTCATTTAATAATCTTGTATTCCTAGAAACATGTTAATCCGTACACAGTAAGCTAACTTTCCATTGTAACCAATACAATTTTTATTTTAAAAACATTGCAGAAAAGGGAAAAAGCTAATAATTCGAAAATCAATCAGTTTTTGTTTCAACCTTTATACAAATAATAATGACTAGATGACTTTGAAAGTATGAGGCGAAAACATGAAATATCTCTGCAATTCTGCAAATCAAAATATTTATGTAGGTGAACTTATTGTTGCAATATGATTTCATTGGTAGAAATTTCTCCAAATTTTACAATGTTTTCAAAAGGCTTCTGATGCAGATGTCAAAATGTATCTGTATTATTGAAAAAGTTACTATTTTAATTTGAGGATGTAAAATGTTTTTGATATATTTCAATTTGGGTTTGTAGGTTGTATTTTTTTCTTGCAAGAATATCTTGTGCTTTTTAAATCTACCAACAGAGTTTTGTCCAATTTAACATAACCACTGGCTAAAGATGGGGGTGCTGGTGGCAGTCTTTCTTCCAATATTGTTTTTTCACTATTAGCTTTGCATCTGTAGACAATTTCTCCAATGAGGTCATTCACATAGTTGTATGATGCAGCCACTTTTACTTCTCACTGAACTTTCACCTTTCTTAAATTTGGGATGATCTCATTATACCCCATACAAACGAAGTTTATAAGGTTATGTTGGAGGTGTCCGAACAATAACACGTGAATGGTTTTTGGATTTAAATAATATTTAGAACATGGGATTGAGAGAGAATACAATAGAGGTCATGTTCAATTTTGGTTACAAACCACATGTCTATGCGACAGTTGATAATGTAACAACAAATCTGATCGAATATTATGATTGACCTGTGCTCGGGGAAACCAAACCTTAACGTAATTATTGAACATCTAGAAATAAAATGGTTCAAATAGATACTGCTTTATATATGTGTCTTGAAACAGTACTGGGCCGGATCAGCCTTCGCGGATGCGCATGCTGATCTGGTCCTACACTTGTCTCGAATCCCTTACGGTTGGTTTTCGCAGGGCACCGCAAAGTGACTACTCTGTGTTGCCCAACGGTTACCACAATGAAGAGTGTGACCTCACCAAGTCCAGTTGGAACAATGGAAGGTATCTTTCCAACTTCAGATATACCTCATAACCAAACTGGAACAATAACTGGGTCGGGGGCTAATGGTAAGATTGCTTACATTTAATTCAGCTTGATTTAATTTAGTTACAAATCCATGACTAAATATTTGACTACTTTGATAACCATATGCCAGAGGGCCACATGGAAGATTGGGTAACCCAAATGTGCTACCTCTATAAATAAAGTATTTATTATTATAATCATTGTTGTTGTTGTTATTATTATTATATTACGGAATGACTTTACGTTTAGTTATGGAATAAAAGAGATACATATTTTGCCGTTCCGTTTTTCATCCCATCCAACATATATATATATAGTCACGTGATGTTCACGATTTTTGAAGTAAGATCGATCTATTTATGAATTAGCACTCTTTGAAGCTCCTTCCAGCAATTGAACTTTTCATTTTTATATTTGACAATACATTCATCAAACTTATAACCTAAATATTACAATACATCTACATGCATCCTACGAATGCACTGTTAACCATCCACATTGTTTCTTTTTTAACGGAAGTTTCTTCAAGCCTTATTCTAATTTGCAAGCAGTGCTTGGCCAAATAAGACTATGCGCATTCTTATCTGGTTCTATACTTCAGATATGCCTCATAACGGAACAGGAGCAAGCACTGGGTCGAGGGCTAATGGTAATACTATTGCTTACATTTAATCCAGCTTGATTGATTTATCTACAAATCCATGACTTAATATGAAGCTAACCTTTTATTGTGAGGTTATTAAATAAAGAGATGAGTAGCTTGCCGTTCCGATTTTCATCACATCCAACATAAATATATACATAGTGACGCGATTTTCACGATCGTTCGAAATAACTACGATATTTGTATGCATAGCAACAATCTTTGAATCGCATTCCGGCAATTGAATTTTTCATTTTCATATTGATAAACTTATCAAACTTAACACTTAACGATTACAATATATCTACATGTAGCCTGTATACTGAAGAAAAGAGTGGGGTCGATTCAAACACTATGTAAGACACACGTGTAGTTTAATGAGAGGTTCTCTGCGAAAACTAACCTTAGCGTATTTATTAGACGTGTGGATAAAAGAGCTGCCTGCGAATGCATGGAAGAGGATGGAAATGGATTCTGTTTTGCTAATTGGCGAACTGTGCTGAGCTTGATCAGGCTGCGCGGATGGGCATTCGGATCTTGAACTGCAATTATTGCAAATACCATACGGTTGGTTTTCGCAGAGCAACGCTCAATTAATATTCTGTATGTTCCATAAAATACCACAAAGAGTGTTAAAACATCAAGCTTTCGTTGTCTAAGGCCAAATCAGACTATGCGCATGCGCATTCTCATCTGGTTCTATACTTGGTGCGAACGCCTTACAGTTGATTTTCACAGAGCACCGCTCAAATAATATTCTGTATGTTCCAGAAGTTACAAGAATGAGTGTTACCACATCAAGTCCAGTTGGAACAACAGAAGGTATCTTTACAACTTCAGGTATGCCTCATAACGAGACTGGAGCAATAACTGTTAATGGTAAAATTGCTTACATTTAGTTAGATTCCAAAGATTGATATTCTTCCTGCAAAGTAACAATGTATGTGTCCCCGCAAATTGAAATATTTATCTTTGACAATATGTCCACTTAATTTGTGTGGTTTACTATTACACTAGATCTATATGCCTCTTTTCAACATTCCTAAGAAAATTGTGTTGTCGATTTGAAGGTATTTAACTATTCTTGTTACACCCATATAAACTTTCTTGGAACAAAAATAAATCTATAGAAAGTGGTCTTATTTATTGATGTGTACATCAGGAAAATGTATATTTCATCCGGTAGTTTCGATAGTTGGCAATACAGTGAAAGTATACACGTACAGAGACATACCGGCTCCATGTGTGTTTAGCTCGTGTGTTATGCATTCCAAATATTACACACAAAAAACAGAATTTCCAAGGATGTTTTGAGAACTGATATGCAATTTAAATATCCATTTTCATTCCGATTAATATCGGCAAAGTTAGCTAATATATAAACAAATTGTCCAACATGATGTGCTTTATACTTGCCATTGCCATTAACTTATGAATGATCCTCGTAGAGAGAATATTCTATTGAAAATTATTTATCTGTTTCAGCCCAAGAAGTTACCAGACAGAATAAAGTTACGACAGCTAATCCAGTTGCAACCACAGAGGGTGGATACACCATCCTCACAACGTCAACTAAGGCTCGTAACGAAAGCGAACCGCATTCGGGATCTGAGCCAAGTGGAAAAATTGCACTCATTGTTGCAGTGTGTGTAGGAATCGTTTTCATTCTTGGTTTTGTTGTAAGTTAATTTGTATGTGGATGTTTTTTGTAAGATAAGGATTATAAGATGCGTGATTTCGTTAATAGAGAAACATGTGTTTGTTTGTTGTTGTTATTTCTTTCACAAAATAAAAGCTAATTTATGACACGGTCACGTATCTAGTAAGGGAGGGCTATCTAAGTTTATTTGAAAATGTCACGAATGGATTCAATTGTATTTGTAACTAAATTAGATTTATTTAAAGGTGCTTCCTTTTTCGTATTAACAAACAAACGCTTATTATTATGCTTTCGGTTCCTTAACTCTTTCCCACATACAATTAATATACAGCAGACGACTTTGAAATAATCTAGGGAAAATATGGAAAATCTCTCATCAACGAAAGTTTAATTAATTGAAAAAAGTTGAGCTCGTTTTAGCAATTTCTCACTTTACCACGATGTTTTCAAATGTCGTCTGCAACAGAGGCGTCATAAAGCGGCTGTATGAGGGTAAGGGTCAAACGATTACCATGTAGTGACGTTAACAGCAGTTGTTACAGTAACTGTATAATAATTTGGAGGATATTCCTATAAAAACGTTTGATTACATCGTAACAGCGCCGAACCCCGGTAGCGACGCGGGTTGTCAATCCAGGGGTTGTGAGTTCGAACCCCGGCTCGGCCAACATTCTTTCCGACGTTTGACAAAAGTCATTGTGACAAGCGTCATTCGTCTTCCACATGAATAGGTGAACTTGCCGCCGTGATATGACTGAAAAATTGTTGAAAACGGTGTTTAAACCCCAATCAATCAATACATCGTAACAGCAGAGGACTAGGTGGTAGAAAATAGTCTTTTTCCATTAATAACTATCTTATTACTCAACTAAAACCTGTGTCGTAGGTACTCAAAAGAATCGTGTCACTGTGATGATTATTATGCATATCCACAACAAAGAGTTCGAGGGTCATATAAGGATTTTAGAATGTGAATATTCTTCTTATCTAGAGCCCTGTACTAGTCCTGAAAAATACAAAACGATTTAACTCTAAGGTCCGAAGTTGAAAGGTCTATCATGTTGATCCGTATGCTAGCTGAGTAGCAATGTATAATAAGAATCCCCTTTTGCATATACCTGGCTACATGCATATTTTCACCAGGTTGAAGAAACGACTTAAAGCATCACACCGGTTAAAGGGTACTTGAATGATTTTCTTATTTCCATAATGTAGTGTATTGGAATAGTGTCGGGATAGAAATTTGTTAACTCTTTCCTTTCTAAAATATACTACGACAGCATCGGGTTGCTGTTGTATTTTATGATACAGGGAAATAAACACTGAATGATTTAAATCAGGTGATTAAAAACACGACACCAGGTAAAGGGTTGATGACTGATTTTCTCATTGATTGGTTGGGGTTTAACGCCGTTTTCAACAATTTTTCAGACATATCACGGCGGCCAGTTCACTTACTCGTGTGTTTCCTGGCTTTCTAACACCAGTAATCAACACAACAATCTTTCCAAGCAACTGGCTACTTGTCCACATAGACTGTAAGCCCATTGGTGGAAGACGAATGAGGCTTGCCACAATGACTTTTGTATAACGATGAAAGTGTATTGAAATAGCTTAGATTGTTCTGTACAAAAACATGTTAACACTTCTCTATAAAGTAATATGACATAATCGGGTTGCTGTTGTAGTACAAATAAAAAAATGTATGCTTTAGTTCAGACTGGCTGATTTATTTGTTAAAGTAATGGGTCAGTAGAACGCAACCAATATCGTATACGTGTTCATTGAACATTTTAATTGCATTACGTTCAGCGTTAGCAACGTAATTTCTTCTGACGATGCACTTTTTTCTTTGCGTCGGTATGAGTTGAAGACACTGCTTGTTATTTTAACGGGACCGTACAAATACTATAGCACCGTAATTGGGTCCATGCTTTGTGAAAGGCATCCAATTGTGCATTTAACTCTTTCAGCGCCGAATTGTTTAAAATAGACTCTTCCATGTTCAAAATCGGGCGCCTCCATTTCTCTTGTTATGAAAGTTTGGACTATTCTGATAACTTAAAGGCAAAAAATGCTGATTTCAGGTGAGACAGCTCGTTACGAGCTGCCTCACCTGAATCAGTATTGTTTGCAAAAACAACAATATTGCCTTTGGCGCTGAAAGAGTTAAAATGGAGACAACGAATGATTTGAATTCATTGCAACCCAAAATCGTTGTGTGTAAAATCGTTTGTTTCGATAATTTTATTGGTTAGAAAGTATCTTATTTAGTCAGCACCTCTAGGGATTCAGACATGTCTTATTAGTTGTTTTGTTATTGAGAACAGTTAATTTCATTTAGAAACGTCGTTGACACATTTTACATCTAGTGTATACAGTAACAGTACTAACCCTACTTATTGTACATTGTCGTTGTACTGTGTACTTCAAAAGCGACACGAGTCTCGTACGATCCTTTTCTCTGTTACTGTTACGTAACACATCGCTAACATTCTGTACCTTCTAATTATAGGAATACAAATGTTTCCATAAGCATTTCCTTTTTATTTTGTTTCGAAAAGGGAAAATAATTAAATATGGAA
This sequence comes from Serripes groenlandicus, assembly GCA_031761405.1. Taxonomy (NCBI): domain Eukaryota; kingdom Metazoa; phylum Mollusca; class Bivalvia; order Cardiida; family Cardiidae; genus Serripes; species Serripes groenlandicus. The sequence goes on along the minus strand of JASEVX010000001.1, from coordinate 162,812,717 downwards.
ACATGACGAAAACAAGCTTATTGAGCTTTCAAATAAACATGCTTAACAAACATATTTAAACTAAAAAAACATGCTTCTATCCTCCATTATGTACCTTCTGTCTTTTTTTCTTCTTTTTTTTCTCTATATACTTCATTATTTTTCTCTTATTCTCAATTTCTCTCTCATATTGATTTAATTACTACGCCTTTTGTTGCCCTCTGATCACGTTGTATTATATATTGCAGAACTGTCATTTATGTATTATGTACATACTCAGCATCGAAATAAAAAATATTGCATTGTATTGTATTATAGAGATAGTTATTCGCAAAACTTGAACATTTTCTGATTCATTTATTGTTGATCATCTATGCAGATATTAATATTTGAAACATATGCATTAAATGCTTATTTGTTTTAAAGTTTCTTTCCTAATATGACTATTTGCAAAGTATTGATACTTAGGAACTGGCCTAGTTGTTAACGATTTCGAATAATAATAATTTGAGTACAATATTCAAACGTTAATTTCATTCACAGGTCTTGTTTCTAATATACAGACACTATTCGAATAGAACCAAGAAAAGTATGCAGTTTGTTAGACTAAGATACACACAAACAGGAAATGAGGAGCAATGTATCATACAAGAAGAAGAAATGCCCCATGTAAGTTTAGTTTTAAAGTTTTTCACATTTCACCTTTACCAAGGTACATATACATGCAGATGTTTGGAAAGTATTGTGTGGAAACCTAAGCAATATACATGTCACATAAAATAAGTGTAATTTAGTTAAAGTTGGATTTCGGAAAGAGCGTGTGTTAAACAATGGCAAAGAAGAAAAGAAGAAAAACCGTTCATGATTTGTTTTTATATATATGACTTTAATTAGGAATGAACAGGACATTATTCGATTATTCAATTTCAAAATTTAAATATATATTTTATAGCATGTTTACTGATTACCCTGTTAACCCTTTCTCTCATACGACAATTCTGTAGCACACGACTTTGAACATATTTTGTCAAAACATAGAAAATCTCTATAATTGAATGGATAACCTATGACTAAAAGTGGAAAACATTGTGGCAAAAGGAGAAATTGCTCGTTTTGAGCAATTTCTTCTTTTGTCACTATGTTTTCAAAAAGCCGTCTGCTGCAGAGGCGTCAGAAAGCGTCTATACGAGCGAAAGGGTTAAACCACTTAAACGTGTGTATATCTTAATCAGTCCTTGTCACCAACGTTATGAGTGGAACTTATTCTCTTTTCAGCAAATTCAGTGCCTTGCTTATGAAAGTTGTGACGATAGTCTATAGTTAGGTATATACTTTTCAGCGAGTATTATGGATATGATTTAGTATTCCCGAAAGCAAAGCCGACGGTGGGACAATAGTTGTGATGAATAAACAAACTAGCATCTTTAAAAGTTGAAAATATGTTGAAATTATAAAAAATGGATTTAAAGTTCAGAGGAAGTGTTCAGAGGAAAGTATGGGAAATATCATCAGATCTGGACATACGGTCCTAAGAAAAGTAAATGCAATTAGAAGGACGGAGGGAGATGTATGGAAGCTTTTATTGCCCACTAAACAGAACGATAATTTATTAAAGATTCAATTTAATTTGTTTATTCAAAATGTCTGGCCTCCGGCCCATACTATACATACATATAATAATTTACATATAGAGGAATGGTAATATTACATTGTTACAACTTATGTGAAAAACTTACTTTTCTTATATGATTTTGGAAACGTTTGGATTTCACAGGAAGTTGGAAACGTGAATCAGTTTATTAAATGTTTTTAACAACGTCTAATAGATTGTTTCAAACAAGATTGGCATGGACGTATCAACGAATCTGGTCGATGTCTTCACTATAAACATTGTAAGGCTCTATTGAATACAGAAACATATCTACTTATAGACATGTCGTTTAACCATAAAATTGCTTTATTAAAATTTCGTTGCTCTAATCATAAGTTTAGAATTGAGACTGGTCGCTAAATTACTCGGAATAAAGGGATATGTTTGTAATGATTTCAACAATTTAATCATAACGTTACTGAGTGTGAATATCATGTATTTTTCCAGTGTGAAAAGTTCCACGAAATCAGACAGCATTTCCTTTTTACCTGGTATAAATCTTGTACTAACATTACTAGTTTCTACAGTTTACTACAATCTAATAACCCTTTGCTAATTAGACAATTAGCACACTACGTATACATGCTGTTGAAAGAGATTTAGTTTTAGGCGACACTTTTCAGAATTTAACCCTTTCCCTCATATAGACGCTTTCTGACGCATCTGCAGCAGACGGCTTTTTGAAAACATAGTGACAAAAGAAGAAATCGCACAAAACGTGCAATTTCTCCTTTTGCCACAATGTTTTCCACTTTTTGTCATAGGTTATCCATTCAATTGTGGAGATTTTCTATGTTTTGACAAAATATGTTCAAAGTCGTCTGCTGCATAATTGTCGTATGAGGGAAAGGGTTAATAGATGTACATATATTATATTATGTATTAGGGGCCGGGGGACTAAGTTCTTTTGAATACAGATTTGTCATTGTCATTGTCATTGTCATTGTCATTGTCATTGTCATTGTCATTGTTTGTTCAAATTAATTGACTTTTAAATGATAAAAATGATAAAAGGTAAATAAACCGATAAGGTAAGTAATAGACATATGACATGAGAAGAAAATCATTTGCCGATTTGTCGAGCATCAATTGTCCTCTCCTATCAATTGTCCACCCACTGTATAGGCATTTTTGCAAATAAAGCTAACTAACATCAGATGTCATGTCTTTGCAAACTGATCTTAGTCTGCAACATCAGCTTACGGATCACTAAATTATGATGTTGTGCAAAAATAGACGCGTTTTTCTTCAGTCTTGTGTTATCGACACAACTTGTCTTAATTAACGCTTTCTGTAATAAACCACAGACATTCGAAAGAGTAGAGACGATTTCAAAACCGTCGTGGAAAAAAGGATAAAGTCATAGAGGTGGTGATATTTCACTTTCCCTAGAACATTTTCATTTCCATAATTTCTTCGTCTGGGAAGATTGTTGTGTCGAGTGCAGGTGCATGGAAGTCAGGAAAACACACGTCTGGCGAACTGACCGGCGTGATATAGCTGTGAACAACGGTATTACTCCAATCAATCAATCATTAAATAAATAAATTAATCAATCGATCTATCTATCATTTGTTTGTCTTGGAAGATTGTTGTGTCGAGTACAGGTGCATGGAAGTCATGGAAACACGTGTCTGGAAAACTGACTGGCGTGATATAGCTGAAATCAAATATGTTGAAAGCGGCGTTACTCCAATCAATCAATCAATAAATAAATAAATTAATCAATCGATCTATCTATCATTTGTTTTGTCGAGTTCAGGTGCATGGAAGTCTCGAAACACACGTCTGGCTAACCGGCCGCCGCTATATAGCTGAGAACAACGGTATTACTCCAATCAATCAATCAATCAATCAATCAGTCGATATACATATTATGTTTTTGTCATCTTTCTTCTCCGTGGCGAGTGGTTAGCGTCGGGGATTTGGAACCGGGCGTACCAGGATGAATCGTGTTCGATCCCCAGTCGCGTAGCGACGGTCATGGTCGAGTGCCATTGGGCACGGCACATTTCCTAGCCTAGTACTGGTTTGTTTAAATAGATATAACAGAGCACAGCTATTTATACCGGAAGGGTGTATCTTCTTGTGTTTGACAATGCATTTATATTTTTCGATAATTATTGTGTATGCAATTTTATCTAAATGTGAAACAAAACAAAACTTTGAAACCTTCGTCATAGCTCCAATTTTCGTTTCGTTGGAGATTTGACTTCTGGTTAAACATTACAAGAAAGTGTTTAAATTAGTTAGGATAATAATTAAGAGAGATTAAGGAAAAGGTAGAAAGCGTGTCAAGGGTTAGCTTCCTACGTTTCTCTTAAGGCTCATATATATATAAATGTTTTCACGATTTTCAAAGGGCAGATTCTTACCAATTATACAAGTAAATACGCACAATTGTATGCAAATATATATGTTTTGTTTTTTAGGGTTGCTCTCTTCTCCGCTTGGGTGTTAATGGTACATATACATGTTTGGGAATATTGTAGTTATTGTAGTTAGTGTTAGACATATTGAAACGTATATAAATCAATCGTTGCTGATATAGGGACATTGTGAAAAGAGGAGAACTGGTCCAAATAGGCGGTTTCTCTTCTTGTCACATTGTTATTGTTGTAACGGTCTATTTTGTTTTCATTTTTCAAGTATCTCCAAGCGAACATGTTGACGGCGGTTAAAGGTTAACTTATGAAAACTTTACTTATATTTCGCCACGATGAACTTTGTAAATATGTATGTATGTTTATTTTCTCTTGTTGTGTTACTGTCAGTCAGCAGTGTATATAATATGTATCCTCATGGGCTGGAAGCCTAAAGGAATTTGAATGAATAAACTTATCAAACTTATCAAACTTTGTTTACCAGGGATCATGGATAAATGAACAATTGCCGTGATATAACTGAAATAGTGTTGAAAACGGCGTAAAACTCCACTTAAACAAACACAACTGTTCTCTCATCAACTGAAATTGAAATTGCACAAAAATGGAATACAGCAGGTAATTAATTGTTACTGATAGCTCCTTGTGAGACTTTAAATGACACCTGTGTTCACTGTATATCAATATTGGTGTGCACACTTCTTTATATTAATATTGCTCTACATTGCGCCCTATTATAACGTTCAAAATAATTCATGAAGCTAGCCTATAAAAGCCTATACTAGCCTATACTAGCCTCTCGTTGTCATATATCTAAAAAAATGTTTCCTATACAGCCGATTTTGACGTTTGAAATCGGAAGAATTTTCTCGTTTTCTGACTCTGGCACAGTTATACTTTCAATGTTTCAGACATTATGCGTTTTGTCGTTAAACGGCTTCCAACAAATGTTCAGTTATGTTCCGGCGGTCAGTTCACCTTCATATGTTTTTTAAAACGGAACAAAAATAGAGTGTCACGGTTACACTCGAGAGTTTAATGTTCTAACCGTCAGGCCGACAGTTTGGAATCATCTACTTCAAATATATCTTAGGGCACAGCTATAAAGCCTGAACAGTTCCATGTATTTTCGTTGGTTTATTAAAGGTCTACTTTAAACAACACGTGCTTGTGTGATCTATATATATCTTTTAAATATCTGTGTAAGATATCAGAGCTCTAGATAACGAGCAGTTTTTATGTTCTAAACTCCTTATTTGACCTCAAAAATCTATGTTGTGGGTACTCAAAAGAATTGTCTCAGTGAGACGATTCTTTTGATTACCCACAACGTAGGATTTTATGAGTGCTTACAGAGATATTGCGGAAGAAATACCTGTTTACTCCTCCTGTTCTAGTCCTCTGAAGTTATACTATAGAATAATGCATACATAACAAGGTCATACTGCATTTTAATGCCTTTAGTGAACATACCTTTGCATTTATTCTTTACTCGACAGTACAAACATTGACTGATTAATTGATAGTTCTCGAGGACACACATAAACCATGACCACGATCAACATTACCCGTATTTACTGAATTGTCGCAGTTGACTAGAGTAAACTGGAAGTTTCATCATTCCTCTTATTATTTCTATATTATATCGTCTCGGTGGTGTAGTGGTAGAGCGTCCGCCTCGGGTGCGGGAGGTTCGGCCGGGTCATACCAAATACTCTAAAATGGTAGTAATGGCTGCCCTCCTTGACGATTATGGTTGCGGGGTTGGTTTACGACTGACTTGCTGGTGTCAGGCAATTGAACTAGTAATACTGGTAACTTATCCTGGAAACGCCGTGATATAACTAAATAATTGTTGAAAGCGGTATAAAACACAAAACGAACAATAAATCAATCAATTATTTCGATACTAATGTTACCGAGGTGCAATCAGTTTAGAAATGTATATACATCGCGTAACAGAAAATGGTCTGAAAGTTAGTTTAGATGCTGTTGGTCTATATAGTTTCAGAATCAATAATTTATTCAAAGCACAAAGGATTATGTAATTCGTATAGGTCAGGTTTAGGATTAGGTTCAATTCACGATTCTATTCCTAGTAACACAAAAGCAATAACGACATGTGACTTTGATGTAATTGTGTCCGCGTCGTTTGAATTCATTCATTAATTACCACAGGACCTTGCGAAGTAAAACGGATGTATATATAACGTGTACACGTGTCAGTAACATTCATACCTATGTTCGCTACATTGTATTTCGTATAGAAGATGAATATAACTTGACCGCTTTAAGGTAAAAGGGAGATCGCAATGCATCTTTGAACTGTGAAAACTGCGGAGAGGATGTGTAACACTGACTGCCTCACCAAAGTTTACACTGTCCGTCTATACTAATAAGAGTCATGGGTGTATCCTCTCCCGAAATGAAGCCCACTTGCTTCCCTCCAATACCATTTCTGTGATCCCATAGTTGGGCCAACTAAATTCACTCTAATACCCTATCAGTGATCCAATAGTTGGGCCAACTAAATTCACTCTAATACCATTTCTGTGATCCTATAGTTGGGCCAACAAAGTTCAACCGAATATCCGTTCTGTGATCTAATACATGGACCAACTAAATCCACTCTAATACCCTATCAGTGATACAATAGTTGGGCAAACTAAATTCACTCTAATACCATTTCTGTGATCCTATAGTTGGGCCAACAAAGTTCAACCGAATATCCTTTCTGTGATCCTATACATGGACTAACTAAATCCACTCTAATACCCTATCAGTGATCCAATAGTTGGGCCAACTAAATTCACTCTAATACCATTTCTGTGATCCTATAGTTGGGCCAACAAAGTTCAACCGAATATCCTTTCTGTGATCCAATACATGGACTAACTAAATCCACTCTAATACCCTATCAGTGATCCAATAGTTGGGCCAACTAAATTCACTCTAATACCATTTCTGTGATCCTATAGTTGGGCCAACAAAGTTCAACCGAACATCCTTTCTTTGATCCAATACATGGACCAACTAAATTCACTCAAATACCATTTCTGTGATCCATTAGGTGGGCCAACTACATTCACTCTAATACCGTGTCTGTGATCCTATAGTAGGGCCAACAAAGTTCAACCGAATACGTTTCTGTTATCCAATATGTGGGTCAACTAAAGTCACTCTTATACCGTTTCTTTGATTCAATAGTTGGGCCAACTTAATTCACTCTAATACCATTGCTATAATCCCATAGTTGGGCCAACAAAGTTCAATCGAATATCCTTTCTGTGATCCAATACATGGATCAACTAAATTCACTCTAATACCCTATCGGTGATCCAATAGTTGGGCCAACTAAATTCACTCTAATACCATTCCTGTGATCCTATATTTGGGCCAACTAAATTCACTCTAATACCATTGCTATGATCCTATAGTTGGGCCAACAAAGTTCAACAGAATACCCTGTATGTGATACAATAGGTGGGCCAACTAAATTCACTCTAATACCATTCCTGTGATCCTATATTTGGGCCAACTAAATTCACTCTAATACCATTTCTGTGATCCTATAGTTGGGCCAATAAAGTTCAACCGAATACCCTTTATGTGATATAATAGTTGGGCCAGCTACATTCACTTTAAAACCCTTTCTGCGATCCAATAGTTGGGCCAACTCAATTCGCTCTTATACCATATCGGTGATCCTATAGTTGGGCCAACAAAGTTCATCCGAATACCCTTTCTGTAATCCAACAGGAGGGCCAACTAAATTCACTCTACATTCAACCGAATACCCTTTATGTGATATAATAGTTGGGCCAACTACATTTACTCTAATGCCATTCCTGTGATCCTATAGTTGGGCCGACAAAGTTCAATCGAAAACCATTGCTGTGATCCTATAGTTGGGCCAACAAAGTTCAACCGAATACCCGTTGTGTGATCCAATAGGTGTGCCAATTAAATTACTCTAATACCATTTATGTGATCTCATATGTTAGCCAACAAAGTTCAACCGAATACCCTTTCTTTGATCCAATAGGTGGGCCAATTAAATTCACTATAATACCATTTCTGTGATCCTATAGTTGGGCAACAAAGTTCAACCCAATACCTTTTATGTGATCCAATAGGTGGGCCAACTAAATTTACTCTAACATCATTTCTGTGAGCCAAAAGTTGAGCAAACTAGTGTTTCACTCCAATACTCTCTCACTGATTCAATAGTTGGACAAGCTAGTTTCACACCAATACCCTTTATGTGAACGAAAAGTTGAGTCAACTAGTTTCACTTACTTTCCATTTCTTTCCAAATACTCTTTCCGTGATACAAAAGATGAGTTAATTAGCTTCTCTCCAATATCCTTTCTGTGATCCAATCGTTTGGCGACCTAGTTCACTCAAATACCCTTTCTGTAATCCAATAGTTAGGCCAACTAGTTTAACCCCAGTACCCTTTCCTTGATCATAAAGTTGAGTCAACTTGTTTGATTCCAACACAATTTATGTGATACAATAGTTGGAAAATCTAGTTTCACTCCGACACCCTTTAAGTGATCCAATAGTAGGGCAAATTAGTTTCACCCCAATACCATTTCTGTAATTCAATAATGTGGCCAACTAGTTTCACTCCAATGACCTTTCTGTGATCCAATATATGGGCCAACCAGATTCACTCCGATAACCTTTCTATGATCCAATAGTTGGGCCAACTAGTTTCACTCCAATAACCTTTCTGTGATCCAGTAGATGGGCCAACTAGTTTCACTTCAATAACCTTTCTGTGATCCAATAGTTGGGCCAACTTGTTTAACTGCAATACCATTTCTGTAATTCAATAATTTGGCCAACTAGTTTCACTCCAATACCCTTTCTGTGATCCAATAGTTGGGCCAACTAGTTTCACTCCAATACCCTTTCTGTGATCCAATAGTTGGGACTACAAATTTCACCCCAATGCCCTTTCTGTGATCCAATCGTTGGGCCAACTAGTTTCACTTCAATACCCTATCAGGGATCCAATGGTTGGGCCAACTAGTTTCACTCCAATACATTTGTTGTGATCCAATAGCAGGGCCAACTAGTTTCACTCCAATACCATTTCTGTTATTCAATAGTTTGGCCGACTAGTTTCACTCAAATAGGCTTTCTGTGTTTAAAAAGTTTAGTAACTTGTATCATTCCAGCAACATTTCTGTTATCCAATAGTTGGACAATTTAGTTTCACTCCGGTACCCTTTAATTTATCCAATAGTTGGGCCTACTAGCTACACTCCATTACCCTTTAAGTGATCCAATAGTTGGTCCTACTAGCTTCACTCCAGTACCCTTTAAGTGATCCAATAGTTGGTCCTACTAGCTTCACTCCAGTACCCTTTAAGTGACCCAATAGTAGGACCACGTCACACGAAAACCGACATTCGGAATATTTTGACCGACTCATATTCCAATTGCCACCACGCAGTCTGATCAAGACCGTCTCTAGCTTTAAATATTTTTCACAGTGAAAGACATTTTGAGTTCGTCTGTTTTTCGAAGACAAAACGTCGGGCTTTTGTGATACTCTTGACGTCGTCGCAAAACTTTAACCTTACCTCATAACTCAAATACCGTTTAATATTTCCAAATGAAACTTGGTACACATGGTCAAAGGAACAATATACATGTCTATACCAAGTCACATAACTCTGGCTTAAATAATAATTCTGTTATGACCCTTTTTCGACAAACAAGCGTTGATGTTCTTGTTATACTATACAATATCCACGCAATTATAGAATAATTCCCGTTTTCATTATAGTCCAATAAAATGCTTGCTTTGTTAAACGTTGGTCAATAAATTTTAATTATTTTTTTCCAATCAGCGTGTCACAGAGGACCATCGACTATAGGCACTCAACAATTACCCAGTGTGCCCTATGAAGGTAAGGGTAGGTAGATGATACATCTCATAGCACGGTTCTGAATATTACAAATACACTGGTACCCCTTATACCCCCACACGCTTGCACAATTATCAGATACCGGTATAATACAGGAATAATGCTGTTTTGAATTTGATTTAACCCAACATTTTTGTGGCGATTGGTTTGACAATCGCCACAATGCTAACAGAAACAACAACAACGAAAAATATTTACAAAGTCGGTTTTGAACAATCGGTTGATATTTGTTTTCCTTACTGCAAACTAATTTACTCACATCCGTTATAGTTCCATCATTGATGCAGAGACGTGATAAATAATAATTATGTCAGTGCTACTTTGGTACCGGATTGTTACTAATATTTGAGTTTTATCGAGACATTATCTACATAGAGTTAACATATGTAAATATTATCTTCGTCATGATTGGGCAGATAATAAATATCATTGCGCGTTCTATCTGCCTTGCAAATAACTCTGATGATACTCAAATCTGGAAATTCCAAAAGGTTCTATAAATAGCGCGCGAGACTGGTTATCTCAATATTATAAACAGTCAATTAGCAATCAATGCTGAAAGTGTAGTCTAATTTGCACTCACATTTTTCGAAGCAGTTTAACAACCTCAGATACATATAAATATACTGTGTTTATATATCTCTGACAACCCTCAATCATGCAATGTGAAGGGACTAAATTGAACAGAACTGTTTAATATCGGACATCATTGAAACAAACACCAAACTAATGGATACTGTTTTCTCTCCTTCCTTGATAAATTAGTTATTTCTAAAGTGTACAAAATATTTTATCTTAATATGGCCCAGCGACCTGGTGATGAACATGTCATTACCCGAACAATTTAGATTACAAATAGCCATTCTAATGAGCTAAAACGGTAGTCTATCGAGTACCAACTAGATTTTTCATAACTTTGGAATGGCCTAATTTTGAACACATCACGACCAATTTCAGAACGTAACTAAAAAATCACCAAGACAATATTCTGGCATTATTCTACTGTCAAAAGATGCAGGGTTGATACATTCTCAAATTTACCCGCACCAGAGTCATCGCAAGCCCTACGCCGATATACTGCTTGTTACTTTGCAGGATTTGTCATACGATCGCCACTACAGTGCCATTGGCGCTTTGATTATAATGGTGATCTTTTAAAAAAAGTATTCTCCAGGAATGCACGATCCGCTGCGCCTTTTGATAAAGCATAACAGTTTAAATTGATAGGACTATTACACCAAGGTAAGTGTATCCGTGGACTGTTTCAAACATGTTATAACCGATATGTTGATTGATTGATTGGTGTTTTACGCCGCTTTCAACAATTGTTCAGTTATATTACGTCGATTCCTTGGTAAGTTACCAGTACTACTGGTTCATTTATCCTGACAACATTAAGTCAGAACTCCATAATTCTGAGCGCCAAGGAGGGTAGCCATTACTACCATTTTTAAAGACTTTGGTAACCAGGCCGGGGATTGAACACGTGACCTCCCACACCGACGCGGACTCTCTACCACGACACCTCTCTACCGATATTTATGTTTAAGACTATTTCCTCTTAAATATACGCATTTAGATTTGTCTGTAGTTATTGAAGTAATCCACGTCTTGCACAACGAATGCAATACATCTAACATAGTTTGTAATTTCTCTTCCGAATATGCAACCCATTTCGTCCGCGTATATCAACAGCGATATTATCATATTACCGATATCAACACTAAGGTCAAGTTTATTTTTCTCTCTAATAAGATAATTGGCGAATGTGGAGAAATACAATCCCCCTGCTTTAGACCTTTTTTGCAGTCAAGCTACTCTGTAAGTTTATAATTTATCAATACATGCGTGTTTGTCTGTCTGTACATGCTCTGCATTGAGTTATACATTTTCCAGTCTATAATATGTTTATACTCTGTCTCTGTCTATTTCTGTATGTCTGTATAATGGAGAATGTTTGTCAACTTCGCTAATACACAAATCTCGCAAACATTTTCCACAGCGTACATTTCAAGTTACACCGACGTATAAACATATCCTGTGGATTGCAATTACAATTATCTTTTCAATCGCAATATTAGAAGTACTTTATTGGCAAGTTTATATTCAAACCAATTTTTTGAAATACTTGATTTCAGATTTAAGCTTTGACACTTCAATTAAATATTAATTATAACATTAGCGTATTTGTAAACCCGTAATTACTCATTTATATTTATCAAATGCTCGTGACAAATCATTAAGAATTCAGAAACGTGCCTTGCACAAGGGCACTCCACAATCACTGTCGCGATTTGAGACCGAACACGGAACGCCGGAGACCAAACCACTTTGCCATGGCGGATTTCTCATGCAATTCGTACCTGCCCAATCGCAACAAATAAATGAAGCTTTGGAAATAATGTTCTGGCTATTTCTTTTGTGGATACACAGATTATAGGTGAACTATTTCCTAGTATTGAATCGCGCAAGTACTTTGATTTCAATGTGTCTCAGGGCAAGTCTGTGTAACAAATCCGGTATATTCATTCATTAAGTGACTCTTAAAGTATATAATGGTGGTAGTTACCCTCCCATTCAACAAGAATACCATTTACACATGACTTAACATGACTTGCATAGACAACCTATCGAACCTTTTAGGTGTTATCTCTTAATTGTAAAACATTGATTGCTATGAATAATTCAGACGAATATCAGTCCTAATTTGACTCAACGTAAATGCATTTTCAGGTAGCACACATATGAGCCGTCCTGCGAGAAAACCAACATTGTGGACCCTGCGTACAGTATCGACTTGGATCAGCCTAAGCATGCCGCGCAGGGTAAACCCGGACGACACATTTCGCCTCTTGTGGATTTCCTGTTTCAGGATTCATTACTCTATACCTCTTTCCACCTGAGACGGATTGTGTCGGCCTGGATTAGCCTGCGCGGACTGCGCAGAGTCCATAATGTTGGTTTTCTCGCGTGATGGTTCATATGTCTCATAATAGAGCTCCATGGAACAAATAATGCAAATAATGGAACGAAGTAAAGGCGTCTGGTGACTTCAAAAATAACTAAAATTTACAGACTCTCAATACATTCGTTACATATGCATGACATATGCATGACCACAACGTGTGCATTAATGTTAACATAGTGTATGCAGTAAGACACACCGGCAGTTCAAGTCGTTAAAACCGGTCGCGTATGTGTTTTGCGTAATCTGAGATACTAATGCACACGAACATTTTCGATAGTGACGTGTATCTTCTCAAAACACACCTACCTTCCGGTTTTTTTTTAAGTATGTACTTGTATTGAAAACTTCGTAAACTCTAAAGGGACATATCTCTACTTAAGAAACCTGATTCGAACATGACATGTATTAGGTCATTACAGAACTACCAACCAATGTAAGTAAATCAAAACTGACTGAATGGTGAAAGGAAGGGAATACGTAGAGCAAAGGATACATCTACAATAAATGTTTTTGGCAGGAAAGTGAGCACTCGAAGCCACTCAATAATAATTCATAAAAACGATAACAAATCATAAACATACTTCTACTTATTCACATGTGACATTTCACCTCCAAGTGATCGTAGCTCCCTTTAGGCACTGTAGGCACGTGCCTACACATCTTTTCTCAAAATTCCTTAAAATGCAGCTGCGGCGATAGACATAGCGTAATGTATCGACCAGATCAGCCTGCGCTGTCTGCGCAGACTGATCCGGCCGACACATTCCGTCTTAGGGGGATATATGTATAGAGTAGTTATTCCTGAACAGAAAATCCACAGGAGGCGAAAAGTGTATATCCAGGTAGGCCTGTGTGGCATGCTTAAGCTGATCCGGGTCGATACTTTACGCAGTGTTGATTTTCTCACGAGACGGCCTACACATTGATTATTGCAAAGCTACGCCCCTGATCCCAAAGCGTTGTACACTCGTTGCCTTCCCATCAGAGCCATTTCCATTTACATCTGAGGAAAATGATACGTAGCGTGTACAAATGTAAATACCTGTTAAAGGTGCTTAGAAAATTTGGTCGGAAATGAAAAATCAGCAGTTTTTCCCTTTGTTTAAGACTTTTAAACGATGTTTGTATTAGAAATGGATCAAGCATTTTCCTACAAAGTTGTGTTCGATTATTTAATAATCAATAATTGAGGACTTTACCCAATCGAATATAACTTATATATGTACGCATGCGCATCTCATGATTATTTATATGTTTAAGCCAAGGACGAGTTTAAGCCAATAACAGAAGTTTTACTTTATGCGTTAGGAAATCCTACCATCACGAAATGCTTTGTAACGATACATCCGATTGGTCTTTCTAATAAAAAACGCCCACCTTCCAAACTTGATGGGTGTGAAGAATTACTAGCAGTAGATTCACCTCCAGTTGATGTACATGTATTTACGAAAGCGTGTACAATTGCAATTATTATTTCAGATAAACTGAACCGAACAAAATTTAGCGGATAGAAAGAAATTGGTGTATACGGTCATATTTATTACCCCAACCAGAAAGATGACTAAAGTGTTGATGTATTGTTGCATTATTTTGTTATCTGTGAAGATGGTCTCAGGAGCTTACCGAGTCTTAAAATTTGAAAAGATTCCGTTCACAGCCAATTTTGATGGTTTAGGCTGTGCATTAGAGATGTACAGCCGTGGTTTTTCAATAGGCTCCATATTCGGTGCGAGTTCGGGAATGTGCGAGTCTATTCGAGAATCGGGACTTTTAAATCAGCCGCTAGACGTGGATAAAACGCTCTTCAAACTTCACACGACATGGAATCTTTTTCCTGAAAAGGTAACGATGTGTGCTTTTTTTAACCTCGCCTGAGCATGCAATGCTTTTGTGACCCTTTAAGGGTTGTTAGATGGCTGTGATCGTTTAGTGTCGTCGATAAATAGTTGGTTTAACCTTTACCAACATACAATAAATCTGCAGCAGACGACTTTGAAAACATATAGGTAAAATATGACAAATCCCAATAAAGTTAAGTTATGGAACAGAGTTGAAAATATTGTGGCAAAAGGAGCAATTGCTCATCATGAGCAATTTCCTCTTTTTCCACAATGATTTCAAAATTCGTCTGCTACAGAGGCGTCAAAAAGCTCTACTAAAACAATGTCAAAATTAGAACATAATTAAACACAACGGTTTCTTTCATGGTTCTCTACCACAATTGACCAAACCATTCCGTTTCGCTGCACAGCTTTAAATGCATACAATACTTTAAATTATTTCTTTTTTTCCAGCTGTCACTTGACAGCCCGTTTATTTTTTTATCAAACATTATTTACGTAGGTAACACAACTGTAAACATTTTTTAAAGAAAACACAGGATATTGTTACCAGCAATTCCACTTAGAAAAAAAAAAGGAATACTGCTGCTGCAGAGTTTACAAGTCGTTTACTTCAGGTGAAGTATGATATTAAAAGATATCTTTTCCTGAACCAGAGACTCAATTTACGCAATAATTGCATAAACATGTTTTTTCTTATGTGTCTACACTGCTCAAAATCATAGTTAGAGCAATACGTATATTTCTAAACAACATATTCTTAACCCCTTGGCTAACTTCCAAATAAGCACATTTCAGAACAAACTTACCTAAACCAAGAGGCTAAATAAGTAGTTTTAAAATCAAAATAGAATCATTGGAGCAAAACAAATATATTAACCTTTCCAATTATGTTCATTACCAAGGTCACCTATTTGTAAGTTGAGATCCTAACAAATCGAAACTTCGTTATGATACTTTGTTTTGTAATATGATACACTAACAAGTACAAACTAACGACATTAGTGTAAGGTATGAAGGTGGATGGATAACAAGGACCTCCACAATCCAACGTACTATTAAATAGAAAATAGACTTATTTCTAAATAATTGAACAAAAATAGGTCCTAAATATTCCGAATCTTTTTGCAGCACATCATACTTTGCCTAACCGAGTTAAAATAAACATATCTTTAAACGACATATCATCAAAAACCACTGGCCCAATTTCACGAAAGTGTTCCATATGCAATTTACCAAAAATGCTCAAACAAATTCGATACGAACAATTTGTCTCACTAGCTTTAAGTTGCACAATCTTTAAATGACATCTCCTCCTAAAGTGTTGGCTAAATAGTATGAACAAATCATTCCTGCAAATGCTCTTGAATTGCTCTTTTAATATTATTTCTCAACGCGTTCTCGCTGCTGCATTAGACGGCTGTCGAATACTTAAAACAGGAACAAATTTAAACGAACCCCATTTCTTATTTTTTGTTATGTTATTACTCTTACCGAATGAAATTGCTCAAACACTTTAGTTCCGTTGTACAAGAGGGTGGTCGAAGTCAAAATTAATACATTTATTACACCAGGACTCCTGAACCGCGGTTGAATTTCAAAATAATTGTACGGAGATCTTCTGTAGTTGGTCTTAATCTAAGATACATTAGTACATAATTGATGAATATGTAGACGTCAGTAAATGCGATATTATAACCTTACATCATATCGTAAGAAATTTCTTTATGACGGACCGTGAGTAAGAGAGAATGGAAAACATGATGGATAAAGTAAAGTAATTAGGATTGCAAGTAACATATGCAATTATGCGGACTATGTGCAACCGCCATCTTAAGGTGTATCGGTATTAAATAACCATTAAGCAATCCAGACCGTTTTTAGAAATGGCTGATGAGCTCATACGCTAAAGTCGGAAAAGACGCATTCATGTCATATACACAGAGTCCATGCTTAGACAAATCGATCTCAATAATAATAATAATAAATTGATCAAAGATACACATTATATATATATATATATATATTACATGGATTTGGAGATAACCTTCTTCAGGTTCTATTTTTAACAAGTTATTTATATGATGCGCGAGGTAATCTTGATCTACATTATTTGTGCATGCTCCATTGTTGGTTTTCCTGTAGCGTCACTCATTGCTTTTTTTTTTATACGAGTATTGGTCATATTTCTTATTTACCCATTATTGTATACATTGTAGACAAGATATGTCCACTTGCCAAGTCACTTTGCGATTGGAACGTCTATTGTATTGTATGTGAACACTGGTAACATTGAAGGCAGTATGATAAGTAAGTTTGTTTTGTTACCCAAAATAAGGGTTTTCGCTCACTTGAGTCGTCGTCGTCGTCTGTCACCCACATTTTCTTACAAACATCTTTTCCTCCTAAACTTATCAACCAAATTCACATTAATTTCACAGGAATGTTTCGTAGGTGGTCCTCTTTCAAACATTGAAAAATATCTATACCAATAGGACTGGCCCGATTTCAAAAATGGTTTGCACAAATGTTTATTGTGAACCCTCTACCATGGTTGTTAACATTATTCGGATCCGTTGAAAAACATGGCTGCAAGCGGGCGAAGCTTGTTTCATTATTGTGTATATTATAGACTTAAAAATGGTTCTGGTCCGATAGTACTGACTAAATTTGAAAATAATTTGGCACAAATAGTCTTGGCTGACCCTCTACCACGATTATTCAAATTATGTCGTATATTAAACACTTTAAAATCTTCTGGTCCCAAAGTACTAAAAAATAATTTGGCACAAATGCTCATTGGGAGACCCCCTACCAAGAGTTGTTCAAACTATGTCGTATATTATAAACTTCATGTCATTGTATAAACAATTTACGAAATCTTCAAAAGTTTACTTCCGGTTTGAAATGATTTTGCTCACGTGTTCCTCTGGTGACCCTCTACCAAGACTGTTCATATTATTGTGATCATTTGAAAAACATTACCGCCAGGGTTGGGGACAAATTGTCCTTATACGTATATAAAACCAAAAACCTTCTGTCCAAAAATATAGACCTTATTTGAAAAATAACTTGGTACAAATGTTTCTTGGGTGACCCTCTACCAGGATTGTTCAAATTATTCTGATCTGATGATGATCATGACCACTAGGGGGCGGGTTGATAACCTCGTGCGCACACCTAACAATGATTAAATAACATTCGTGTAGCAACACATGTCCTATCTCTCCTTTCTCTGTCTGTCTGTCTGCTGTCTGCTTGTCTGTCGTCCGTCTGTCTGTCTCCCTCTCTTTCCATTGTTTTCAGATGTCGTTGCCCGTTTAAAGCACACGGCTCTCTGTCTTTATGTTTCTCTGTCTATGTTTCTGTCGCTATGCATCTGATCTGTAATCTCTCTCTCTCTCTCTCTCTCTCTCTCTCTCTCTCTCTTCTCTTCTCTCTCTCTCTCTCTCTCTCTCTCTCCCCTCATATATCTCTCTCAACCCCTCCCTCTCTCTCTCTCTCTCTCTCTCTCTCTTCTCTCTCTCTCGTCTCATCTCTCTCTCCTCTCTCTCTCTCTCTCCCTCTCTCTCTCTCTCCCCCATATATCTCTCTCAACCTCCCTCTCTCTCTCTCTCACTCTCTCTCTCTCTCTCTCATCTCCTCTCATCTCTCTCTCCTCTCTCCATCTCTCTCTCATCTCATCTCTCTCTCTCTCTCTCTCCTCATCCATCTCTCTCTCTCTCATCTCTCTCTCATCTCCATCTCCTCTCTCTCTCCTCTCTCTCTCTCTCATCTCTCTCTCTCTCTCTCTCTCTCTCTCTCTCTCTATCTCTCTCTCTCCTCTCTCTCTCTCTCTCTCTCTCTCTCTCTCTTCCATCTCTCTCTCTCTCTCTCTCTCTTTGCATTGTTTTCAAGATGTCGTTGCCCGTCTAAAGTACACTAAAAGTATTTTTCACTAATTTTCTTTCAGATTCCTCATCGAAATACAACGGGAAACCACGAGTGGATAGCGTGTTTCCATATGAAGATTCAATTCAGAACATTTTATCACCTTGAATTCTACCAAGGCAAGCTGGGGCAACCGAAAGCATGGATATGGCCCAACCCTGTCAAGAAATCCAAACGAAAGCTATATTATTAGACTTGTATTACAGATCAGCATTGAGGTATAGATTATCCAATGTTAATTTTCTTTCGTGTGTAGTCTGTCTGAAAGGCAGGAAAGCACTTACAATATCGCATACCAAGTCACCTGTCTATCCGCCCAGCGTTGCATTATGTGTTTCTATTTGCAGCTTTACTTCATTGGAAGAGAGTCCGAACAATATAAGATACATTAAATATAGTATGCTTATATTCGAGGTATATTCTTTAACATTAAAGTTGTTTATGTATTTTGGCAAGATTCATTTCAAAATTGCAATACTTATGTCTTGTTGTCCAGAAGAATAGAACAATATACTAGGTACATAATTCTAGTTTGTTCATTTAACTATACACCAAAACATCAATCTGCAGCAGACGTCTCGAAACATCTGGTTAAAAATATAGTGAACCTCTACAATATGAAAAGTTTAATCATTGAAATGAGATTAATACATTTTTTTACAATTTGAGAATTGCTCATTATGTGCGTTTTCCCCCTTTTGCCACAATGTATTTAAACGTCGTATGCTGCAGAGGCGTCAGAAAGCGTCTGTATGTGGGAAGGGGTTAAAGACTCGTCATATCCATGGAAGAGTTAATGTTCATTGAAAGAACCAGAAAACTCGACTCATTTTCAAGATGATGAGCATATTTATTCTAGAACTTGAATGGTGTTACTTGTCTATTACCTTCCTACTACGTTTTTACTGAAAACTGTGCAAATGTTGCTTAGCAAATTATTGTAGTGATTGAAGATCAAATGTGTCATACTCTATTGACATAATTTGGAACTCTAGCTATGGTTTGTTCAAACAACATGTTAAAAGGTTTCGAATCGATCACATAATTATTTTTAAATAAAAGAAGTATCGCATAAAATATTGCCTCTGTACAATGGACTGATTTTATAATTCTTTGTCGATACTTCCTCATAGATCTAGGACTTCTCGACCCCGACTGGACATTTATTGAATAGGTATGCGGCACGAACGCATCTAGAGTTCCGAACTTAAAAAAACAGCGGATAGGGGGATTATAATTGTCTACTGGATATGTAGAGTTGTAAGGCCGTTACTGTGTCATCAACATCGTCATCACATATAAGCCCTTGCGTAAGCACGAAACGAGATACTAGTATATATTTCGCAATTTCCTGCCCATTATACAACATAATTTGGATTACGGTGATCAACAGATAGTGATGCAGTACATTATAACACTGACATATAAAGCTGAGTTATCATTAAGAGTTCGAAAGAGTTTCGCTTTTAAGTTTGAATGCGCTCTGAGCCAAGTTCCGATAGAACCCAGCATTCGGAGGTTTTCGAGTAAATGATAATTCCTACCATACAATTGGTACTAACACGCTACACTAAGCAAATACAATCAACACATAGTTCATAACATACAAACTAATCTTTGTCACTCGTGTGTTTTATGCCCCATTCTCATTGTTTTTCTGTATTCTCTTTTTTCGTCTTTTATAGGTGTACGTAGATGATCGTCTCGGCTACACGTATTCACATCGATTCCGATCGGCGAGTGTGATCCATTGTACTTCAACACTCTTGAATGGATGCTGATTTAAGAGAGGTGCAGCAATTGATTCATTTAAAAAACAAACAAACAATAGAGGACATCTTTTGTGACAAACAAACGTGACTAACAAATGTGAATGTACAAGATGATATGCATTCTGCAATGGGTGATTACATTACTCACCAAAAATTATTTGCGAACATTACCCTCTTTCCCCCCTTACAAAATATCTGTAGCAGACGACTGTTCAGATATCATACAAATTATGGAATACCTCAATAATAAGAGTATACTTACTGAAAAAAATTGAAACATTGTAGCTAAAGGAGAAAACCCTATCCGTTGCTTAGCTCAATATCCTATGATTGATTGATCGAAGACAACGCAACGTAGCTTTATCACTGTGGGTCAGTGCATCCAGCCATGTGTTCTTCTCTGCTCTCTCGCACCATTATGTTACATCAATTGCAATGCTGCAACATAATTGATTGATTGTTTGTTTAGTGTTAACGCGCTGTCAACATTTGTTCAGTTATAAACGGTTGTTTCTGGGGTAAGTTCCTACTGGTCCATTTATTATGACACACCAGCCAGTCAGTCGTAATCATAACCCCGCAACCCCTGAGCGCCATGGAGGGCATCCATTACTCCATGTTTATACAGTATTTGGTATAGAACCAGCGACTCCCGCACCCGAGGCGGACGCCTACTACTATACCACCGAGGCACGTGAACATTTAGCACATGTCAATCAAGGAGTTATAAGTTCGACTATGTATGACAGGCATGGCTTAGATTTAACCGGACAGGATTGGGACATGTATTCGATTCAATCTGTTTGTGGAGACATAGGTCGGTGTGGATTTAATCTTGACTAGTTAGGGTGCAACTATTGCAGTGTGTGGTAATATAACTTAAGCTCTACTGGCTAAAAGCTTGACGAGATTAGTGGCATGGGCGAATGTCTGTCGTACGTGCGTGCGTTACCTTTAGGCTTCAAACTAAATCTCATCTGTGACCACTGGGTCAATTGGATGAACTTCATAGGTAGCATCCTATCAATGTCCTCTTCTAAATCCTTCAAATGTATTGGATCCATGCAACTCTGGATGCAATGGCAACAACGAAAGTAAATAATTTAAAAACAAAACCGCAAGTGATGGACTTTTAGCCTCATATAGATTAGTGAACACTGTAAAAAATAATTTCCCCCAAAGAATTTGGCGGATTTTCAAATTATTTTGTACAAAGATCCTTGTATGCCCCTCTACGAGATAAATTAAATGCGCGCTAAATGACCTAGCTGTCGATGCGCGTAAAAAAAATTCCTTCACGTTGTGTGGTTGGTCGAAAACCATGGCTAACAAAAAGGACAGGCCTGATACTGGCTCTCTTGGCCCTCTTGTTAATATATTTTTGTTTAATTTCACCATATGCTAGTGCAAGTAAGCTCAAATGGATATTCGTCTATTATATAACCAGAGTGGAATAGTGTACTTGTCATGCGTTCTAGTCCGATTTATAACATAATTCTCCAACTCACGTGCAGATTATATGACGAGATTTCGTTCTACGTGTAAGATACTCCTGCTATTTTAGTGCGCACTTATTGTTCATGTATTCTCAACATCAAAGCTTGCTCTGACAAAAAAATAGTCTTTGTTTTGGTGGCTTTTACCCGCGTGTTAAACATTATTTCAGATATATTCACGGTGACATCCACTTATTC